>CM061046.1:79365777-79373277 GCA_030762985.1 Adelphocoris suturalis
TCAGTGCCCCTCTTATCAGGCGAGATTGGCGAAACTAAGTGAACTCATTGACTATGGATCTTAACGACAATAGAAGAAACACAGCGGGTTCGTTTAAATGTTTGATGTTGAACATGCAGCACTCGCGGGGAGCAGCACTGAATTTAAATGCAGTTTTGCCTGACAAAGGAATTGATTTGGTTTTTATACAAGAGCCATACTGCATTAATGACAAAATATGCGGGTTTTACCCGAGGTGGCGGATTTACGCGACTGGAAATTTTCGGAAACGAGCTGCTATTATTATAACTAATCCTGATGTTGACGCCATGATAAATCTTTCACTCTCTGATGAGGATTTTGTGGTGGTCCAGTTGTCACAGGCAGGTGAACCTCCTATTATTGCAGTTAGTGCATATTTTGATCGTTTAGCAGATATTCAAAGAGATTTAAATAAATTAGAGGCAGTATATGATGTATATGGAGCTTCGACAAGATTGATAGTGGGAATGGACTCTAATTGTCGCTCTCAGACATGGTTTGACTCCATTACAAGTTCAAGAGCACATCAACTTGAGGAATATTTAGCATCAAGGAATCTGTTGATCATGAATGATGATCCCTCACGTCCAACGTATGAATCGAGAGGGGGTAGGAGCTACATTGACTTGGTGGTTGCATCACCAAGCCTTGTGCCCTTCACAAGAGATTGGAGGGTATCTGACGAGGAAAGTGCTTCGGATCACAACATGATTTTATTTTCTTTATATCAAGAAAGATCACAGCAGCTATTGCCGACAACCACAAAGAAATTTGTGGTGATGGAGGCTGACTGGGAGAAGTTTGATGAGAAACTCAAGGAAGCAGTATCCCGGGTATTGGGGGGTCGGGAGTCTGAGTCATTAGACACTCGACTTTCACAGTACTTTTGTGGGGCTGGAACACTCGAATTGGCCGTAGAATGCTTTAGTAATGCAATTTCGGCTGCGTGTATGGCCAGTATGCCTCTGTATGATAAACGCAAGAAGAAAATAGGGATAAGATCTTCCGCACCTTGGTGGTCAAGAGCCATTAAAGATTTGCGCAAACAGGTCAACAGACTCCGCCGCCGTTTCCAAAGGATTCATAGAAATCCAGCTTTACGAGCACACAGGAAGGCAGAATATTGGGAATTAAAGATGCAATATATAAAATTTACAGAGGGAGCCAAACTTCTATCATACAAAAACTTCTGCAGTTCTGAAGGTGGAGACTCTCCTTGGGGAGCCATATATAAAGCAGCAGCTGGTAAGTTAAGGCCCCCACTGACATATTCTTCCCTTAATCGGGTGGACGGTTCCTCTACAGCTACCCTGGAAGAGACTCTGGAGGAGGTCTTGGAGCATTGTGTACCAGATGATGAAGGCCCACAAACTTTGGAGCATGAAATGATGATGGCTAATATTTTGGAACCTTACAACAGACCAGATGATCTGCTTTTTACAGAGTTGGAAGTGGCCGCTGTTCTGGATCGTTTTGTGGAAAATAAGGCTCCTGGAGAGGACGGATTTACCCGTGCTATTCTTAAGAGAGTACAGCAATGCTTCCCAAAGGCTTTTACGGCTCTATTCTCTGAATGTTTGCGGAGAGGCGAATTCCCTCGTCTTTGGAAGCGTTCTTGTGTGATTTTGTTAGTGAAGCCTGGGAAAGAAAATTTGGAAGACCCCTCCAAGTACAGACCCATTAGTCTTTTGCCACTTTTAGGAAAGATCTTGGAAAAATTGTTAGCAGAAAGAATCATGTTTCACATGCGCACGACCAGGTTTTTGTCTGCTGCGCAGTACGGGTTTGAGCCACAAAGGGGCACAACTGATGCACTCCTTGCTGTCAAAGAATGGGTGGAGTCAGGAATCCATAATAGAGGCCATGTTCTATTGATATCTATGGATGTGATGGGTGCATTCAACTCGGCATGGTGGCCCGCTGTTTTATGGCAGTTGCGGAACAGTGGCTGCCCAGGAAATGTTTATCGGCTAGCCTGCAGCTATTTCAACGAAAGAACGGTGACAATAAGGACAGCATCCATGGAGAAAGAAAAACAACAAACCAGAGGCTGTCCACAGGGATCATGTTCAGGGCCAGTATTCTGGAAAGTTTTGTACGATCCATTTTTGAAGCCATGTTATCCAGAGAACGTAAAGGTTATTGCATTTGCAGATGATCTAATGATCATGGCCAGGGGTTGTACCGAGTTTGAAGCTGAGGGCCGAGCTAACCGAGCACTGGTTCAAGTTGCAGACTGTGCCTTAACATTGAATTTAACTTTTAACCCCTCAAAGTCCAAAGTCCTTCATGTCACCAAACGTAGAAATGTTCAAGAGGTAGAGGTTTTCTTTTCTGGCACAAAGCTGGAAGTGGTGACAGAGATGAAATATCTTGGTATCATGTTTGATCAGCGCATGTCCTGGCAGTCACATTTTCAATATGTCACTGTTAAGGTGCGGCAGCTGATACACATGTTGGCCCGTTCTGCTAGGGTTTATTGGGGTTTGGGCAGTAGAGCACTTGGCATTATTTATGAAGGTGCGGTGTTGCCAATGCTGCTTTACGGAGCTCCAGTCTGGCATGAAGCATTATGTCTGAAGAAAAACATCACCTGTTTCAGGCGGGTTCAAAGACTAATGTTGTTGAGGGTAATTAGAGGATACAGGACTATATCTTTTCAGGCGTGCTGGGTGCTGGCTGGGCAGGAGCCTTTGGATCTTAGGATTAAGGAGGAGGCCAGATACTTCAGAACAGTTCGGATTGACGGAAGTTTTGAGGGCAGTTTGGTGGATTTGCATGTGGGGCCAGAGCTTTGGCCACATCCATCACTGATTGTCGACGTAAATCCTCCCGATGATGCTGACTTCACGCCATTCCTAAGGATGTACACTGATGGGAGCCGGGATGAGGCTGGTGTTGGCTGCGCTATAGTAGTTTTCAATTCGAATGCTGAGGAACCAGTTCATTCAGCCAAATATAGATTGAACAAGGAATGTTCAAACAACCAAGCAGAGTTGTTTGCTATAGCCGAAGCAGTGAATTGGTTGCGGACTCAATCAGTTGATAATGAGCTAAGAAGTGCCTGTATATGGACAGATAGTGAAGTATCGATTTCCATGCTGCAAGACCAGGAAAATCACTTACCCATAGTCGAGCACATTCGAGCCGTAGTACGTCAACTTCGAACAACATGGAAGGTTGGCATTGCATGGGTTAAGGCCCATGTTGGGATCATTGGAAATGAGGCAGCTGACAAACTTGCAAAGGAGGCAGCAAGCGACCCATTACTACAAGAGGCCTTCAGCTCGGTGCCACGATCAGCAATTCGACGGAAGCTTAGAGAGGAAACCTTGGCTGCATGGAACCAAATATGGTGTGCAAATACTGATACAGCTCAGCACACGAAGAAGTTTTTCCCCACAATATATCGTCGTTTGAAGACTGACCTTCGTCTATCGTACAAGGTTACCCAAGTCATGACTGCCCATGGGAAGAATAGGGCGTACCTGCATCGATTTGGTTTGAGAGAAAATGATATATGTGATTGCTTAGAACGAGTTCCGCAGACCTGGGATCACCTAGTTTTCTGTTGCCCAATGTTTGAAGCTGAGAGAGCAAGACTGATTAGGAAAGTGATATTGTGTGGGTCTGGGTGGCCAGTGACCTATGAAGTGTTGGTGGAAAAACATCTAGAAGACTTTTTAATTTTTATTAACTCTATGGATTTTTCTTTATTGTGAGGCATTATAAGTCTAATATTAGTACCTTGATATGTGTTCGAAATTATATTAATGCAATTGGAACCGGAATGTTTTTGAGTTATATGTAAGTATGTACTTACAACTGATTTAGCAATGAAGTATATGTTTGTAGTTCAACGCCTGTAATCACAGTTGGGAGCAGGCGGAATAAAATCCCTGGCTTAAGGGTTACTTAAGCCAGGAAAACGAAAAAAAAAAAAAAAAAAAAACACACACACACACACACACACACACACACACACACACACACACACACACACACACACACACACACACACACACACACACACACACACACACACACACACATACACACACACACACACACACACACACACACACACACACACACACACACACACACACACACACACACACACACACACACACACACACACACACACACACACACACACACACACACACACACACACACACACACACACACACACACACACACACACACACACACACACACACACACACACACACACACACACACACACACACACACACACACACACACACACACACACACACACACACACACACACACACACACACACACACACACACACACACACACACACACACACACACACACACACACACACACACACACACACACACACACACACACACACACACACACACACACACACACACACACACACACACACACACACACACACACACACACACACACACACACACACACACACACACACACACACACACACACACACACACACACACACACACACACACACACACACACACACACACACACACACACACACACACACACACACACACACACACACACACACACACACACACACACACACACACACACACACACACACACACACACACACACACACACACACACACACACACACACACACACACACACACACACACACACACACACACACACACACACACACACACACACACACACACACACACACACACACACACACACACACACACACACACACACACACACACACACACACACACACACACACACACACACACACACACACACACACACACACACACACACACACACACACACACACACACACACACACACACACACACACACACACACACACACACACACACACACACACACACACACACACACACACACACACACACACACACACACACACACACACACACACACACACACACACACACACACACACACACACACACACACACACACACACACACACACACACACACACACACACACACACACACACACACACACACACACACACACACACACACACACACACACACACACACACACACACACACACACACACACACACACACACACACACACACACACACACACACACACACACACACACACACACACACACACACACACACACACACACACACACACACACACACACACACACACACACACACACACACACACACACACACACACACACACACACACACACACACACACACACACACACACACACACACACACACACACACACACACACACACACACACACACACACACACACACACACACACACACACACACACACACACACACACACACACACACACACACACACACACACACACACACACACACACACACACACACACACACACACACACACACACACACACACACACACACACACACACACACACACACACACACACACACACACACACACACACACACACACACACACACACACACACACACACACACACACACACACACACACACACACACACACACACACACACACACACACACACACACACACACACACACACACACACACACACACACACACACACACACACACACACACACACACACACACACACACACACACACACACACACACACACACACACACACACACACACACACACACACACACACACACACACACACACACACACACACACACACACACACACACACACACACACACACACACACACACACACACACACACACACACACACACACACACACACACACACACACACACACACACACACACACACACACACACACACACACACACACACACACACACACACACACACACACACACACACACACACACACACACACACACACACACACACACACACACACACACACACACACACACACACACACACACACACACACACACACACACACACACACACACACACACACACACACACACACACACACACACACACACACACACACACACACACACACACACACACACACACACACACACACACACACACACACACACACACACACACACACACACACACACACACACACACACACACACACACACACACACACACACACACACACACACACACACACACACACACACACACACACACACACACACACACACACACACACACACACACACACACACACACACACACACACACACACACACACACACACACACACACACACACACACACACACACACACACACACACACACACACACACACACACACACACACACACACACACACACACACACACACACACACACACACACACACACACACACACACACACACACACACACACACACACACACACACACACACACACACACACACACACACACACACACACACACACACACACACACACACACACACACACACACACACACACACACACACACACACACACACACACACACACACACACACACACACACACACACACACACACACACACACACACACACACACACACACACACACACACACACACACACACACACACACACACACACACACACAGCTAATCGATATATTGTCGCGGGCTGCTAAAATGTACTGGGGACTTGGGGCTGAGGCGTTGAGGGTCATCTACAGGGGGGCGATTGTGCCAATCATCACATATGGTGTACCTGTTTGGGGTGAGGCATTGGAGGTGCAGCACAATGTCAGGCGTCTCCGTCGTGTCCAGCGCTTGATGCTCCTAAGATTAATTAAGGGGGTGAGGACAGTGTCTTTCCATGCCTGCTGTGTGGTTGCTGGTGAGAAACCAATAGAAATAGAAGCAAGAGAGATAGCTGCAGTACACAATGGATTGCTTGATGATTTGGTGGAGAGACCCCTGCCCCCTAGTGAGTGGCCCCATCCAGCAATGGTGGTGGACGTGGATCCAATCTTGGAAGATGATGGAGGCCTGACCTTCACCATTTACACTGATGGAAGTGATATGGGTGATGGCAGAGTTGGATGCGCATTTGTCGTGTATTCGGGTGGGAATGTTCCTGTCTTTCGTAGGCTGTTCAGGCTTGGAGAATCCTGTTCCAACAACCAGGCTGAAGCTTTAGCGATCATGAAGGCCCTGGAGTGGTTGGCACAGCAAACGATGCTAACTCCGGATCGCAGAGTGGTCGTATATACTGATAGCCAGGTGTGTCTGGCCATGATGACAGACCATGGCAATCATCTCCCTACAATTGAGAGGATAAGAACACTACTGCGAGAGCTTAGGGATGAGAAGGGCTGGAAGGCTGGACTGAAGTATACCAGGGCGCATGTTGGCACAATCGGGAATGAGGAGGCTGATACCTGTGCAAAACAGGCGGCATTGGACACAGATCTTCCTATTGCTTACGCAGCGATCCCTAAATCCAGGATCAAGAGAGACTGCAGAGCAGACAGCATTCGGCAGT
>CM061046.1:81175777-81510877 GCA_030762985.1 Adelphocoris suturalis
AGGAGGGGCTTTGATGAGCTGTGGGTCATCTCTGTCTAATTTCTTTCCTAATCGACTTATATATATATATATATATATATACCGGGTGTCCCCAAAAACGTTCCCCCCCCCCTGCTAAAACCTTTGTGGGCCAAAAAAAAATTTTTTTTTTTTAATCTTAATATTTTTTTGTAAGGATCTTATAAATGAAAAAATTGCGCAGTGCGCAAATATGCGCAACCGCCATTGCTAAAATTTAGATTGAACTCCTTTGAGACACCTCAATAACTATATATATTTTAGCAGGGGGGGGAACGTATATATATATATATAAGCCACGCCACGAAGCGCTCTATATAATAACGCAGTAGGGTGCGTCATATGGCCCTTGAAGAGTAAACGCTAACGCGTTTATCAACTATATAAACGACCCTCGGGGAAAATTTTGTCCTATTCGGGAATAAATTAAGGGAGCCTATATATTTAACAAGGATGCCCCGAAACAGGTAAATCGGAACGTACTCCAATATATGAAAATCATATATATACAAATTGGATATACAATATGAAGATAATGAATGAAGTAAGTCATTTTGACATAACTTCACTGAAAAGCGTGAAATTTGTTAAGTCCGGAAACTGAAAAGGTGAAAATCCCAGTGGTATTGGCGCAGGCGCGAAGCGCCAAGTTTTGATGATATACAAAATACGAGTTACCTACGCATAGGTATGTGAACTAGAAATGAAGTCGTTATAAGAAACGATTTTTTGGGGACGGAAGTATATTGACTGGCAGAAGTTGGAGTGAAATCGCCAAAAGACACGCAGAGGAGGCCCTTCAGGTAAAGGATTGACCCAAACAGGGGCGGGAGATGGCAGGGCTGACCCGACCCTACCCAACTACGCAAATGGGTTTGTGAATATCATAGGGCCATAAAATTGGAGTGAACCCGAGAGGAGGGACGAGTTGAGCTTCACAGGGACGAATATGTTTACTGACAACAAAAATGAGAAAGATTAAATGTCAAAAATATTACAAGCATGGAATATAACAACAGCAATGGACGAAATCGTCGCACGAGCTGAAGTGGATATGTTTGAGAGTTATTAAGAAATGTTATTAGGGAATGATTAACTTTAGGTACAACACCGCGTGGGTGGTAATTGCCATTGTGAAAATATGTTGAGGTAAATCAATATGAAAGCAGATAATCTGAACAGCAATGCATTTTAAGAAGAAAAACAATGTTCTAAGAGCGTTAATGTCCCGTGAGTGCACCATTCAAGTAAAAAAAAAATTGAGAAAAAAAATACTCAAACCTACCATGTATTCCGGCCGATCAGTTGCCATTGAAGAGACCCAGTTGCATGAGAAACGACACATGCCCGACCGATCGGTTGCCATTGAGGGCTCCAGGAAATCATGTATGAGTATAATATATAATTTGTTATTTTTCGTCTCGGCTCAATCGAAATTGGTTTAGAGATAGATACAGGTCCAATCTCGCCCCAATCGACATTGCGACTGGTTTAGAGAAGTTGGACATAAATGCGTACGTCTTCTACCCCTACCTACCTAATTTGGCTAGAAAATTGAATAGCGTGAAGCGCTTTAGAACGCCCCCGCCGGATGCGACCGATTGTGCATAAAATGCATACCATTTCAATGCGAACACGCAGTGTCTGGGACGCATTGTTTCGTGAGATGCATAAGCACAAAAGGACCTGCCTCGGGGGCCTCCGGGGCGAAACACACCTGGCCCTTGAAGGGTAAACGCTAACGCGTTTATCAACTAAATAAATGAGTTGTGCGGGTTGTTTATGAGAAACTTTGTAATTATTGGTAGTCATCCCCGATATATATACATTTCGACATTTACTGAAAAGCGTGAATTTGTTAAGTCCGGAAACTGAAAAGGTGAAAATCCCATTGGGAGGCGCGAAGCGCCAAGTTTTGATGATATACAAAATACGAGTTTAATAATTATAGACCAATGATCAGCGTAGAAAAGCTATTTAATGCAGGAATAATAGATTTTTGTGTAATAATTTGCACTATTTTTCATTTGTTATGTCATCCTACACAAATAGTTGATAAACATGATATATTCATCCTCCCATTCCTCGACTCGCTGGACTCACTTTGTGCAAGTTCCTTCTCACCATACTCACTTGGCTCAATTTCAATTTTGTTTCTTGAACTTTTCTCACATACAATAGTCACAAAAACAAGGTTTCAAGTTTGAGTAAAGGATCAGTTGGAAGAAGGAGGTTTCTAGTTCCTGGATACCTGAAACTCGCACAGGGTACAATTGTTCCTATCTATATGCAACTGAGAATCGCTTTTCTCTACTCGGATGGTAATAATGTTCTAAAACACTTCACAGATTGTTTGTTATTCGATCGTTTGGAGGGTTTAAACTTACATATCGTACTCCCATGGAATCACATATCGGCTTAGCTCAACCTGGTGTGACCTTGGACTGCAAGGTCTCTAGTCGAGGGTCATTTCGACTCTCTGTCAGTTCCCGGGGAAAATAGACCTAACTATTTACTCGATTAGCGGGTGGAGAAAGTGTTGGCGGGTCTAGCGGTCGTGTGCATACGGCTCCCAATCTCAGCTTTCTATCTGCACTGGGCACCAACGAAATCCTCCTTCTGCGACCACGACTGTCTTTAGAAGTTTGAAAGTTAACCCGACTGGCCTCTCTACCGACTTGCGGTCTTGGATCTTGCAAATTACTCGTTGCATTTGCCGGTTGCTCATGTACGAACTGGGAAAATACTTACTTGACCATTGCTGTTCTTACCTGTTGACCATATGAGGGGGTTTTTGTAATTTTTTTTAAATCGTTTTAAAATTGGAAGACTTATAATATATTTTATTATAAGAACCTTTCTGACAAGCATAATTCTGCTATACAAACATTGGATTGTTTCCTTTTTTGCAATTAAACCATATATATTCAGCACTTTTTGACGAATTTTCATGTACGTTTTCCAGCATATTTCTGACTAAAAATTTCATAGTTTTCGAGTTGATGAAGATTTTCTAAGATAAATTCTACAATTTCTAGCCGTTTTTGACATTCTTAGAAATTTGTTTTGGTTAAATATTTTCAATAATGAACCTTTGTAATCGGCCAAGAAAGTAATTTTTCCCCCTTCTTTCTTAAGTTGATTCGTTCATTTTCTTTGGGTAGGTGGACATTGTCCAGTTATATTTCGATAATACACCGTAGACTCAGTTTGATGGTAATTTTTTTATGGGCCAGTGTTTTGCTTGAAAGGGCTATCTTTTACAGAAATAATTAACCTTTGAGTATTAATGAACCTTTGTAATCGACAAAAATCGAATAAAAGAGAACGCTGAAAATTATCACGCAAAGGCAATTATCACGCGTACATTATTTCTGTATTAGATGGCCCTTCTACGCAGATCATTGGTCTATAATTCACGTATATTGTAAGAGATCAAACTCGACTCATCGCGCCTCCCATAAAACAAAAAACAAAAATGGCAGGTCGAAAAGGAAAGAAATTAGCCTCAGAGGTCTCCGCAGATCAGTGCGCAACAGAGAAAATTAATGCAATTAAATTAAACAGCTGCACTCTACTAGTCCCACTGATTCAAGTACACCAACATTGACGTAGGCAGTCACAAACTGAAAATTACTGTGATAAAATAAAACACCTACCTTCTTCACTAGTCCACCTACTATAGGAAACAGAAGTGTTATGAAAAATACGATTTCACAAAGTCAGAATTCAGTTGAAATTATATCTTCATAAGAATTATGTCGTATATAGATGTACTTGTGAAGCGTAGGTAGGTGATTTATTTTATATAATTAATTTCCAGTTGATGGGTCAGCTCGTGTTAAATACAAGAGGGCCAGTAATTTAATTTAACTAATTTCTACTTGGTAGGCGTCTTTGCCTATGCAGATATATTTAGATAATGTATAATGGACTTCATTTAATAATTATAGACCAATAAGTTGCATAGAAGGGCTATTCAATACAGAATTAATAAACCTTTGAGTAATAATTTGCAGTGTTTGTGGAAATCCAAAGTAGGATCAGGCAAAATTGAGGTTGGTATGAGTTGTGATTCTAGGCTATGATATTCCCAAGTACTGCATCTTGATATCATACGTTCAATTTCACGATTGGTCGCTAGGTAGTCGCACTCTCGTACTTGATACGGAATCCATCACAAAACTATCAGATAACTGATTTTATTCATAGAAAATTTTGGGTATTAGTTATTATTTTTCCCCCCTGCAACCACGCTACTCTGTCCTGTAACACTAAAGTTCAGATTGAGAATTTCTGCTAGTAGGGTTGTATTCTTAACACAGATCTTGGGCTGCCACGATACGTTTGGTTTCAATCATCACGTGGCAAAATATGTCGTGATTTATGTGTTAAATAGTTTCTGAATATCTTCTACTCAGCCGAAGGCGACTGGGTGATAGATCCTGTATGCCTATGATAGGTACATGTACATAGATATATATTTATATACACGTAAATATAGATCTGTGGTCGGGGTACTCCGAAAAATTTCATTACCCACCTTTATCCGACCACAGATGCAATAGGTGCATGCGGTACATTCCAAGAAGCGTACTCTAGTTTCCTGAAATGACTTCTGCGTCCCGCGACCGAAAGAAGACCCGAAGGTGACTATGAGAACAATGGACGTATTTTCATCCTATACACAGCGCGCCTAGCGCTTTTGTCAACAGAACGCGATTTGAATCACAATCGCCTAGGCTGGAATGTTGGGGCTTCAAAATATCTTCGATCTTGAATGTGGCGAGTTTTAGAAAGGAGCGGACTTTTAAAAAATGTTTCTTATCTACCTGGTAAGAAGATGCCCATTTAGAGTTAGGACTAAAATAGCTTCCAGAGCAATACAATAACAGACTCATTTGGATACCATATATTATACAACACTCACAAGCCAACAATACTGTACATCTTGTATTGAAAATATTCACAGGATGTCTCAACTCAAGTTCACGTTACTTTAAGATCGATTTCTATCGAAAAACAGGAAAATACGCTTCGTTTTCAAGATATACACACACAAACACACACACGTATAAATATATATTTATATATATAATCGCGAACAATCAAGTTAGTTGTCACGAGACTCCATATGTTGACCAACTAATCTAAATTTTGACTAAGGGATGACTACTTGATGTAATGTATTTTTGAGAAGCGAGCGTAGTGAGCATCGAGACCACTAATCTAAGCAAAAAACTGATCTGTGTACAATCTCATAGCAACAGGAGCCAATGTCTTATTTTTCAAGACGCATTTCCTACATAGTGGTACTTGGAAAAATTGGCTTGTCGGTTTGAGCCGGAATACATTATGTACCTACATTTTTTGGCCCATAAACACAAAACATCAATTTTCCTTTAAACTATGCTCTTTAAACTATGCTTTTATTTGGAAATTTGATTTGGGGGCTTGGAGAAATACTTCGGCAGACTCAAATTTCTTATAATGTAATACCAATTTTTTCAATTTCAGTGCAAATATTAAGGGAAAAGAATCCATTCAAACGAAATAGATCATGTATTTCCAATGAATTCGTGCGTTTTCATGAAACATGGCTTCCATATACTGATGAGTTTCTGTACAATTTCACGCGGAGTTGGTAGCATTTTGCATATATTCCCTTAACCTATAACGCGACACTAACTTTTCAGGTCATCCGGGCGTATGACAGACTGACATAGCCTATTCCCCAATATTTTCGTGTTTCGCTGTTGAAAGAAGACTTAAATGTAGAAAAAAATATTGTCGGGGAGGAAATGGAAGGAATGATGAATATTGTGTGCCGATGGGAGGGGGAGGGGGTGAAGAGAGATCGCTGTAAACCCCGTTTGTTGCAGAACTATATTTAAAAACTGTATAAATTTATATAAAAACTGTATAATAAAAAATATAACTCTAATATATTAATATTTGCGCATGCGCACTACCATTTATGAGAGGGCAATGCAAGTTGTAGGGGACCGTCCAGATGGTATCCCGCATATACCCTGAACATTTCATCAAAATCGTTCCATTAGATTCGATAAAACAGATTGAAAAGAATTTCTTAGTTTGTCTATCATTTCAAATAAAAAGTGTTCGATAAATCTGACAGAAGTTCATATAACCGTAACGACGGTGTATAGATTGTTTAAAAATATTTTAAAATTATTTAGAATGAGGAAGGCGGTGCAAAAAAAATCCCATTAGCAATTGAAACTTTTATTTACAAACATCAGTTCACAGCTGGTAAATTTATTCCTCATTACATTCCTCTTTATTCTCTTTTTTTTTCTTTTTTTTTTAATAACTGCATCGTGGGCCAAAAAAAAATCAGTGACACTCTCAACTAACTCAACTGATTGGGGCCTTTCTTCAATTTGTAACTGTATACATTCAGGCATACTATTTTCCATATATTTATACGTCACAGGGACTTGAAACCCGAGAAATTCTCACTTCAGTGACAACACTTACCTCGCCGGTATTTTGCCAGAGGTTATTGGAAAATAATTAATGCTGCAGTATCAATATTGTATTCGTTTATTTGCTCTCGAAGTTTTCAGAGAAACGTAGAAATGGTGTACCGATACGAAACCTCGTCTAATCCATAGATCCGCTAGCAGCGCATGATTTCTCTATCTTCTCGCGCTTAGAAATTCGAAGGTGTTTTTCCTATGTTCAAGTCCTTAGGGAATGCGAACTATTCAACGTACAGCGTTGCGGGTGATTTTAATCGATTCTTTAGAATTAAGTTTATCTTTGAAATGCAAAAATGTATAACTGCTACTTGGAAATTTTTCGAGATCTCCATTTTTTTTTTTTTTTTTTTTTTTTTTTTTTTTTCAAGTTTAGCCCTTTAATACAACTTTTTAGGGTTGATAAAAATTGATGCCGAGTTTCTAGGACTATCTAGACCCCAAATGTGATTTTCAACACAAGTTTCCATTCTCAACACATTTTCTGAGAAAAGCCGCGGACGGGCGTCGGACGGATTTTTTTTTTTTTTTTTGACATTTTATGTCTTTGCTTTGGCACATGAACAAAAAAATCGTTACGTAAACTGTTGACGAAAATTGTCCCAGTTGTTTTCTGATGATTTCCGCTTACAACCGAGTCGTTGCTAGGGAAATGATACTTCGTCGTTTCTCATCCCACAAAATTCGTTGACCATTCGTTCGAAAGCTCTCGATTTATCCAAACATATCATGTTAACTACTGCGAAGTGCGTGGCCAACAAGCTGAGTTATGAGCATGGTTATATGAATAATTGTTTACACTCAGGTGATCATTCTCAATAATTGATATTGTGAACATGATTGCAACCGCTTGTTAATTTCTAATGATTTCATTGAGTTGGCGTTTCGATGATTTGATTCATAGCAGGTGATCCGAATATTGCGAGAACGGTTTGATTTGTGAAGCGGTGGTTAAATATTCTAACAGGTAATTTATATACTTTACACTCTAGCAAGCTGTAATTTCGTATGTAGCATCTTTAGGACATTTACTTGACGATGCCCAGGGTCCGGATCAGATGAGTGGCTCTTAGAGCTTGCATACGAGTCTGCAACACATACGAGTCTGCAACTAAAGACATAAAATGTCCCAATGTGTTGCAGACTCGTATGCAAGCGTTAATGATGATTATCGAATTTTCGTATGTTTTTTTTTTTTTTTTTTTTTTTTAATTTGATTTTTAGATTCTACGCATCTTGAAACGTAAACCAACAAATTTTCAGGGGGTGTTGAAAAAATTTTTCTTGGTCGACTATAAAGGTTTATTATTGAAAATATTAAACTAAAAATCACTTTTTTCAACTCTTGACTGCTGATGGCCAAAGACGTAGGGAAAAGTTGAAGGACCAACTCGAAAAGTCACCCTTCCTTAACTGCTTCTTTAACACCTAGTCTGACGGTGATGCAGTACGATACCATCTAGACACGTTCACGTAAGCGGTTAGTAAATTAGTCGTAATTGAAATCTAAATCAACGCCGACCTACTTAGTTTATGATGTTGTATAATCTCAGTCAGTGATTTGAAAGTTTTCGAGTGGCCATTGAGTCACGGGATGACCTTCCTACTCCAGATAAATTGAAGATTAATATCTTGGAGGTGTACGATTCGTGAATGAAAAATACAGTTTAACCAAATGATAACGCATTTTTGGCTATTTTTTGCCGAACATTCCATACGAGATAAATTAAAGTGCGATATTTGTCATCGTTTTAGTCATTCTACAGCCATGTTCAGGCACAAAGAAAAAGTTGGGTGTCAATCGTCTGGGTCTATCAAATGTCTGCCTATTTGGTATGGCTTTCTCATTCCCGCATCATGATGTACGGATCATTTAGTAGTTTTAAATAATATTGAAAAATCCCAAAGCGGAAGAGAGTAGTAAATAAATATATAGCGTGAAAGGTAAAAATTGGCCAATTAAGAAACGAAAAAATTATGCTTGAAGTAAGTTACGTTTGCACATGCACAAAATGAAGTGATGATTTGAGAATAATGAAATTGGTACAGGACTAGCTATAGTTCAATCCGCACATTCCCTGAAAATGTCATCAAAATCGGATGAAAACAGCAGTAACTGATACAATCATGTTGAAAGTGATTTGGTATGCTCAAATCGTCTTCCCCCAACTGTCATCTAAATTAGAATAAACAATCTAATTTTAAAAATCTACAGAATAAAAATGGACAAAAACTAAGAAAATAAGATAAATCTTCATAGCAAGTATTTCGCATGCCTTTCACACCCATTGATCAGCTGATGAAGCTTTCTAAATTCTCTCTTGACCAACCAGCTGTGCTGAAATTAAAATGGAGAGCCTTAGGAACACCTAGAACACAATTATAAGGTAAGAAGGGGCAGTGATCAGGGACTCATATTTTTTCCTAACAGACTTACGATACTGAATTTTGAAATCGTGCGCCTTTGGCACACCTAGTTAAGAATCACAAGGTAGAAGGGTTCACTTATCAGCTGAGGTTCCCCTGGCGTTACTTTCTTTCCTATAACCGACCTCCAAAATACAGATTGTATCTTCGAAAATCATGTCATAGTGTTGGACATCACTGAGCTTCACGTGGGGATCAAATACTTCATGAATCATATATATATGTATATATATATATATATATATATATATATATATATATATATATCCTCTAGTGACCCGCGCGTGCCCTATGGGCTCCACTCTACATTTTTTGCATTTTTGGGTTCCTTGGGGTCCAAATAAGTTTAAAAATGTACAACTGGAATATAACTTTATTTAGTACAAAAGTACAAAATGTCCATTCAAGTGGACGTTGGGTCTGTATCCCCCTACTTAAATCACAGTTAATTCCAATTAAGTCACAACAATTTGTATCAAAGTTTCAGTTATTTTTATGAATTAGGAAACATTTTAACCTTTAAATTCTTGCTTAAGGCACTACGCGACTAGTTCCAGTTTTTTAGGTAATATTTAACGAACTCATTACAATATAAGTGAGTTTTATAAAATAAAAAACATTTAAATCTAAAGTCGTGAGTCCTTTTTTCAACGCTTGCATTCTGAAATTGTTTAATAATTGCTTCATTTGCAGTCTTTTCGATAAAATTTAAAAAAATACCTTTTTGGCTTTGGTAACAAAGTTTAAAATCTTGGTTTTTATAGCCCAGCATGGTAAATGAAGTAACAATTTCTCTCTGCTGTGAGAGAGAAAGCCTTGCAGCATTTCTTACAAGTTATTTTAGTTTTTTTCACACATCCAGGCAGCTTGCACCTTGCTGAGTTCTTCAGTTCCGTCACAGCTGGGAGGTGCATGAAATCTACCTTCTTGAATTTTGGGCGAACTTCCAAGTCCTTACTCCTCCTTGCACCAGAACGGAGATTTGATGCGTCAACGTTCTCTTAGAATGCCAAGCAGGCGAATCGACGTGAAGTACCTATCAAAGTAAAGATGGGTTTGCTCATTCACAGTTTCGCACAGCCTCAAAACTAACACTCACCCATTGTGAACTCATCAGGATCTTTCCCTTGATACAGCTCAAAATCCAAAACAAGTCCGTTCGGGGCAGCAAGGACAACGTTTTTCACGCCTTCGGGATTTGGCTTGTTGGGAACGTATTGCTTGCAGTCACAAGCAGAACCGGTGTACGGAATCATTTGCTCGTCAATTCCAAGCTTGCTGGTTCTGGGCTAGCTCAAACAACCTGCTTTCACCCTCTGAGCAATGGGACGGATTTTCCAGAACTTATCCTCAAGCCTTTGATGTCTGGAGACGAGATTGTCATCCACTACTTTCAAATTGCTCCGAATTTTAAAATAGAAATTTCTGGAAATCTTTTCAGTGATGGATGAAACTTTGGTAACTGCGGCCCAGTACCACCGAATCCTTGGGTAGTTCAAACATGACATCAAAATTGTTGCTCCTATGAACGCACACATGTCACTATACTTTACCTGGACACTTTTTTCATGGTTCCTGGGGATGAATGTTTTTGCAAGTTGATTTTTAACTCAGTACATTCTCTCATCATTTTAATCATGTCAAAATTTCCACATACTTTCTTGGAGTCCAATTTTCTCGAAGGTACCTACATGGTTGGATCGTCGCACTCTTCATCAACAGCTACAGGGTGGAAGTCGGTTTTAATCCATTTTTCTTTGTTTCTTTCTTCTTTCGTTTAGATTTGCTTCTCATTAATTCCTTCAATCCCTTCTTGCGTTTACTGCTGGTGGTAGGCTTGTCTTTGTCCACGGAATCCTGCTCTTTGTCACTCTGATAATCAGGGTCAGCTGCCACATCTTCTGGTTCCTCGTCCTCTCTTATTTCATCTTCTTCAAGTGGAATGTCATCTTGTTCAGGTTGTGATTCTACATCAGGTAAATCTTCGTCTAGAAGAACTTCCCTAACCGTGTGGTCCAACATTATCCCCCGGCCTGGTGGCACAAGGTCTTCCATCTCGGTCTCATCAAGATTCAGATCCTCGTCTATGTCTCCTCCATAGCTATATTCCGAGGCATCATCAGCGAGCAGGGCTCAAGAATATCCTCTTCTCTAGAAACTCTGCCCAATTTTTCGAAAACCTCTGGAGAAATAAAATAATAATAATAAATTATAAAAACTTGCACTATAGCAAAAAAATATTGGTCCATATGTGTTCAGCTTTGGGCTTTCAAAAAATACGATAAAATACGGAATTCTCCCACTCATAAAATTAAAATGAATATTTTACACCAAAAATTCCTTAAAATTATCAATTTATTTTGTGGAAAAACAATGGGAATAGAAACTCGGTGTCCATTTAATTGGACAATCTGAGATGAGGATTGAGACCCAATGTCCATTTAAATGTACATGTGAGGATGGGAAGTGAGACCCAATGTCCATTTAAATGGGCACAACTCAAACACATGTTTCTCAACTAATTTAACATATTCCCGTTCATTCCAAGAGTCTACCGTCATCAGTAGATCCCTGGCAACAAATTGCAAGAAAAATTTAAGTTGCTAGGATACGAATAAACAACGAAAACGTATACAGAAAGCAGCGCTGCTTTTTGCCGTCCATTTCCAGCTGAAAATGGCTTTTGAGTGATAGCAAAGATAAAAATCAGGTTAACCAACCTTCACCGGGGTTGACAACACATTGGGGAAAAGAGGGGAACTCTGAGTGATGGATTTTGTGGGAAGGAGGGAAACTTGAACTCGTGTCCATTTGAATGGACGCTGGGTCTGTAGAGGATATATATATATATATATATATATATATATATATATATATATATATATATATATATATATATTTATTTATTTATTTATTTATATATATAGATGTACTTGATTGTGGACACTGTGCTACTGCACTATATAATATTTAAAGTTAAAGAAATTTTTACAGAAATAAAGAGGAAAATGTTTTTGATATTTCGAATTAGTCTTTGTCAAAATTAGAAGAAGAAAGAGTGTTTTTGGAATATTCCCTGGAACCAATCTTGTATCCAACGTTTCATGGTTGTTATGTTGGAGTTACTCAATCATTGATGTTGAGTCCAGGAGGCCGATTTGAGCCCAGTACCCACCTATGGGCCCGTTCGGACTGTTGAAGTAGCCGGTCGTTCGTTTTATCAGGCGTCTTTTTCAACACCTTAACACCGTAACATTCAAGTATGCATGCAAGAACGCACGGTCCAGCAGTCACCTTCGACGAAGGTTACGGTGTCAAGGTGTTGAAGAAGAGGCCTGAGAAAATGAACGACCGGCTAGTTCAACAGTCCGAACGGGCCCATAGGTGGATTCTGGGTTCAAATCGGCCTCCTGGACTCAACATCAATGATTAAGTAAATCCAACATAACAACCATGACACGTTGGATACAAGATTGGTTCCAGGGAATATTCAAAAAATACTCTTTTTTCTTCTAATTTTGACAAAGACTAATTCGAAATATCAAAAACATTTTCCTCTTTATTTCTGTAAAAATTTCTTTAACTTTAAATATGATATATATATATATATATATATATATATATATATATATATATATATATATATATATATATATATATATATATATATACATATAAATATATTACGCCGCGAAATCAAAAAATTGAGATTTTAGTATTTTTGTCATTTGACATACCATGACATGTGCTCATCAATATAAGCGATATCTCTTGATGCCTGATTTTCCTAGTAGATCATACAGGTTCATTATTGAAGTCATCAGACAAAAACATAGGGAAGTCGTTGATTTTAGTGAAATACAGATCTGCTTGGTCCAGTGGACCAGAAACCGTGGTTACCAAAACAGCTAACAGAGTAAGAGAACGCACTATCTCCTGGACGTCCATGACGTGTATCGGCCTATTAAATACGGCAATAAGAGGAATTCGGTAGTTTTTCCTAACCAAAATCGTTCACTACTTTGTTGGAAAGCTGTAAATGACATCACATCTCATTCGCTGTAAAATCCCTTCCTTTTGACATGGATATGTTTTATGGTTTGGGGTGAAGCAACAACAGATGAACAAAGTGGGGCTACTAACTAGAAACGAGGTGTGTAGTTATGTTGTGTAAACAGGTTGAAAGAAGATAGTGTAAATATGTCAGGGATATACCTAATTTACATTGATATCTTTTTATGTTTACAGCTTAGTCCTCTCATATCTTCGGCGCTAGTAGGTGCCTGATCATCAGTAAACTGATGATGGGAATCTACACTATTATGTCGACTGAATTCAATTGCCATAAGACATATCCATGTACCAATGTATCTGCATGCAGTATAGATACTCGTTTGCGCATGCGCAGACGTTTAGTTTATCAACAATTTTGTAACCAATTAATTAGATATTCACCAAAATTTTTGGAACAAATCTAATCAATCCTAGAACACCACAAGACTTTGATATCAAACTGGAATTTAGTTCTTTTTTCTAATAAATTCTCCTAAGAAATACTTTTTCGGAATCGGTTACTTATCAAACCTGAAAGTAACTCACCTGTACTGTAAGTAATTACCTGTCGTAATTCTAGTAAGGCGCAGAGAAATATTTATTATTTCAGTCTGCTTGCTAAGAAAAATTATATGAATTTACAAATACACAGTTTCTAAACGATCTCCGAACGATACTATGTTGTTTGTTCAGTGTTGTATACGAGCATTTTCCAACCGACAGCGACGTTTTAAAGACCACCAAACGATATTTGATCGATACTTCAACGCTATTACATTTAGTTAGTGTTGAATCAACGTTTCTACTCGTGGTCCAGCTTGTCATTATTAGCGATCTTGAGAAATTCATCGATTCCCAATGTCCCATTCGGCGTCTCGCATACGAATGGATACTTCGCAACTTCGCCCGCCCCGAAGAATATCGAAGGAGTTTTGGAGACACCGGATGAATCCTTGATATCCCACGTTGTGGCTCTCGTGCTAATCATTCTCACGTAGCAGGTCAAGAACAGCCACTTCGGCCCAAACACGAGCTCGAACGTCAGTGGTCCGAAACCCCAGAGTAAGTGTTGCACTTTTGAGAAAGCTTGATGGAACATATAATAATCCCGTGGTCGAAATTTTCTTTACGAAAACTTGGGGTACCTATAGAAAGGGTGAAACTAACAAAACGTTCTATGTGCCTCTTTGGTCTATAGATTTTGATCGATTCACGTTCTATGTGCCTAGACAGACTTATTGTAAAGGGAAAAAACACCAGCACATATTTCGTACTTTTATTCGTAATAGCAAGAATATGACGAAAAGAATATAACGAAAATATATACAGGGTGCCCCATCTAAACGGGCCCATCGGGAAATTACAGCCTTACGGTGCGAGCTATCGAAAAATTGAACTGGAACTTTTTTATAGTATTTCAACTCAGCTTCACGATGCGGAAGTCAGATTTTTATTTTTACATGTTATAGGGTCTCAAATCATTGATTTAAACTTACGGTTTCCTCTTGACCCCCCTTTTTTATTGCTTTTTTCGATTTTAGGTTGAATTTGGAACAGAAAAAGCCTCCATGAAATTTTCTTTTTGGGGCTTTGTTTCTGAGTTATTCGACTTTTTGTGGAAGTCCGATTTTTATTTTTCCATGTCTCAAATCATTGAATGAAACTTACGGTTTCCTCTTGACCCCCCCCCCCTTTTTTTTTATTGCGTTTTCCGATTCTAGGTTGTATTTGGAACAGAAAATGCCTCCTTGAAATTTTCTTTTTGGGGCTTCGTTTCTGAGTTATTCCACTTTTTGCGAAATACAGAAAATCGCCGATTCCTTTTAGACATTACCAACAATTTCTCACTATTTTTATCTTCAATTTTTGAGATGTTCACCACACTTTTGAAATCAACATTAAACTATCTATCATCAGACCCCAGCGTCCATAATCAACAATCACCATCAGGGGGATGACATTGCAGTTGACCCGCTTACGATTTAAAGAAAGTTTTCCAAATCGTCGTTTGAAAAAAAAAAAAAACCCTCAAACTGTTCAGTACTATCACTCATTTATTAGAAGAAAGTATAAGACGCCGTATTCTGGACTAATGTAAGGTTCTTAAAATAGAAGAGATCATAGTGTAGACTGAACAATAAGTATCAAGAAGCTGTTGTTTTCTTGACCCTTGAATACAGTTTGCAGGAGAAGGAGCAGAGGCTGCAGAAGGAGCAGGTGACATTTTCGATTTATCACAACACAACTGACTGGAAGTCTCCATGTGGTACATGTTTTAAACTGTATTCTGAACAGTGATTCTGTGTGTACTAAACAGTTTTTTTTTTTTTTTTTTTTTTTTTTTTTTTTTTTTTTTTTTTTTTTTTTTTTTTAACGACGTTTTGGAAAATTTTTTTTAAATCGTAAGCGGTTCAAGTGCAATTGTCATCCCCCTGATGGTGATTGTTTATTATGGACGCTGGGGTCTGATGATAGATAGTTTAATGCTGATTTCAAAAGTGTGGTGAACATCACAAAAATTGAAGATAAAAATAGTGAGAAATTGTTGGTAATGTCTAAAAGGAATCGGCGATTTTCTGTATTTCGCAAAAAGTGGAATAACTCAGAAACGAAGCCCCAAAAAGAAAATTTCATGGAGGCATTTTCTGTTCCAAATTCAACCTAAAATCGAAAAAAGCAATAAAAAAAGGGGGATCATGAGGAAACTGTAAGTTTCAATAAATGATTTGAGACCCTATAACATGTAAAAATAAAAATCGGACTTTTGTATCGTAAAGCTGAGTTGAAATACTATAAAAAAGGTCTAGTTCAATTTTTCGATAGCTCGCACCGTAAGGCTGTAATTTCCCGATGGGCCCGTTTAGATGGGACACCCTGTATACCTAATAGCAACAATATGATAGCAAGAATATCTAATATATAAAATTCTCGTGTCACAGTTTTTGTTGCCATACTCCTCCGAAACGGCTTGACCGATTTTGATGAAATTTTTTGTGCTTATCCGGTATCTATGAGAATGGGCCAACATCCATTTTTCATCCCCCTAAATGTTAGGGGTAGTCCACCCCTAAATTTTTTTAATTTTATTTTTGCCCGATTTTGATGAAATTTTTTGTGCTTATCCGGTATCTATGAGAATCGGCCAACATCTATTTTTCATCCCCCTAAATGTTAGGGGTTGTCCACCCCTAAATTTTTTAATTTTATTTTTGACCGATTTTGATGAAATTTTTTGTGCTTATCCGGTATCTATGAGAATCGGCCAACATCTATTTTTCATCCCCCTAAATGTTAGGGGTAGTCCACCCCTAAATTTTTTTTTATTTTTTAGAGCAGCATCCCCCACAGAAGTTAAACCTACCCTTAGAGATCTACCGTTTGCGAGCGAAGCGAGCAACATCCCCTACATCTATGAGAATCGGCCAACATCTATTTTTCATCCCAACATTCCCAATATGCCACACTTTGCGAGCGAAGCGAGCAATTTAATGGATGGTCCGGGGGGCTTGCCCCCCGGCTGGACGTGGAGGCGAGCGGAGCGAGCCGGAGCGGTTAGTGAAATATAATAGCAAAAATATAACGAAATAGATCATTTAAAGGAGAACAACACCAAAAAATATTTCGTACTTTTATTCGTAATAGCAAGAATTTAACGATAAGAAGACCCAGATGACCTTACTTCCTCACACTCACTGTCATGGGCCCCCAAGAGGCTGTGTACTAAATTTGTGACAAGTTAATTATTGTCGTTATTGAATTTTCTATTGTCTCTAATGTATTTATGTATATTCAGTTATTATTCCTGTATAAAGGAGAATAATTATGACACAGAAATTAATCACTGGGATAATTTATTACTCATTCTTTTATGGTGCTCCAAAAAAAAGATATTAAAGGGAGGTTATCTGACTAGCCTGTGGTCTTGATATATTCTTCAATACACTTCGATGATCTGTGAAAGAAATAGCGCAAGTAAGTTGAGAGGTGTGAGGATGGCAATGGGTTAGGTATTGGTATAAATCAATGAAGGTTTATATGAATATAAATTACAATGAGCACAAAAGAACGAGAGATGACTCACCGTGGCAAAGGCTGGAGACTCAATGGAGGGTCCGCGAGAGCCAACGTGTGACTCTAGCGCTTTCGCTATAACGGTTCTTGTAGCAGTTGGTAAGAACTGTTATAAATGTTAGAGCTCTAGGATGTACACTTGCGTCTCCGTGAAGCTGAAATCAGGCACGTAGCCAGAGGGGGGGTCCGGACCCCCCCGAAATTTTTTGATGAATTAAAAAATTATTCATGGTTAGGGTAGTATCTATTATTTCACTAGCACGAACTACCAACAGAGAATATTCGTCTGATGTGAAATTCTTCAGACGAATACTAATACTCATAGGTTCTGCTAATAGCTCCATTATGTAGGTAAGATTCCTGAGATAAGAAGTTAGATATTTCGGTACACGGACATGGGTCATGTATACGACCTTAAAGACAGATCAACGCCTCTAGCACTATACCTGAACGACCCGTGTAAGCCTTGCCGTGTAGCAACTCTTCATACCTTTCAGCACTCCAAATTTTTATTATGGTGTTCAGAAGCCTTCTGACATCTTCCCCTGAAGAGATTCCTTTCTCTCTCTGGAGGGCAGTACTACAGAGGAAGAAAATTCTCTCCGAATCTCGTATTTCCTCTTCTCTGAATAGGATCAGCATTTGGTATTGATATTATATTTTGAGTACCACGGTTGGTATTCAGGTTCGCAATATTTGGATGTCTGGAGCGTATATGTAGAGTGAGTTCTCTTCTTGTAAAGCCTCTAGAACCATGGGGACATTGGGTTGCATTGTCTCTTTGACTATTCACCAAGGTATCATCCATGTTACTGAGCTACATAATTACGTTGCTCCAACGATATCAAAACAATAACAATAATTAAGTTAACATTTTTGGAATGAGTGAATGAGACAGAATTCGGCACTCAACTTCGAAGTAGGAATTTGAAGAAGTATGACTGGTAGTGTGAACCTGTCTGGTACGTTTTCCATCGGTTTTCGGTTTAAAAAAAAAAAACTCACTTTTCGGCGAGGGATCCATCACTAAAACATGATTCCATGTTGAAAAAAAAAAAAAAAAAAAAAAAAAAACGCGATCTAACGCTTCGAAAATTGATTTCCTTGCGGAGCAAAAATTCACACAACTCATCACCATCCGTTCCGGGATTAGAAAATTCATAAATATACTTCATGGGATCTTGCAGTCTTTGGGAAATTTATCTATCCTGTGTGCGTCACGGGGTTCTGTATTCCGCCCCACACTCCTCACAATATCCTACGGGGAGAATGTTCCTAGATGTCTTCCTAACTTTTACGTTACGGGATCCTGCAGTACCTTAGAAATTAAGATTAGAAAAATACCTTAGAAATAAGATGAGTAAAGAACGCCTTTCTCATTTGACCATGGTGTCAATTCATTATCCACTGTCGTTCGCGGCTGATAACGTGCTGGATTTGATGTCTTTAAAAGCAAACAGAAAAATCTTACTATTCACATTTTATGATCAACTAAATACCTAAAAATTGAACTTTTATTGTTGTATAAAGATCAAGATTTATCATGATTGTAAAAAATTGTTTTAACTGTCACCTAAAATCCTTATTATGTACCTACCTATTAAATATTTTTGCCTTATTAAAGATAGTATATCATCATGCTTGTAAAACATTTCTTTTCCTGTGACTTGAAATTCGTATTTTAAAATTTATTGAAATGGGAAGAGAGCCGGTGGGGGGGGGGGGGGGGGGGGGGGGGGGGGGGGGGGGGGGATCTGGACCCTCCCCAAGGCAAAATCCTGGCTACGTGCCTGGCTGAAATATAGGGATCCTCCACCGAATAGTGTCGATAGTATCGATTCGGCCTCCTAACACATCGATGCATTCAGATGCAGTGATAGGAGTCATTTCAGAGCGCTCTGGAGACCTCCCTCAAAAGCATTTCCTACTGAGTAGTGAAGTACTGTGATTGTTTCCTGATACGATAGTTGTGGCGTAGTTCATTGGTTGGGATAATGGCCTCGTTAGCCGAAAGTTGAGGGTTCGATTCCTGATGACTATTTTTTTGTTCGTACAACTTCCGAAATATACTGCTAAAATGTCATTCTGACCTGTATGTCCAACTATTCTGAATTTTTACTAAGGGATTGACTACTTGATGTTATGTATTTTTGAGACGCGAGCATCCAGACCACCAAACTATACACTTCATTCTGACCTACATATCCACTAATCTGCATTTTTATTAAGGGATTGACTGGAACTTTTTCAATTCTAGCACTCGGAGGTCAGTTGATTTCAAAATGAGCAAATCGATGTGTTGGGAGGCTGAATCGATACTATCGAGAATGGCTATTCGATGGCAGTAAATAAGAGTGGGGGATCCCTATATTTCAGCTCCACGGAGACGCAAGTTAGGATGTACAGGAGAGAAGTTAGCTTCATTGCTCACACATCTGATCTGACTTCCTGGCGATCACTTCCAAAGGTCCCCAAGAGGCTGTGTACCAAATTTCAGGGCTCTAGGCTGTACAGAAGAGGTTATCTTTATCGCTCCAGCTGATCTATCTTTCTCGCAAACGCTTCCAGCCGTCTTTAAGAAGCCATGTTCTGAATTTCACGGTAGAGCTGTACGGGAGAGAAATAGGAGTAGCTCACCCTCGAACGGTGCCGAATGGTGTCATGGGTCTCCCACTCTCCTTATTACAGCCGTGAATAATTTCAGAGCGCTCTAGCGGCCTCCCTCAAAAGCATTCCCTACTGAGTAGCAAAGTACTGTGATTTTTCTTTTTAAAAACAAGCTCCGTCGTAGTGTCGTGGGTTGTCTGGCTGGTTCATGAGGTGAAGATCCCGAATTCGAATCCAGTGCGGTCTGAAATGTTTTTTTATTTCTTCGTAACGTCGGAAGTATATTTTTAAACGTTATTCCTACCCGTATGTCCAACTAATCTCTATTTTTACCAAGGGACTGACTATTCGATGTTATGTATTTTTGAGATGCGAGCTTGCGAGCATCCAGACCACCAAACTATACACATCATTCTGAAATACATGTCCAACTAATCTGAATTTTACTAAGGGATTGACTACTAACTTGATGTTATGTATTTTGACATGGATATGTCTTTGCTCTGGGGGGTCAACCAAAAATTTCCGTTACGAAAAATTTGTGTCACAATTTCAGTGTTTTTCACGTACAACCCAGCTGTTGCTAGGGGAATGGAACTTCCGCAGTTTTCATCTCACAAAAATCGTTCGCCACTCGTTGGAAAGCGCTTGATTTATGTGATAAATGTTCACATCTTAAGCTACCAATTTCCCCCTCCTTACGTACCTGGCTACATTCCAAAACTAAGTTGATTGGACTATAAACAATTTTAATAAGCCGGTTACAATATTCTTAACGTAAAGCAATAGCATCATTTACTACACTCCATAGGAAACATTTTCGTCCTCTTGACAACAATCGAGGACAACCGTTATGAAATCCCCAATCAAAGACATATCCATGTAACATGGTATCTGCTTGTAAAGCGGATAGCGGAACTCGTTTACGAGTTTCTTTCGTTTATGTGCCAATTGATTTTGAGATGCGAGCATCCAGGCCACTAAACTATAAACAGCATTCTGATCTATTTTGCCAAATAATCTATATTTTACTTTAAGAATTTCAAGGAGAGACGAGTTACATTTGACGATTTGACAGCGGAGAACTAGAGAGGCGTGTGATTTGGTGAACAAGAGATAAGATAACAGAACGGTAAGAAGAGAACTGGGGAAGTAATTCACGGCTCGGTAGTGCGCCACCGTCTGGTACCACTCGAGGGGGAGACGCTCCTGAGAAAAAGTAGCTATCGCTCACAAAGCTGATCTGACTCCCTCACAGTCACTTTCACGTGTCCCCAAGAAACTGTATGCCAACCAGATTTCAGAGCTTTAACAGTTTTTCGAACTTTGGTCTAATGAAAAATAACAATTTGAGGCGGATTTTCGTATGGCTCAATCCGTAGCGGATTTTTGTAACGCAATATTTTATGTCACTTTTCATACTTTATACCTCGCTTAATCTATTCTCATAACCGCGAAAAATTACCTCGATTCGATAACACCGAAGGCTTTAAAAAAGTCATTAGTTTTAGTGTTTTCAGATTTTCGCACGGAAACACGCTTCTTTCAGCTGTTCTCTTCTTGTTCACCTACATAAGTTATGCCGTCAGAAGTGAAGTTTCGGCGTCCACTCGGATCACTGCCCACACCAATTTCCATTTCGGTGTACTAACTGCTAAGCTGTCTTTTGTGATTTAAAGTTTTCTTCTTGAACTATCGCGAAAATTTCATGAGAGGACGGAATCTCTATGAGAATTACAAAGGCGTCGAACCAATTGTGGTGATCTTAGGACTTGGTGGCAAAGAAACCTCATACTGGCCGACTGTTTAAATCTTCACGCTAACGGTTATGAAGTAGATAAAACTCACGCGAAACGATTATTGATGTGAAATCCCTCAATCCTTCTCAAGATAAAGAATTAATACAAAATATTCAATATAAATGGTTCAGATGATTTGGGAAGCCTCGATCTAAACTCATTTTACTTAATACCAGCGTAATATTTTATAACCTAGGTATGGACGTATTCCTTCATCCTCCTTTCCTGATCATATAAGTTACCTAATGAGCAAGAGAATGTTTGTAAAGTTCACAAAATGCATGAGTCATTTTGTAGGCACGAGAACGAACAAGGGGACATGTCGGTCGGCTGTGCGGTCAGTGCTCCGCTCACCAATAATTAGTCATAGTGACCTTAGTTTTGATAATTAAATCACCAATTTTTTACACAAGGTTAATGGTATAATTAACTTCGTACCTGTATCAGAAAATTCGCGATAACTTGCCTGAGAGAGACATTATGAACACTCGATGGTAGACACATTTATTCAAACTTATGTACCTTTTCTGAACTTATTTATATTCCAATTGGTATCAAACTTGTACACGTTATTCTTCACATATTGACTAACTTCGATGAAAGAAATAATCTCGAAACATCGCCTACGAACGACAGGGGAAAATATAAAACATAGAAAAATAGTTATCAAAAATTATCGCTACATTGATATCCACCAGTGTTGCCACATACGATTTGGAATGATTTCCTGTTTCACTAATATAACCCAATTCATTACCAACAAAATAAAAAAAAAAACCATTGAGCTAGGTCTTTCCAGTCCGGAGAAAAAGGTACATGGAGTTGCGAAAACATGGTTTGAGAGAAATCGCGTTTTTCTAAAACCTACAACTTCCACGATTCTCTTCTACATGCATGCATATACAGTGTCCACAAGGTATGAACTAAGAGTATATTTTGGAAATGATGAAGAAGAAGAAGATTGTCACCAAGGCAACTGTTCTTATCATCTTTGTTTACAACAATTTCAGTATTCCTATTCTGTGTAAATTAGTTTTTTGATTTTCGCTTTCGAAGCTCTCAAGTTATCTCGCGATTTTTTTAAATTTCCGCTTGTTCTTCGATCTTTTGACGATGCCTCGATCAAAACGAATTTATAAAAAACGGAAGGTAGTGCCTACATGGCTACAAAATAAAGCACTAGTTGGAGATAGATCTAGATCCAGAAGCCCCAGAACGCCTAGTCCTCCAGCAAGAGAATCTTCTGTCTGCTCTAGCTCCAGCAGTTCTTCATCTATCAAAATGGGTCAAAATATTGAGGCATATGATGATTTCGTATCAGAAGATATTTTCGATATTGTGAACTTATGAACTTCTTGGGGAAATTTGTGACTTGTCGTGAATGTGGTGGAGAGGTGTACATTGATTATGCAATCGGGTGAGCCAGCTTACGCGTCGGGTGCTCACTAATTTCGATGATTTTTTCCAAACATTTCAAAGGTACTTTATTATTATTCAAATATACCAAAATTTTCAGCAGGATCTGTAGTTTATTTTAGTGCAAAGAACCGAAAATCAATTTTTTTTTTCTTTTTTTTCTAAATCGACCTACAGGTTTCCATAAACTTACTTAATTCTGAGGTGCAAGTGGAATGGAACTTAGACCGTTTTGGTCACATGTGTGATTTTTCTCATAATCACCTGATTTCTCGTCGTTGAGTCTTTCGTTTTTTTATAACTACCACCGGAATTCCGAGTAAAGGTGAAAGATGCAACATCGATAAGCAGGCTTTGAAACGCAGAAAGTAAGTCAAATTCCGGTTTTGAAGGACAACCATTTTTTTACATTTCTCGCTCGTTCACGAAGCTTCCCTACCATCCCTCCGTAGTGAGTAAACAAAATTAACCGATTCAAGGTAAGTACGTGATGGGGGTCTATGAATTGGGTTGGTTGATCAAAAATCAAACATCGGCGAATCTTTACAAAGCGTGGATACGAAACAGTGCCTACAGTGTTATAAACGAGTCAAGAACTCTGGGAACGAAATTATCACAAAGAGTCATACAGAATGAATGAAATCTGGGAAGATTGGGGTCAAATGAGATCAACTCCGATAAACTGAGATGACTCTGATAGAACTTTATGTTCATCATCGTCTATCGTTACACTTCACAAGCTGGAGCGGATCAGATTTCTACTTTCCTTGCTTAATTAACTTTCCCGAACGCGAAGGGTCATGACTTCCCCAACAACCCGAATGTTGAAAGAAAAGTCAAGGTAGGGTTATGAGCCACTAGAAGGACGAAAAACATAAGTAATGAACGTACGAGTTACGTTTGTAACGAACAACAATGGGATACCAATTTCAAATAATGCAAAAAGAGAAATTTAGCTCCACAGGTTGAATATCAAAGAACTTGTGTATCTCCGGATCTCACTGAGTTGATCAGAGGGGGGGAGGCTGTAGGCTTCATTATTCGATTCTAGATGTCCCAAGGGACGTTCATTTCAAATTTCAGCTTCATAGGTTCAATATCAAAGATATTAAATCCGCTACTAATTTAGTCTTGTTTTTTCGTGGCATTTTTCACTTTTAGGTACCGGTAAAATCGTCTTCCACGCTAACATTCCACTAGTTGATGAATATGTATAGGTATTAAACCATCTTGTTAGCATACAAAATGGAATAACGTCGAGATATACCTCTTAATCCTAGAAATTTTTTTCTCCTCAAATTGTTAAATTTAATCCAATAAACATTATTATAAATGAAGACCACAGTGGGAAAACCAGCTCTGTCGGTTTATGGGGGAAAATGTGTTAGCAACAGTTTCTTGTTTTGAAGGGTGCCGGATTCAATGGTGCAATCAGGTCAAAAGAAAAACCAGCCCAAACGCCTCAAATTATCAGTAAATGAATGGTGTACTGGGGAAAAATCAGACGATCCGAGAGGTACTGGAGAAGATCCGGGCAACGTGCTGCGCTCGCTTCTCCCACCCCAAACCAATGACCCCGACCATTACACCCCCGAATTTTTTTCTGTGAGCTACAGTCATTGCTATCGCACGCCAGTTCGTCCAGGAAGATATTTTTTAGCTAACCCTTGTTCGTTTTTGTATTGCTCACTTTCATCCCTATCTCGAGTGTGATAAGGGCATGGGGTTGGTAAATTATAAAACCAAGACAGAAGTCCCACAAGATTGCTTTGAAGGGCTCAAATCATCCAGGCACAGGCAAAAACGTTCTAGATCGATTCAGTTAATGAAGTTTGAGTAAATGTTTCTGCATAACTTTGTCTGTAAATTTTATAATGTTCTACCTAGTTCGTTATTGATACACTTTTTTTGGTTGAAATTCTTCTGAAAAATATAAATTTATTTTAAACCGTCTTTAGCCATTTTTAGTCATTTGTTCTAGTAAACTCTTCGAAATTTAACGAATTTAATGTACTCAAAAAGTGTTGGCCAACGAACTCATTGTTTCGTTAGGAAATGTGATGGAGAGATTTTTTACAAAACGATGGATTCGCGCACCTGATTTGGCACAACAACCTTTTAACGAATAGTGGAAAATCTAATAAGTAGCAGAACGAAGCTTCCGTGATCTTCTCCAAATTGGCTTGATGTAATCGAGTCAGCGTTGTGTTCAAGAACTCCTGACGTGAGCGTTTACCTTCCTGGACCCCTCTTGTACTCCATAATTGAGTTTTTGGCCAATAGGGGCGTCCATTGTTAGCCTCACACTCTCTCGACATTATTATGAGCTCGGTTCACCACTGTTCAGGGATACAGGCTTCAACATGTAAATCAATGACCGTAGCATATCTGCCAGTTAGCAACTCCGACAGTTGTTTATTAACATCTTGCCTTCAAACCACAACGTGCTGATAATTTTTAGTTCAAAACAGGTATCAGAATAATAACAGATCTGTATTGGCAGGTAGCACCATCGTTTCGGGAGTACGAAATAAGAATGTATTTTGTACTATTAGTTTATTATTTTCAATAATGAACCTTTGTAATCGACCAAGAAAAAAATTTTACCCCCCCCCCCCCCCCCCCCCCCCCCTCAAAATCTGTGGGTTTACGTTTCGAGATGCATAGAATCCAAAAATCGAATTTTAAAAAAATCCGTCAGTCCGCCGTACGCCGTCCGAAGCTTTTCTCAAAAAGTATTGGACCAAACTTCAAGAAATTTGGCTTAAAAATCATTTATTGGCCGGGGATGAGCCAGTAACATCGGCATCGCGTTTGATCAACACTAAAGGGTAGAACCTAAGGACTGCATTATTCAAAAATCAAGATCTTGAAATCTTTCTATGTAACAGTAATGATTTTTTAAGTTTCATTTATAAGTATCCGCCCAAAGAATCGAACGAAACCACCCCAGTCGCTATTCGTTTATTAATTTGCTTGCCCTAAGGGCTAAAGCACCGACAAGAAAAGAAAACATCAACAAGGGAGTGAATCGTAACCAGTATTTCCTCGTGGAATTGAGTGGTAACATTTGCAGATCTCTCCAACTCCGCTATAATCGAGTTTTTCACTGTATTAACCAAGTTTTCCCCTAAAAACAAATGCAATTACGTATAGAAAACAAACCGAAAATCTGTGAGTCTAAGTTTAAAACTAACTAAATACTACCCAACTTAATTAAATGAAATTAAGTGGAGAAATTCGAGTTTAAGAGAAAAAAATACGGCTTTCCTGGAAAATACAACGTTGAGCCGTTTGGTTAGCAACATGGGAGAAGCAAAACAACGTTTTCATTTCATATAATAGATTCATATGCGATATTTACGTTTTGTATTTGAATCGTTCCTTAGAAGAGCAATCAAAGAAGTCAATAATGTCTGCCCAACCACATAGAATCGTACCCATACAATTCACAAGATTATTGGATTATTGAGCGGTTTTTTTCCCCCTGCAGAATTTTAGTTGAAAAAAGTTATTAACAATGAATAAGAACATTAAACAATTTATGCAGAAATTTATGCTGAAAAATGTACTTGAATTTAGTTATAATATTCGCCATAAAATGTATACTAACTGCAAAAAAGCTAAAACTCCAAAATCTTTTGAATTGCCGATTATTATTTATAACTAGTTTTTTGCAATAACATTTTTAGTTAACTATTCTTTTTTGCCTAATGCCCGGAATTTTCGAAACAACTTAACATTATACAATACGATAATTTACCTATTTACGAAAATTCGCTCATATGATCTAGCTGCATGACTGGAAATTTTGATATTTTTTAGTGATTTTTTTCCACTTTATTGTGCACAAAAAGTGCTGACCAAAGAACACTTTGTTTCTTTTACAACGCTTGATTTCTTGACAAAAGAACTGATTTTTTAAAATCTAAAATATTTGAAAAACAGAACTTTTAGTCTCTAAGATGTACTTTTTTTACTAATTAGTACTAGAATCGTACTCTAAAAGGTTCTTACACAAAAGTGTTCTCTCTGCATAGTTGAGTAAATAGTAGAAATAGCGTAGAATTTGACTCATATATCATATTTTATGATATTTAATAGATGTGAAATAAAATCATATTTATACATACGTATACAAATACAACAATGTAAACGATCAGAAAGGTTTAATGGTCGTCTCTGAGGACCTAATTATGAACTCCGGTCTAATCAACGTATTCGGCCCTTGATATTTGTCTCCACTAATTGGTTGCGCGTCAAGTCTCACTCCCACTCTGAAGCAATAATGAATCGAATTAGCAAAACCAATAAGCAAGATATTAATAGAATTAAACGATGCGAAGCAAGAAAAGTAAATGTAGTACTACATTTAATGTAGTATGGCCCTACAACCAATTTTCTCGTTTTTCGTTTATTTTATGTTTTGGTATATTGATTTCAATAATGAACCTTAGTAATCAACGAAGAAAAGATTTTTTCTAACCTCACCTCGAAATTTTTTGGTTAACGTTTCAAGAATCGTAGAATCTAAAAATCCATCCGTCCGCCGTACGCCGCACAGTGAAACGGAGGAAATGGATTTTGACCAATGGAACTGACCGTTTTTTCGTACGGAAGAAGAGTTGTAGAGTAAAGAATTCCGATCGAGTGAGACCACCGCCAGCTTTCTAACTCTTTTCCTCTATTTTTGGTGATTTTTCAAAGTTTTCGTGACATACCCACATTTATGGAAATCCTCGAAAAGCGAGTGGTTGGTCAAAAAAACTGGAAGAATGCTAGAAAATCGAGTAAATGAGTTACACAGTTGGCGGTGATCTTGTTCGATGCAGAATTTCATCTTCTACAACTTCTCTTCTATACAAAATTTTTTCTTCGAACAAACATACTTGTTGAGTGATAGGTAGTTCGTGCCTTCTGGTAATGTTTGAAATGGTACTGACACTACAGCCGGTATAGGCCGGTAATGAAACTTACAGGACTCCTAGATTAATATGTTACCTTTCAAGAATTAGTTTCAGGCCATTGGAAGGCAGCGCATGTAATGTGCAGTCCATTGAATATGTGCAAATCTCACTTTTTTAACGTCTATCGTTACTGTTATTTATCTCCGCGAATAGTGACTGTGGGAGCAGGTTTTTTTTTAACCATACAGTTGATATGTGTAAACAGCTTAGAAAGTTCCATAGACAAAGGTATACGGAGCAAATTCATTTTGTAGTACTAAATGACGTTATTTTAGCTAGGTATCTTGTAAAGCTGAACTTTCAGAAGCATCCCTACGACAGAAAAAACAATACTGGTGAAAAAGCCACTCTTCCCGCATTTTATAAACCAAAAAACAGTATAAAAACAAAGTAAACAACATCAAAACGGAAAATAATTTTTGGGGTTTTTTCCAGCCTTCCCCGTCTGTCCGCCGTCCAGAGCTTTTCTCTATAACTGCTGGACCAAAGTTTATGAAATTTGGCTGAAAAATCATGCATTAGCCGGGGATGTTCCAGTGATAGTGGCATCAATTTTGATCAACAATAAAGGGTAGTAATTAAGGGCTGAAATATTGAAAAATTGAAATCTCGGAAACCTTTAAGGTAACAGTAATGTTTTTTTGGTTGTCGTTTACAAATATTTTCCCAATAAATCGAATGAAATCATTTAGAAAGCCATAAGATTTTCCGTTATCTCACTACAAGCTCTGATAGAGCAGCGACCCTATGATTTTTCAGGGGGAACTAACTAAGTTTCATCAATGACCACTAGATAGTGTTAGGCTTGCAGCAAGCTAGCGGTAGTACGTGGGATACGTGCTGCCGCCTCAGTTTTGCCAATTCACGAAACTGCATCATCGGCTCGTGTAAGTTTAGGTGTGTTACTTAATTTTGATTATTTGTTTTCTATGCAGACACATTAGATAGGTACCTACCTAATTATTCGTTTAAAAATTCAGACAGGTGTTCGCATAGAAATACTATACAATACAGAAATAATAAACCCCTGTGTAATAATTTGCAGCGTTTTTGTATAGTAATATTCATGTAAAAAAGATTAATGCTAATGAACTATTCTATTCTTCCACATATCATTAGTTCCCCAATATCTGCTAACTAAATAGCGAACATTTAGTTTGGAATTGTTTATTTATTTAATTTGTATTTTTATTTATTTTTTAATAATTAATTAAATGTTTTTTCTGTTTTTTTCAGTGTCATAACCACTTGAAATGCCGAAAGCAAGAAAAAGGCCAGCAGATTGGATTTTCAAAGAAAACATGAAGTCGAGCAAAGGGTAAGTTGGAACCTTTACGTGGCGACTCTGGCTGTATCTCGTGGTGGACGGTCCCCCCTCATTCCTTTAGCAAGAACAGATTAATTAGACACCTGATTAAAATAGTTGTGTAACACCGGGAACACAAAAAAGATGATTTATTACTAATAATAATTTTTCTTTTCAAAGAATACTGACTACTATTTACGAAATCAAAGAAAATGATTCCAAAGAATTTTCGTAGAAAATGAACCTATTGCTATGGCTCCAAACATTTTAAAATCAACATTTACAAAAATTGTCTATATTGGAATTTTTTTCGAAGCACTCTGAAACGAATCCTAAAGTTTATTGCTTTTATATATATGTTATTCCGGATGATTTTATCCTTAGGGTTGAGATTCAAATTCCGTTGATGCCCTAAAAATGCGTTGGCTTTCCGAATGAATGAGTTCGTTGGCCAGAACTTTTTGAGCACATTGAATTACGCAAGTTTCAAAAGATGTGCTCAAAAAATAACTATAAATTTCTCAAAACGTCTAAAAATTGTTGAATTTGCGTTTTCAGCAGAATTAAGGTGAAAATTAATTTTTTAACGATGAACTAGAACATTAAATAATTTATTTACTGTATTAGGTTGAAAAATGTACTTAAATTTCATTAATATTTGCTGAATATACATATAAAAGATAAAAAGGAAAAAAATCCAAATTTCTGTTTGAATCGTTGGATGTTATGCCCTCAAACTGCTTAAATTTCAAATTAACGTACCATAATAATATAACACGATAATTTACGAAAAATCGCTCATTCGATCATGCAGGGTGACTGGACTTTTGAGTTTACTTTTCCCCACTAAAGCAAAATAACGACATTTCATTTCTTTGGTTGACTCCCAGGAAGCAAAGAGGAAAAGTATTGTGTATCATTTGAATCCACCTTAAAAAAGTAAAAGAGATTTTCATGAAAATGAGTGCCGCTGTTTGAGAGAAAAGAGCTGAAAAACTATAATTTTCACATATTTTGATTAGGCTCTCCCTTGATATGAATATAATTATATCAGCAGTTGACATTCCATGTGAAGTAAAGTAGGGCTCAGTACTTGGTCCATGTATTTTCTGGATTTTTATCTGTGATTTGGCTCACCAGTTCCACAGCCAAAGGGTATTTCGTTTCGCCGATGATGTCACCGCTCTTTCAGCAGGACCTTGCCAGTCAGCTCTTAATTGTGACCAGATAAAATTAATGTGAATATGATTATAGAGAGTTGGTGTTCCGCTAATGGTTTGACGTTAAACACCAATAAAAAACAGAGTATAACCTTCCGCCTTAATGAATGACTTCAAGAGGAGGTGAACTTTCTTGATGTGACCATTGATATTCGGCTCTCATAGAGGTCACACATTGATAATCTTTTGCTCAAATTAGCCTCCAACTACATGCTGCACCGTTTGGCTGGCTCTGTGTCACAGGATGTCCTTTGGACTGCGTGTTTTGCCTGCTTTGCAAGTAGGGTTCCATATGGAGTTTGGTATGGGGCAATTCGTGTCATGTAGTTGAGGTCTTCATTCAACAGAAAAGCTCTATCAGAAGTATTTGTGGGCTATCCCGGAGTCAGAGTTGCCGTGGAAGCTTTCGCACCCTGAGAACCCTCCTGTTCCAGCCCTTTATGTCCTGAGCTGCCGCCAATTTGTTAGAAGCACTCTGGATCAAATAGAACGGTGGCGTGATCTGCACACCTATGATACCAGGAAGAGAGACGACTTATTTCTTCCAATGACACGTCTCATTATGACGAGGGATACGAGTCGTTTGCAGTCGGGTGCTAAGTTTTTTAATCACCTCCCCAACGAGCTGCGTTCTCTTCCTGGAAGAAGTTCATCGCTACGGTCAGGGAGAAGGTGTTAAACGCAGAACATCATAATGTGACGGACTTTTGACATAGATATGTCTTTTTGCTGGGGGTCATGACAAAATAAGCGTGATCGTGATCAAAAAATGTAATGGGTAACTATGTTGTTACCTACTTTCATTACGTTACTAATCACGCTACTCTATCCAGAAAATTAGGAAGTCACTATTTCTTAGCAATTAACGAAACAACAACAAAACAATTCGCATTTTTAATTTAAGTGATTTCACCTTCTGTTTCTTATCTTATCTACAAGTTAAGTAGCATAATGGGGGGTCCTACGAAAAATAATTGCAGTAAGGAAAACAAATAAATAATTGCCAAAAGACATATCTATGCATGAGTTTTTTCCGTGCAAGCGGTAAAAATTTACATGTTTTTGTGTAATAATTCCTTGATATTTTCTTTTTACCGGGCGTGTTTTTTTGCCTCGTTTTTATTTTTTCCAAACTTTAGCAGTAGGTCTTTTAAATTTTATCACAAATTTTATTAAAATAGTTGACAATTGTATTGCCGATCCGGCCTTTACAAGTAAATAAATTATTACTATTATTATTACTAGTGAATGGTAGAGTCGCCGGCAGAGCTTGCGGCGACTGACCACAGCATCTTCGGTAATGCGTCTTGTTCGTGGGTGAGACCACGGTGGGTTAGGATTTGTGTATGGTTTCTAGTTTCTGAATATTGAAGTCAATTCTCAACTCTAATTCACCACTAGCCCCAGGCAACATCCAATCAAACATAACTTTATGGATTAACAACCAAGTAAATCTTACATCTGGAAATGTGTGGAAAATTTTGTTTTGTTTTTCGCGTTCCAGAGAATCGGCTCTCTATCCATTTGTGTGTTATATAGACGGATTTAATTCCGCATAGACTTGTGTTCACTTTTTCTGATTTGTTAGCATATACCAATTTTTCATTTAAAAAAATATAATTTGTTAAGATAATACATATTATTTATAAGATATGCGTAGTATATAATCTGTATATAGTTATAATTAATAGTATTAAGTGATCTGAATATAGTAATTTGTATATAGGAATATATTTATATATATAAAGATATTCCTGTACTTACTTATTTATATACTTATGTTAACAAGTAATCTGTATATAGCTTAATTTTATACAGATATACCTAAGATATAGGTATAGTGATTTATCGAATACCTACTAACCCATAATGATGTTCTAGTGTTTTACGACACCGATGAATGCTTTTCGCTGTACGATTTTGTTCATAGGTACCTACGTAAGTACCTTCAAAGTCTGTGTCGCTCTTCATGATTTATGATTCAGGTGCTTTGAAGCTGATTTCGCTATATTCCTTTTTCAAATGAGGTTGAGGTCAGACGAAGAGTTATCGAACCGTGTTCTTGGAACAAGCTTTAAACTATGTCGGTCGTTATTTTTCATCAACATAAGTACCTAGCCACCGAGCGTAATACCAGCGGTGTTGTAACCGCATCTTAGGTGCTTCACTTTCTGTTACGCCCATCAAGGGTCCGGTCGCTTGTATTTTTCTTGTCCCGTTAGCCGGCGATGGACATAAGAAGTTTCACTCGCAATCACCGACTGCAACGATATTCCAAACGGTAGAAAGGGATATCCACAATTCTCTTTCATATTCTATAAAGAACATTTGTAACTCGCTGAGAAACTGTTAGAAAGGAAAAATTTCACTTTTGAACCATCAGTTTAAATTTTTCAGTTGATTCAAGGTCTCCATTAGTAATTTAATTATGGGATACTATAAGTTTCTGAGTTCATTGCAGATCAATTACGGCCTAAGCCGTTCGATTCTAGGAATTTCGTTCGAATGCGAAAGAAAACTGTATAATATGATCATATGCTTGCTTCAAGAATATGAGGTTACCGCATGCGCAGCAGCTACTAATAATACGATCTTGGTGAAACTTGGTGAAATCTTTATTTCCGAACTACCCTGCGATTTTGAGCGAGATCCGACAAGCAGATCATGAAAAAATTACGCTTGGTGGATTTTACGTTTGCGCATCCTCTGTGAAAAGTATTGATTTATCACTGATAACATTGACAGGGAATCATCTATGCCTAACCAGCACATTCCTAGGAAATTTCATTAAAATTGAATGAGAACTGTATAAGTAATGGGTGGGTGGTACTGTTTCAAAGATGTATTTATTTATTTATTTAACGGAATCCCAATTTACATTATGTATGTATAATATATAGGTACATTATTAAAGTAACAAAAACAGTTGTACCTACTTCAAAAAATACTGTGTAAATGATAAGAATGACAATCTCGTGGCAATTAAGCAAAGTTTACTAAGGAGTTTTTAATTTATTAAAATTTATTGTTTTTATATTTTTGTTTAATATTATAAATTCATTATTATTTATTACAATATTATAAGCTATTAGTGATGCGATCGTGATGAAATTGGATCGCGGCGGAATAGTGTTGTTGAGATTTTTCTCAGTTTAAAGATTTTTATTCGTGGAACTACAAAAGAATGTATTGCGATTTTATTAATACAAAAAAAATTAACTTGTTAATCTCATTCACCGTTGAATACCCCGAATAAAATTCGGGTTCAGAACGATGACGTACGAGTAGATTTGGAACCTAAGTGTTTCCGTAACAAACCGTATCAAAATCGGTCAAGGCACTTGAGTCTGAGCACTTAATTGACATTAAAACGCGACAATTATATAATATTAAACGCTGCAAATTATTACACAATGGTTTATTATTTCCGTGTTAGATAGCCCTTCTACGCAGATCATTGGTCTATAATGATTAAACCCCTTATGTAATGTATGATCAGAACATGGCGAATTGTGCCTCCGAGATGAGTAAACACTTATACAGTTCCAAGACCCCGAAATTTTACGCTTCGCAGTAAAGATGTTTTTAAAAAACGGGAAAATGATGCTTGAAGTAATTTTCGTTAGCGCATGCGCAGAATGGAGTGATAATCTTAAAAAAATAAAATTAGTAGGGTACAATCTACAGCCCAACCACAAATCCTCAGGAAATGTAATCAAAATCCGATGAAAACTAGAACTTTTTCCTGGGAGTACACTTTTGCGCATGCAGAGGAGCTACTAATGATGCAATCATGTTGAAATTAACAAGGAATAACTAAACCATTGTCCCCCAACTATGCACCGAATTTGAGCGGGATTGGACGATTAGGGTGTAAAAAATAAGATGCCTGAAGGAATTTACGATTGCATTTCTCAATGATTTGAGAAATATGGAATTAATAGTGGACCATTTACAGCCTAACCCGCACGTTCCCTGGAAGTTTCATCAAAATCGGATGAAAACTGTTGAAATTAGGCTCGTTTAAAAAATAATACTCGTACTTTTTCGCACATATGATTATTATCAATTGGTTATTATCAAATTAACCTCTTTCAACTATCCTCCAAATTTGAGCGAGATCGGACAGCGGGGGCGTGAGAAAATGATGCTTGATGAAATTTACGTTTGCGCATGCGCCGAGTGGATTATTGATTTGGGAACAACGAGACTCATAGGAACCATCTTCACCCTAACCCGTACATTCCATAAAAATTTCATAATAATCGGTTGAATATTGTGGAAATTAAAATTCTTACAAGGGTTTGCGGACAGACACACACACACTGATGGTTTTAATCGATTATTTGGGATCATATTTATCATTGACTAGCAAAATACTATTACTGTTACCTTGAAAGTTTTGAGATCTCGATTTTCGAATGTTTAGCCCTTTTATGCCTTAGTATGGAATTAATAGTGGACCATTTACAGCCTGACCCGCACATTCCCTGAAAATTTCATCAATATCAGATGACAACTGTTGAAGTTAGGCTCGTTTAAAAAAGAATAAGTATTCGCACACGCGCAAGAGCTACAAATAACAGGGTTACGTTGGAATTGCTAGGGAATGCTCAAATTAACCTCTTCCACCTATCCTCCAAATTTGAGCCAGATTGGACAACGGGATCGTGAGAAAATGATGGTTGCAAGAATTCACGTTTTCGCTTGCGCCGAGTGAAGTATTGATTTGGGACAAACGAAACTCATAGAGGACCATCTTCACCCTAACCAGCACATACCATGAAAATTTCATAAGAACCGGTAGGATATTGTGGAAATTAACCTTGTTACAAGGATTTGCGGACATACACACACAGATAGACACACAGAGACACAGAGATAAAGAGAAAAACACGGAACGAAAGTTGTTCAGAATAGTCTAAAACGTAAAATGCTAGTGGAAATTTTACCACTTTAAAAAAACAACAGCCGCTTGATTTTAGTGGAGACTACAACTTTTAAATCTCTCGAAAGTGAAAGCAATGCATCCGCTACCTATAGGTTGACTTGGAAGCAATTTAAGAGATGAAATTTAGCATTTAGGTTCCGATACTTCACTAGTAGGTATTTCAAACGGACAATAGTAAATAAACTCGATTTCGCAACATTATAATAAATTCTATTGGAACTATATCACCGGATAATTCCAAAATTGGCATTATATCAGCTGATATTTACTAGGCAATTTTCATGTATTCTAGTATCACTATCTAGCGATATTTGACGGAATTTGAAGCTTGATCGTCTGATCCATAGATCCTCTAGCAGCGCGTGATTCGCTTGGAAATTCGAAGGGTTTTTTCCGATGTTCAAGCCCTTTGGGAAAGCGAACTATACAACGTACAGCGTTGCGGGTGGATTCTTTGGGAATAAATTTATCATTGACAAGCAAAAAATTATTCCTGTTACTTAGAAAATTTTCGAGATCTCGATTTTTTTTTATGTTTAGCCCTTCAATACAACCCTTCAGGGTTGACACATTGCCGAGCTTCTAGGTCCATCTAGGCCCCAAATGCGATTTTTAACGCAAGTTTCATAAAGTTTGACCAATTAATTTTTTAGAAAAGCCGCCGACGGCGGAAGGACGGATTTTTTTTCCGATTTTTAGATAATTTTACGCATCTTGAAACAAAAACACAAAAATTTTCAGGAGCAGTTAAAATTTTTCTTCTTGGTTATTATTGAAAATAATGAACCAAAATTATTCTAGGAACTAAAGTGTTACCGCAAAGGCAGAACACCTCTGCCCCTCACAACGTCTCGTGTTTAACAGTGTGAGAGTGTCTTCCTCTGAATGGCCTCCGCTACTCATCATCATGCTCCCCCTGCTACTTGATATAATTTGAAACGGAAGCAATAAAAGGGGAAAGTAATGCGTTCAAGTAAGGTGGCGACAGTTCACAGACGATCTTACTTCATAGAGATGTTAGGACATTACTCTCATAGGTGAGTCGAGGTCTCACTCAGGATGTCGTTAACAACAACTTCGTATCTCCGATCTTATTACATAAATCGAGATCCTTATATCTTCGCTAGAGCATTTTCGGAGAGCGTAGCATTCGTAAGCCATTAATACTGTGAATGCTCGCGTAGTTTAGACGCATTCGTTAGCAACTGCGAACGGTATTGAATGCTCCCGGCTCGTGGATATTTCCTCCAGGGGCCTATTTCATAAAGCAACAAGTGACAAGTTACAAGCCGATTTTATGTACAAGTTGTAAAAAATGAGTGTGCAAGCATTTCATAAAGGTTCAAGTGTAGACTTGTAATGCACTGTGAAAATTAACAAGTGTACAGTCGAATTTGGACAAGTTACAAGTGTTTCCCCATCATTTTGAACAAGTCACTGTTTTGCAGTTGTAAAAAATGGCCGATTTTTAACCTAAGTCCGTTCACCTGTAAACTTGTTATTTTCCAGCATTGTGAGTTGACAATTTTTCGGTGTTTAAAATGTGGGAATCATCTTCTGCTGAAGAATACAAACAAGAAAGAAGCATTCAGCATAGAAGATGCCAAAGATTTTCGAAGTTACAGATGACATTCCTTATGCATTATGACTTGATGTACCGATTAATCATTTCCGCTGAATAAAGGAGAAAAATCCGATTATGCCAGCCATCAGAATAAGTTGAAATCAAATACACACTTTCTCCAGTTTTCAGTTTATAATTTTTCTGTCTTCCAATCATTACACCTTGTCATGTACGATAAACATCCTATCGTGTACTTACATATTTTATGATTTGCTGACAAAACTTCAATTTCGGCATCCCACTTGTCGTTGTTCATTCCGTTTGTCACCACACGCCATTTTTCTTTTCTGCTTCACTTAGCTTCTACAAGTGTAACTTTTTTACTCTTGTACTCTTTGTTTGGGTGAAACACTTGTTCTAGTTTATCGTGCATTACATATTTTTGACATTTTCATGTCTTTCATATGGCACATAACAAAAAAATCGTCACGAAAAAAATTGTCCCAAGTGGCCACAACGATGATTATGACCATCAGAAATGACGTTGACCATTCATAGGTAAACACATGAAAATGTGTTGCAGATGCGTTGCAGACTCGTATGCAAGCGTTATGTCTTTACTATGGCACATTTTTTAACTTGCACACTTGAAACTTGTCGTTTTATGAAATAGTCGATACTTCCACGTTCAATAAAGAACGTTTGCGGTTTGTGTTTTCAAGGCGGGGCAGGCGAGAATTGTTTGGGAACGTGTGCTAACGTTCGCACACACGCGGAAGGTGATCCCGTTCACACTGCCTGCGCACGCCCGAACGATCAGTATTCGCGAGCATTCGACCAAGTTCCCAACACAAGAGCACGAACATGGCACCCGCGTTGTCTAAACTTTCTTTATGTGCTGTGCCTACAATGATACTGTCTGAAATTGAGAAGCTCCGCCAGATAGTGATACTCTCTGGAATTGAGAAGCAACGCAAAGAATTTATTTTTCCCTTCACCGATTCAATATTTATTCTCATTTTAGTGGCAATTCCTTCTCAAGCTTCATGTTTCTTCAATTTATTATGGTGATATTAATGCTCCGGTGCCAAAGCTTCTCTTCGTGTATCCCAATTAGTTCAAGACATTTTTTGATATCCCACTTCATTACGAACCTAAAAACAAACGAGTGAAAACAATAACGGCGATTACCAACACGCACTTCTAAAAGTTTTGAAGATAATTTATGCAGTTATTCACTTGCTGCTAGTGATCTCGGAGATATGCCGTTCACACCGGACGCGTAACGAACACAGAATCCTTTGATGGTTCGTCGGTTTACCGACAAGTGGCGGAACGATCCCGAAAGTTCGTGAACAGGGCTCGCAAACTCTGTTCGGCGCGGGTGAGTGTTTACATCACTCAAGCATTTGCTCGCGATCGTTTTCAAACAGTTTTCACAATAAATGCTTTGGTGTACCTACACCCAGCTTTACAGTGTGAACGCGCTCGCGATCATGATCGAGCACCACTTCGTTTCTCTCTTCCCCAGATTTGATAAACTCATTCAGTTCTTCTTAGATGGCTTCTCAGACCTGGGGTATCACAGTTGAAATAGTTTGGGTTTTTTATAATCAAAAAAATCATTGAACACACAAAACTGGAAAAACGTCTGCTAAGTTGGGTGAGGCACATAGCTTCCTCGTTTACCTATCATGAATGTATAGATCATTGAAAAGTTTTAAATGATCTTGAAAAATTCCATAGCGGAAAATAGTAAATCAAGAAGTAGGGTGAAATTTCATAATTTATTGGTCAATTAAGAAACGAAAAAATTATACTCAATTTAATTTACGTTTGTGCATGCGCAGAATGGACTGATGAGTTGAAAACAATGAAATAGGTACGGGACCATCTACAACCTAAACCGCGCATTCGCTGACAGTTTCATCAAAATCGGATAAAAATTGTGGAAATTGAGGTCATTACAAATATTTTACATTGGCGCATGCGCATTAGCTAATGATAACGATTATGATCAGTCCGTAATTCTTTATTTTCACAAGGCAGAAGAAAACATAAGAAACGGTTGCATACGAGTCTGCAACACATTGGGACATTTTATGTCTTTAGTTGCAGACTCGTATGCTAGCTCTAAGAGCCACTCAGCTGATCTGGACCCTGGGCATCGTCAAATAAATGTCCCAAAGAGGCTACATACGAAATTACAACTTCCTATAGTGTCAAGTATAGAAATTACCTATTAAAATGATTTAACCACCGCTTCACAAATCAAACCGTTCTCGCCATATTCGGATCACCTGCTGTGAATCAAATCATCGAAACACCAGCTCAATGAAATCATCAGAAATTAACAAGCGGTTGCTATCATGTTCACAATATCCATTATTGAGAATGATCACCTGAGTGTACACAATTATTCAAATAACCATTCTCATAACTCAGCTTGTTGGCCACGCACTTCGTAGTATTTAACATAATATGGTTGGATAAATGGTAGTTGGAACGAATGGTCAACGAATTTTGTGGGATGAAAAACGACGAAGTACCATTTCCCTAGCAACGACTCGGTTGTAAGCAGAAATCATCAGAAAACCAACCATAACGCTTTTTCTTGACGCTTTTTTTAACGCTTTTTCTTAACGCTGTTTTTGTTTATGTGCCAAAGTAAAGACATAGACTGTCAATATTAATGATTCAATCGTATTGAAATTGATATGAGGTAATCAAGTCATCTTCTTCCAACTATCATCCAAATTTAAGCAAATTAGCTTAGGTTAAGCTGAATTAGCTGATAGGTATCTCCTGTTCACCCTAAGAATGTGAAATTTGATCTGAAGCTTCTCTAGGGATGAACAAAGGAGACACTGGACACAATGGGCTTTCTTAGGCAAAGAAGTAATTCGTTGTTCCTCTCGAATGGAATTGGCTCCCACATTCGAAATGAAGAGATGATCAAAATTACATGTTCAATCCTGATCAGCTATGTGAGCTAAATTATCAACTGTTCGCCCTGGGAAAATAATATTTGACAGAGAGATTCTCTCGGACAACGAAAGTCAAATGAAATGACCAACTACATCCTGAGCATCCTGTACATTCCAACCTGTTCCTCCTAGACCACCAAAAATGTGTGATAACCCCCCCAAAAAGACACACCACGTACAATACATGCCAAGCCACAAAATTCATGATATCAACCGATATGGTCCAAGCCAATAGCCGGATTCATTTCCTGAACGGCTTGACCGATTTTCGCCTTAGTTACACAATAAATACCATTGTTTTTATCCAAATTTGGTGGAGGAGTATCCCCTTCAAATGGACTCCGCTGATTTTCATTTCGTTTCTATATAAGTACCAGAATCCACAACCCCCGCATTGCTACTATTGCACGGCTCTACAACTTTTAACACGACCTACCTTTCTAATCCCATTTTGTGAAACTACTTCCATTCCATAGTCACGTTCCATCCACAGTAACGTTGAAGGGTTCACATCCCCGTATATAATTTATAAATTAAATATATTATTATTCAACATTATTAATGTATTTTCAGTCTCGGTGAGATGTGTGAATCCACCACCACTCTTACCGAGGCGAAAATCAGCCAATCCGTTGAAGAAACGTCTCACTCCCAAACTTAGTCAGATGATATCATCCATTTGGAGGCTTAACATCTTTAGTACGCGGAGCGTCTTTATGCGAGGTACCAATATTCTTAACACTGAATAATTAGTAATAAGATGTAAGTTGAAAGTTCAAATCATGATGTGTGAAACGCTAACAGCTTATTTTACCAAAGGAAAAGATGATGAGGCACATTACGACAAATTACTGGGTCTTCATCTCCAAATTGATTAGTGTTGTCACAGTAAAACAAGTCAGCGGCTGCATGGGATTCCCCGCTCATAACAACTTTCTCTCCGCATATGTGAACCACATTCGAACTTCGTAACATTCCGTGTAAAAAGTGAAGAAACATCCGACATCCGTTGAACTCGTAAACACGCGATCTCATCCCCGGCTGTCGCGAAAAAGCCCTCCCGTTACGACGCACGGTGTATCGAATAATGTGTTTCAGGTGGAAAAAAGTCAAAGTAAAAGTTTTCGAAGAAAAAAAAAAGTCTGCCAAGTTGGGTGTGGCACATAGCTTCCTCGTTTACCTATCATGAATGTATGGATCATCGAAAACTTTTGAATGATTTTCAAGAATTCCATAGCGGAAAAGATTAAAACAAGAAGTAGCGTGAAATGTTATAATAGGTCAATTAAGAAGCGAAAAAAGTTGGTATGTTCAATGTAATTTGTAACAGAGTTACCTCCTGTGAGGTCCCGTCAGGGCACCAGAGATAGCGCTGTCGGCGGTCCGTTGATGAAACAACGGGCGCCTCGACCTGTTCTCGATTATTTTAGCAGCTGGGTTTGGCGTTGGATGGGATTCCAGGTGACTGGAAAACCAATCTACTCCGTACATGGCTCATTAAAAGCTATTAGTAGGAGTGGTATCTCTCTGACGGGATGCACTTTACTCTCCTCTACCTTTTTATGAGGATTTAGGCCCCCATTGCACCTCTGGGAGGGGGGGGGGGGGGCACCTAAATTCCTTATATAGTAGCAGAGCGTGTTTTGGATTATGCACGGCTAATGCCTAGTAATCCATTCCACTATTTTTTGGGTCGTTAATGTTTCAGAAGAAACATGGCCCGGGGTTCCAGAAGGAATTCCCATTATCACCCTTTGGTATATGAATAATTTCATTGGTCTTTCTTATAATTTTTCTCTTTCATTCCCCATTTATATTTTCAATTTTTATGCCACCTGAGTATTGCTATAATGTCAATTACCAGGTTGGAGCACAATTTAAGTCCCCAAAGTTGGGCACATTAATTTAAAGTCTCCATAGGTGGGCATATTAATTTAAAGTCATCATAGTTGGGCATATTAATTTAAAGTCCCGATGTTGGGCATATTAATTTATATATATATTTTATTTTCCTAAGGTATAAGTCTCCATAGTTGAGCCTCCGTTTTGTCCCGATTGTTCAATGAATACTTCTTATGAAGATTCATTGACAATCCTGTTTTAATTTCTATTTCCCCATCCACAATCACTAACGCAGCTATTTATGAATGAATGGGCGTCAGTTCTCATCTATTAACTATTCCACCCAGTTAACATCCTTGATCTTCAATCGAGGATGTCTTTAAGGGGAGGAGTGTAACAGAGTTACCTCCTGTGAGGTCCATCGAGGTCCCGTCAGGGCACCAGAGATAGCGCTGTCGGCGTTCCGTTGATGAAACAACGGGCGCCTCGGCCTGTTCTCGATTATTTTAGCAGCTGGGTTTGGCGTTGGATGGGATTCCAGGTGACTGGAAAACCAATCTACTCCGAACATGGCTCATTAAAAGCTATTAGTAGGAGTGGTATCTCTCTGACGGGATGCTCTTTACTCTCCTCTACCTTTTTATGAGGATTTAGGCCCCCATTGCACCTCTGGGGGGGGGGGGGGGGGGCACCTAAACTCCTTATAAATTTACGGCTGTGCAAGCACAGAATGAGAATGAGTTGCAAACTACGAAATTGGTACGGGACCATCAACAACCTAAACCGCGCATTCGCTGACAATTTCATCAAAATCGGATGATAATTGTGTAAATTAAGGGCATTACAAGTATTTCACATTGGCGCATGCGTAGTAGCTATTAATGATACAATCTTGTTCAAATTGATATGAGGTCAATCAAGTCATCTTCTCCCAACTATCATCCAAATTTATTTGTGTGAAAAAATGGAGCATCATAGAATTTACGTTTGCGCATGCGCAGAGTGAAGTATTGATTTGGCAACAATGAAACTGACAGGGGACCGTTTACTCAAGCCCGCACATTCCCTGAACATTTCATCCAGATCGGATGAAAACTGTGGAAAATAAGGTCGTTACAAGGATTTCTCTTAGGCGCAAGCGCAGTAGCTATTAATGATAAAACCAGTTTGAAATTGATACAAGATGATCAAATTTTCATCCCTTAACTATTATCCAAATTTGAGCGAGATCGGATGACAAGGGCGTGAGAAAATTATGGTTGGAAGAATTTACGTTTGCGCATGCGCAGAGTGAGGTATTGAGTCAAGAACAATGAAACTGATAGGGGACCATTTACACTCTTATCCGCACATCCCCTGAAAACTTCATCCAAATCGGATGAAGTCAGTGGAAAATAAGCTTGTTACAAGAATTTGCGAACACACGAACACACACACACTCATTCACTTTCAACTTTGTATTCTTTGTTTTCTTTGTGAACTTTGGGGTCAGAAAGAGTGTTCCATCGATGTTCAATATTTTTCACGTACTTCTTTAGCTGATTGGGGCATTAGAGAAATTTATCAATCGTGTAGAGTACGCTTTTTGAAATAGTGGTTTGTGGTGATTTTATCAACTTCATCACTTCTCTTCCTTACTACCGAAGGTAGGGAAGCTTTGTGTTCGTGATTGAAGTCGAAAAAATTTTTGACCTCCAAAATCGAAATTTCCACTTGCTTTTTGCGCTTCAGAGCTTGCTGATCAATTTTGGTTCCGTGATGTCTGTCTGTGGTAAATCCACGTCTCAGTCCGATTCCGATGAAATTGTCATGGATTGTGCGTGTTAGCTCCTAGATGGTCTCCTATAATTTTCAAAGCCGTCAAATCAAAAGTAGCATGCGCAAACGTGAATATCTCATTACGTTGATTTCTTATCATCTGTTGGTCCGATTTCGTTCAAATTCGGTAGCTGATTGGGTATATGTTCTAGGAAGATGCCGTATAAATCATGTCGCGATAGGTTGCGTACTACCATTGCGCATTCACGAAACTAATATCGATTGACACAGGCAAAACCCCGAGTCTAATGGAACGATTTTGATGAAATTTTCAGGGATTGTGCGGGATAGCTTCTAGACGGTCCCCTATAACTGTCATTGTCGTCACATAAACTGGTCAATGGTCAATATAGTAGCTATTGAAACAAGTGAGAACTCCTGGTATGATGACTGGATCAAGTAGAAATAAACTGTCATCAACATATTTCTTCATGCCTTTTTATTACCTAACGTTTTTTAATTATTTAAACTTTCCAAATAAAGAAACGTTGCAAATTACGTACAATTAACCGAATGAAATCTTCCGGGACACTTAACGACCGACCGTTCGCTTCCTATTAAGGAAACGAACCTCTGCATAAATGTGAATGACCTCTGAAGCCAATTTCTCTTCTATTAATTCTACGATGTGGTTATTTATCATTAATTCATGACCGCTAGATAACAAGGACGACCTACCGTCTTATTCAGCTGGTTGAGTCATGAGTGCGATTTCTTCCAGTTCGATGAGACTGGAATCCTAAATGAAGGGTTTTTCAACTTGTATACCTACTGAAATTTTCAAAAAAGAAGAGAAATTAGAATCGGATCTATGTTTGATTAAAAAAAGTTCCAGTCATGCAGCATGATCGTATGAGCGAATTTTCATAAACTATCTGTCGTATTATAGTATGTTAAATAGCATTGAAATTGGAGCAATTTTAGTTGACAGAAATGGTTGAAAACTAATTTTATGGCAAAAAAACTTATTCTAAATAAAATTCCACTGATTCAAAAGGGATTTTTGATTTTAATTTTTTTACAGTTTTTATAGATATTTTAGCAAATTTTAATGACATTTAAGTACGTTTTTCATCATAATTTTGAGCAAAAATTTTTAATGTCCTAGTTAATTGTTGAAAATTTAGTTTTGACTAAAATTCTGCAAAAAAATAGAAATTTAACAATTTTGGGCCGTTTTTAGCCATTTTTAGTGATTTTTTGGGTACATTTTTCGAAATTTGACCAATTTAATGTGCTCAAAAATTGTTGTCCAACGAACTCATCCTTTGTTTTGAAATGCTTGATTTTTTGGCGAAAGAACAAAGTTTTTATCTCAATTCTATCGAGAGTTATCGTCTGGAATGACACATACATACACATATATACATATATATATATATATATATATATATATATATATATATATATATATATATATATATATATATATATACATATAAAAAAGCGTTAAAATCCAGGAATCATTTCAGAATGCCTAAAAACAGATTTCGATGAAGAAAATGTTTGAAAATTTTTATTTTAAAATTTTTGGAGCCATTGCAATAGCTTTATTTTCTAAGAACATTCGCTAAAAAAAAAAAAAAAACAGATATTCCTTATTATGAAAAATGAAGTGAATATTAATTGTAAGTTTGTGTATATGCGTATGAGTACCTATTACTTGAGCAGACGTGTTTTTTAAAATTTGGATACCATCTAATGTCTCGTCTGTATGTTTTTAATAGTTTGACCCACAAGCACTGCAATATCCGAGTACACTAACATCTGAATGAGATGCAACTCACATTATATCATTTGATTTCACTATACCTGTATATGGCCTGCATGAAATCTGATAATTTTACATCATTCTTTTCAGGAGAGTGAGCCAAAAAATCACGGAGATCTCGGTGGTTTTCGTGGAACTTCTATTTCTACTCGTTAGCGTGGCGGCTGCCCTCGTCGAATCAATCATCACCTTCATCCTCCCTTATCGAGAGAAAGATATCTCCTCAGACATAATTTTGGTAAGTTCAAAAATCGATAAGTTTGAAGCAAGACTCACTTGTATTTCAACCATTTATCCATCAATGTGTTTCTCTAAAGCGGAACTTAAATATTGTTGTATACGAGACGTTCGCGAACAATCAAGTTGAGTCACGAGGCTCTAGAACCTAACCAACTAATCTAGAGTTTTACTAAGGGATTGACTACTTGATGTTGACTATGTGATGTATTTATGAGATGCGAGCGTAGCGAGCATATAGTCCGCTAATCTCAGCAAAAAACTGATCTGCGTAAAATCTCAAGGCAACTGGAGCGCTTTGAATGCCAAGATGTAGGTAGTCGAAATAAACAGCAAGTCAGGGTCTAGAGCAGTGGTTCCCAACATTTCGGGACCCATCCCCTTTTTGGAGATTAACTCAATTCTATCGCCCCCCCCCCCCCCCCCCCCCTTGTTTTTATCTTTTCTTTCATTTGATCTCTAATTTTATTTTTTGATGTAAAAAATAGTAAATGGAAAATGCAAGTACCTAATGCAGTTTTAGTATTTTAAACAATTTTATTACCACCATTTATTTACCTAAAAAAATTATATTGTATAATAGAAAAACAATCGTTTTTAATGGCTGCCTTGTGCTTGGTGGAGTTCAATTAAAGTTCGAATGTCCGGCTTTATGTTCGTCAAGTTCAGGCGCAAGTCTCCTTCGTGGCAAATTTCCAACTTGTTTCTTTGTTTTGTGAGGAGCTGGACAACTACACTAAATCCTTTTTCAACTAAATACGTTGATGGGAACGAGATGAGAAGATGCTCAATTTTTCGCCATAGTTGTGGATGGGTGTCCATAAGCTTCACCCATGCTAACTCGTAACCTGACTGCTTGAACAACATTTTTGACTCACAGTCATATTTAATATTTAAAAATTCCGTTTGCAAAGAATTATCAAGCGTATCCACAGCTTCGTACGAGAATGGATCTAGAATCCAATCCGGGATTTGTAAATTGGTCAGATCTTGAAATCTTGTTCTCATGTCGTTTTTTAACTTTTCAGTACTTTAACGTTCAGTAAATATTATAATTTTTCTTCTGGGAGTTCACGAGTGTCGTTCTCTGGCTCATCCCCCCCCCCCCCCCCCCCCCCATCGCCCCCACTCATTTATCGCCCCCCTGTCAACTCAAATCGCCCACTTGGGGGCGATCGCCCCCAGGTCGGGAACCACTGGTCTAGACTCTCGTGACTCGACTTGATTGTTCGAGAACGTCATGTTCGTTGTATCGAGGAGGTTGAATCGAGGCAGGTATTCATAAGTAGGTACATATAGATGTGGAATGATCAATAAATTTATCAAACCGATAGCAGTGACATTTGAGACACCATACCACATCTAGAAACAGTATCTACCGTAAATAGAACAGGTAGGACTGCGTATATGGCTAGAAAATACAAGCAGAAGCTGCAGATGAAACATAGTGGAAGTTCTCATCCCTATAAAGGAAACTATGGGCAGCCATACCTTAGATAAGTTTACGTCTATATCTCAAACTACATTTTAATCTATACGCCATCATGAAAGAGAATGAACGTACATGATCAGTAATGGACAAATACATAGGTATACGTACAGATAGTTTGGTCTATACGCTCTTTTATGCCTAGTAACAACAACTATAGATAAATTTGAAAAACTACTGAAGATATGTTGAAGATATCGTACTAAGACAGCCTAAAGATGAGACTAAGACATATTTCATTTGAACAACTGATAAATGATCTTGCCGAGCAAATGAAACAAAGGAGTAGATCGCCTCGCGTTATTATGATGCATAAAATAGGATGTCTCTGCAAGACCACCCAAGTTAGTTGCGTTGCCTTTCTCAGGATGAGATCCATATTCCTTCGAGGGGTCAGATAGATTCACAGCTCATTACCTCAAGGGATTGGCCTGCTTTGGTCAGTACGAACACTCACTGCATGGTCTCTCTCTTTTTCGATGATACGCCCGAATATATTCGGGGCGGAAGTTCTTACATGCCATGCTATTCCCGAGAATACTCGGGCCACTCGAGACTGCTTTGATGTGCTATGCACGAATATATTCGTGCTCGCTCCCTCGACCTACCGGTTGCGTTTATAAGTCTTTATTTCACCAATACCGTTACACGGAGCAGCTCTGGTTGGATCCAACGATGTTTATGGACGATTGTTGACATCTTATATGCTTGATAACAGTTTGGTTTGTTTTGATTTCCCTAGCATTCACAAAAAAAGTGAACTCACGATGTTGCGCTGCGTTTACACTGAACAGGAACTATTCAATATTCCCGAAAATAGTGATGACGAAGATGAGTTATTTCGTGATTTGTTTTCTAATGGTTCAACCGCGAATGGTTCCCCTTCGATGTTCCCTGTTAAGTTACCTGTTTTCCGACGTCCCAATGATTCCAGCAGCGATTCTGATGACGAAGAGGAACCAAGAGCCGAACAAGTAAGGGACTATAATATTTATATATATATATATATATATATATATATATATATATATATATATATATATATATATATATATATATATACAGGGTGTCTCGACTTAAGTAGGTAAGACTTCAGGGATCAATTTTACAAGTAATCTGCAACAAAAAGTGCTTTGTAGACTTTTTCTTTTAGAGGCTTCGTTTCCGAGTTATTTCTTTTTTAAGATTTTGTTCGTGTTTTCGACCTTACATCACAAAAACAGCTCTAACTCCCTTATTTTTCAAGTTTCCTTAAATCTAAGGATACCGTTGGAAAGAACGTTAAATTTTCTATCGTTTTGATATAAATTTCAAATTTTTTGATTAGTTCTAGTTAGTGAAAAAAATGGCCAAATTTTAACATTTGAAAATAATGTAAAAATTGTCGATTTTTCTTCGTTTTTCTGCTCCTCAGTATGGAAGTTTTTCAACAAGCGCTTTCCGGGAAAAACTTTCTCAACCGGTCAGCTTTCCAATGGTTTACCAAAAAAAATTTTTTATGAGCAAGTTTTGGGAGAAAATATTGTTTGGATGACAAAAAACGTGATTTTGTCGGTCAAAATCGACGTTTAATTTTTTATTTGTTTATTTTTTTATATTCCATTATGCACAGCTGTATTCGATGATAATAAACCAAAAAAATAATAGTGTCTCTACCTAACTCATCTTCCACCTGCCTCATCTACCTGAGCAAAATTAGATAATTATTGGAGGGGCAGGCAGAAAAATACGATAATACGGTCGGCTACCTCAGTCAATTGTGCTTCAAAATTATTCCTCGGATACTTATCTTTCATTTGAGTAGGTACCTAATAATACGGGGTGGGTTGGCAATGAAAATGCTGTTGTGTATCAGAGATCGCTCGTGTTATAAAAAAATAATAATTACTTCTTTAAAAAAAAAAAAATAAATAAATAAAAAAATCAAAGCAGGTTCTCAAAGTGCTTCTCTTCTTCCTGTATGCGTTGGTGGCATCTCTTCCTCGCGGATCGTGTGACGTTACATAAGGTATGTGCATTCTGCATACAGGAAGAAAGGGGACACTTTGAAAACCTGCTTTTTTTTCTTTCTTTTTTTTAAGAAGTAATTATTATTTTTTTATAATACGAGCGATCTCTGATACACGACAGCATTTTCATTGGTAATCCACTCCGTATTATTAAGTACCCACTCAAATGAAAGATAAGTATCCAAGGAATAATTTTGAAGCACAATTGACTGAGGTAGCCGATCGTATTATCGTATTTTTCCGCCTGCCCCTCCGATAATTATCTAATTTTGCTCAAGTAGATGAGACAGGTGGAAGATGAGTTAGGTAGAGCCACTATTATTTTTTGGTTTATTATCGTCGAATTGAGTTGTGCATAATGAAATAAAAATAAAATACTTAAATAAAAAAATTTAAAAAAATGAAACGTCGATTTTGACCGACAAAATCACGTTTTTTGTCATTCAAACGCTATTTTCTCCCGAAACTTCCCTATAAAAAATTTTTTTTTAGTAAACCGTTGGAAAGCTGACAGATTAAGAAAGTTTTTCCCAAAGAGCGCTTGCTGAAAAACTTCCACACTGAGGAGCAGAAAAACGAAGAAAAATCGACAATTTTTACATTTTTTTCAAATGTTAAACTTTGGCCATTTTTTTCACTAATTAGAACTAATTAAAAAAATTGGAAGTTACATTAGAAAGATAGAAAATTTAACACTCTTTCCATAGGTATCCTTAGATTTGAGAAAACCTGAAAAATAAGGGAGTTAGAGCTGTTTTTGTGATGTAAGGTCGAAAACACGAAAAAAATCTTAAAAAAGAAATAACTCGGAAACGAAGCCTCTAAAAGAAAAAGTCTACAGAGCACTTTTTGTTGCAGATTACTTGTAGAATTGATCCCTGAATTCTTACCTACTTAAGTCGAGACACCCTGTATATGCCGGAATATATTCCGAACCAAATATTGTTTTTCACAATTTCATGGACAACAGAAGTGGGGTTCTGGCCAGCAACATCAATGATCAATCTTCTAGATTGACCAAATTGCGTGTTGCTCGTAAAAAAGTATTCGGCTCAGAGATCGAGAATGAGCGTAGAAGCATGTGGATAGCCGGTGCCAGCTGGCTCAGCCGGGCGCAGCAGCTAAAAGGTTATGAGGTCACAGAACTGGAGCATCCAGGATCTCGAGCATAAATCTAGAGCAAAGGCAGTAACGATCTACTCAGCTAAGGAACATGCTTTGGAGTACGCTCGCGAGGAACCCGTTCTAGAAGTGGGAATCAACTGTTGCGTTCTCACGCAATGATCGTCAATGGCACCTTGGTTTCAGACCTATTAAGTCACTTCAGGTCTAACGTTTTCAATGCGTGGCTGGTCAAATCACTGCAGACAAAGACGCTCCTCGAGTATTCATAAATATAAATTGAAATTTATTCTCAGGGAAAGAAGTAAGAATATGAATAAGAATACAAATATGATAGGAATATTCCAATTTTCACATCTTGAATATGAATCCCGCCAAAGTCAGGTAAAATAAAGGCGATTTGGGCGAATAACTTCCTTATTTTACTCTGAAGGATGAGAAACTCCCCACTCCATTTGTAATGTGGACTGTATATTACGGGAAATATAGGTATAAATTGTGGAGGCAATAAATCGTTACGGAATAACACAATATAATAAATTCAAATTGACAAACTTCTAGCGAAATGTTGAAAAACTTACAGTAGGTGCAGATCTGCGAAGTTTCTCGTTGCCATGCTAGTGGTCCTGTGCAAAGGGGCAAAATTTGCGAGAAAAGCAAACAATTTATGTTCATGAGTTTACTTGATAAATCAAATGACAGCCTCACAACAATTCACCTTTGATTAAATATTACGAGGCTTTTGAGTGGGAAAATACCAACGTTAACGAATAAAACCAACGTTAGAACCGAGATTTCTCCGAATCAGCGCCTCTGTCGGACCGCGATTAAATTGAGTAAGAAAAGAAGGGCGCCGCTATTCAAACGGCTGGTTCAGGCTGTGTTCTGTCAATTAAAATACGGGAGAATCACAATGATAAACATTAAATGTGAAAAGAGTGTTCAGATTATAGGAACGATGTTCCCAAACATAATATTTTATCGAGCATTCTTCATATGGAACCAACATAGTTGAAAAGTTCGGATTATAGCGCGTACGGATTACTGAAATGTTGTTCGTATTTGATGTGGTGGACAGCTAAAAAGCTAAAGCTAGCTTGTGCTCGCTTGAATGCTGAGTGCTTGAACTTTTTACTGAACCTAACCAAATAAAACCTGAAGACATTAGATTCAGAAGGGAGAGAGATGAAGAAGATGCCCCAGCCAAAGGACTGTGGAGAAAGGACAATTCATCGAAGTGTTTTAGCCCTGTCGAATGTGAGAGACTGACCTAGCGCTCCCGCCCGGTCAATCAAGTCTGGTGCCGTAACGCCGTTTGAGTTGAGGTGATGCAGGTAAAAGTAAAGAGGTGATGCAGGTAGTTGGTAATAAGAAGCCAAAGTTTGAAATACGAGTGGATCGCCACTAATGACCCTTCTGGTTGAGGTGCAGCTTAAACCTTTTTTAAAAAAACGAGTGGATCGCAGGCTGTTTTATAGCCGACTTTTCAGTATGGCCCATATTCTCGTGACGTCACGCCTGAAGTAGGTTCGCGTTTCAGCCAAAGTCGGCCATGATACCGCCCTACGACAATGAATCGCTACTCAACCAACCTATTTCTCACAAGAAGTTTGCCGTTTCACGTCAACATAATTCGTGGTTATAAGGCCATTTTTCAACAGTTTTGTTTTGAAAAAGTATAATATTGTAGCAATACAAAGTTTCAATTCGACTAAATGTTATAATAATCATGCCTGCCGGCGCAATAATTGATTGTAGATTGCTGTCAACAATACCAATCTAACGTGAACGAGTTTTTATTTGGACTAGGAGCCTACTAACTATAGTAGTTAATCAGTGTCAGAAAACTAAAGAACTTCATTCGTTTAGGCTTTGAGAATAATTAATCTGAAAAATAGTAAAGAAAAGATGATTGAAAATTCCTCAGGTGTCTGTACTGCTGTGTAGGTAGGTAGGTACCTAGCCATTGCTCAGGTAGCTTCATCAGCGTTTTATTATAAGTTCGTAGTACCATGCTTAACTGAGGAAGCTTTAATTGTTATATTGAATGAATAAAAGGAGAGATTTGATAGTTTATCAAAATAAACAAGACAGGTTGTTGCTACACCAAGAAACGAAACTACTTAGGTAGTTACGTACGTCCTACCAGATTTGCTGTTGGTTTAAAGTGCCTAAACAAAGTAGGTGGGTCGTTGCTTTGCCGACGAATAGAACCGCTGATTAGCAAGTTTGTCAAATATCGAATCAGAGAATATGCAACATGAATTAAAAACCAGCTGCAAGGAAAAAACCTTGAAATGCATTCCTCTGAAGGTAAGATTTCATAAAGACAGCATTGGCAGTGCAGTTATTGCGCGAGTTTTGCAGTTACGCAAATTTTCTGGATAAAAAAGGTAATTAGGTACCTACTTTCGTTTTGATCAATGAAGTACGTACATGAACAAGTTATAATATACGGAAAGTATGTAGGTATACCTTACCTCTAGGTACTTACCTTTCCACATGTGATACAACTTACTATTCCCGCCTAACAGAGCTCTCATTACACATCCTTTCACAAGACCACTTTCACAGTACTCTAAAGATTTTTAGTTTCAATTGATTCAAAGAACAGTTCTAAAACTAGATAGGTAATTCACAACATTTTTGCGGCTGATGTCTGGATCATCTAAAACACTTGTATGTCAACTCCCCAACACACATTTCATATGGATCTCTACCCCACAGATTAAATTTTGCATTCGTAGCGTTTGAGGTCAACACCTGATAATAACTTGATGTAATTTGCGTACAATTTATCACCTTGCATATTACAAATAATGAAAATATTGAATCGGAACTAGGTGAGACTATGTTATGCTGTTGTCCAGCTGTGACTACAAATGGGGCATTTACTTCGATTTCGCTTGCCTCTATGTAAGGATGCGCTAGTGTCCAAGTCTCGAAAATATCACCCATAGGTCAAGTGATCGGCCTTGGAATCTGCAACATCCGAGCCGGCGCTTACTCATTTATTGGCAAAAATGATACCTGTGCCCTATTTCATAAAGCAACAAGTGACAAGTTACCCGCTACACCGAGTTACAAGCTAGCCGATTTTACGTACAAGTTGTAAAAAACGCTGCATATTATTTCACAAAGGTTTATTATTTTTTCAATTGAGTATGATCATAGTTTTAGTTGGCTTGCGTACGTCATAAGGCCCGTCCAGACTCCTCGGCGTGTCCTATTTCGAGTTGCCACAACCTATATTTCTATAATTATATACGTATGTTTATATTTCTCGATTTGAGCTCCTATCTGTTCAAATAATCATTGCCTTAATAATATCATTATCTAAGTACGTACGAAAAGTCGAGAGGATTTGTTATTAAATATGCGTAGGCAAAGCATTGGTATTAACACACAAATATGACCTAGAAAAAAACGTATATTCATGCTTCGAAGGAACATGAAATTCGAAAGCAATACAAGTGAAGGAAGTTTTTCACGCCACCCTGGAGGTACTCCCTAGGTCTCGTTAACTCACGACCGGAGGTTCACCGCAATATTAACGCTTACACTATCATATCACTCATATTTTTCCATCAACATTCATTTGAAAGTTGTGCATTTTGAGATGAGTGAATTTTGCCCTAACATGAGAATAATAATTATTAGGTCGTGCAGTTATGGTCGTGCATGATCTGGTCCTAAAGTGTTCTGTTGCGACGTCCTACTGCCCATTGTTATCCTAACCGTGGAACATTAGCTTCTGCAGTTGTGGTTGAGCAGGTTGGGGTTTTAACACGTCAGTCTAACACTCAAAGCCTCGAAAAAGACACTTTTTCGCCCGTTTTTGGCCCATAGCATCTATGCGGGTAAAGCGATCGGGATGGTTAAACGTTAGGACCAACTAGACCCCAAATGGAGTCTGTGTGCGAAAGAACGGGTTTTTTGAGTCAATTCTTAGGCCTTTTATGGCCCGGACGGTGAACGGCGGACAGCGAACGGCGGACGGACATTTCAAATTTGGATTCTACGCACCTTGAAACGTAAAGTTACAGAGTTTGAGGTGGGGTTATACAAATGTTTTGCTGTACGATCACATAGGCTTATTATTGGAAATAATAAACCAAAATGAGTGTACAAGCGTTTCATAAAGGTACAAGTGTAGACTTGTAATGTGAAAATTAACAAGTGTACAGGCGAATTTGGAAAAGTTACAAGTTATTCTCCATCATTTTGAACGAATCACTGTTTTACAGTTATAAAATATGGCCGATTTTTAACCTACGTCCGTTCACTTGTATACCTGTTATTTTCAAGCATTGTGAGGTGACAATTTTTCGGTGTTTAATATGTGGGAATCATCTTCTGCTGAAGAATACAGACAAGAAAGAAGCGTTCAGCGTAGAAGACGCCAAAGATTTTTTCGGCCACGAATAAACGCTCATTTCGTGGGTATTTTTGAGTTTAACGAGAGATTTAGGAAGTCTTCCGAGGCCCTTGAAAGATTCAAATGGTGCGCGACCATGTGCAATTTTTCCTAATCGGGTATTGAGGATCTCCCAATCATTGAAGAACATGTCGCACCCATCGTAGATAAGGGTACAACTCAAAAATTGTCATTTTCGGCAAATCGCATTCTATGTTTTCCTTCTACACCATTGGCTACCCGTTCTTTGGAACACGATGAACATAATTTATCTTTGCGAAACTTGTTTCCTGCATTATTACTCTAACGCCCCATGGTGAATAAATAGTTTTTTGCCAGTGGGAAGGGAGTGGGGGGAACGGTTTTGTTGATTTTTTAAGAATTTTTGAGTTGTTCCAACTCAAATAGTGAAATCTCACCAGTCAGGATCCAAAATGGTCAGAAAAGAAAGACACAAGTTAAAATTGTCCACACAAAAAGGAAACAACTCAAAACGAGACACAGACTGCGTGAACTCAATTGAGTTGTGTCTTTCTTCTTAGGACGTGAATTGGTTACTCCATCCATAGAAGAAAGACACACGCACTCTCTAGCGGAATTAGAGTGCCCTACACATATCTCCACCTTCTACAGACAAACTAGACCGTTTCTACTTCTCACAACCACAACTAACTCAAAAATCGCGATTTTTGAGTTGTACCCTTATTCTAGGACGGGTGCAATGTGTGAAGATCATCTCGAAGTTACAGATGACATTCCTAACCCAGCAGCATTATGACTTGATGAACTGATAAATCATTTCCGCTGAATAAAGGAGAAAAATCCGATTATGCCAGTCATCAGAATAAGTTGAAATCAAATACACACTTCTCCACTTTTCAGTTTATAATTTGTCTGTCTTCTAATCATTACGCCTTGTCATGAACGATAAACATCCTATCGTGTACGTAACACCGTTTTTAATTTATGATTAAAACTAATCTTAATCTTAACCTAATCCCAATCTTAATGGAACGAAATAAGAACATCGAAAATCCGTCGAGATTCGTAGCTAGGGCAGCGCTTGAAAGAACCGGTAACTATCCCCTCCACCCAAACGTTGATTGTGAATCCGGAATTTTCAAGATTTGTTGCACAATTAGACTGAAATTGGAATCGTACCAAATAAGAATCACGAAAATCGGTTGAGAATTGTAGCCTGGGTGGCGACGACAAAATTGGTCGAAAAAACCACGTTTTTTCGGCTTTACACCTTCTTTTCCCCCTCATCTATCATGGAATTAAAAATTTCCGGGGTTCGTGGCACAACTAGAATGAAATTGAGATCAAACAAAGAAATAATTCGAAAATCGGTTGAGAATTGTGGCCTGGGCAGTGGACAAAATTTGTCACACACACATACCAACAGAAACTCATACATACACACAGACATACACCTATCGTTTTTTCACGGATTCGGTCATGGAATGGTCTAAAACGAATTTGATTTGTTGACTTTTTTTTTCGTGCTTGGGTTGTACCCCTACCCCTCTAGATCAATTCCAATAGGCGCCCCTCTTGTTAACGAAGCCGTAACTATAAGACATAGCGTCAGAGAGACGTCCTAAAAAAAACAGCAGCGAAGGGGAGAAAATAACGTTTTTTTGCACATATCAACGTATTCATTAATTTTATAATAACAATTTCACATTTTAACTTTACATTTCATTTTTCAAATTAAAAAAAATTAGTTACAAAACCATTATATCATAGTGTGTAGGTAGTTGTTATTAATGGTTAACAAACGTTGATCAACACAAATAACAACAATTTAAAAAATTAATGTAATAGTGGTGCTTTTACTAGAAAACACTAATATAAAAAAAATGTGAACGTATCTTGAGTGCAAATTCTTATAAAAAATAAAAAAAATTATGATTTATATAATAAACAATTATATGCACCAAAACTTGAATAATCAATAGTTTGTTGCATTGTGACTGCTTATTTTGCATATTTGCTGAGTCACCTGAATGAAACTATGAACTACGACTGGGTAGTTTCTCTTCATTATTTTCTTTCTTTTAAACTTTTTTTCTTCAAATATTTATTTACATACTTGAAATAAAATTACGTACCGTTAAAATAAATATGGATTTCTATCTTACAAAATAGATGTTTGAGCCGCGGATGTGTATTATTATTATTATTCTTGAATACTTAGTTTGGAAATTTCTATCGCGGATATAAAATGCTGTGGCTCCAATTCTCCATTTCTCAATTGAATACATGATATAATTTCCTGAATTGAATTATCAGTTGTCCGAATCTATTAAACGGCATTTTAAAATAGAATTATCGGATATTGCCGTTCCAGTATTTGTCGTCCTGTCTGACTGGAAGACGAATTATGCAATGCGAACAGACAAACGCATGACAAACAAGCGGAGAGAAGCAGCTATCAACTTCACCGATTCTATAACTTACTAATTTCCAGCGTAATGGCATTAAACATTTTTTTATTCAACAGGTGTTTTTTATATTCGTATTTTTGACTTATAACAGTCGTTGAATCTTGAATTCAATGAGTAAAATCCATATCATGTTCAGAAACTCGAACCAAAGATAATTTTGGATCGATATTGAATACCGAGTCGTTATTGTTACTTTTTGACTATCTATTAAATAATTAGATGCTGTATGTAACATTGTTGCTGCTCATGCAACAGGAAATATGAAACCTTACTGTTTTGGGTACACATGGAACCTTACAGCTGTTAGGAAATCGGTTGATAGAAAACCAGTCATTCTGGTTACTGTGTCAAGTACCTAGTAGGTCTGTCACATTTCAGAACGAGGTTATAATGAATAATATTCCCCATCTAAGAGAGAAAATTCACACTGGTAGCTTAGAAAATGGAGGATTTCGTGTTAGTCACCAGACCATCCATGCTAGACTACTAACGATATAATATGACTTGTAGAAGGTGTGATAAACCATTATCGGTCCATTCGTCACTTAAGCAGTAAAAAAAATTACTTCCAGCCACATACAGTTCAAAAACTGTGCAAGAACTGTTAAACCTGGCTTCAGCTCCTGAATCCGGTAGCAATCACTAAACTATCATTATTGTTTCAATAAACCGGATGATGCAGAGCTGACCTCAATAATTGATTCGGGAGCGTTTGACACCTTCAAATTTGGAGACTGTGCAAATTTATGTGGCACAGCATGGCGGTAAAGCTATGAAATAACCAATGTCCCGTTAAGTTGAGCATTTTTCTTCAAATAGATGAAAAGTTCTTCTTTAACATTTTTGATAAGTTACTTGAAACTCGAAATCGATACTAATGAAATTTTCGTTTTTGTGATAGTGCACGGATAATTATTAATTTCTCAAAAAACTCTACAGATGATACAAGAAAAAAAGATTTTGAAGTCAAATAATATTTGATAGTTCGGTGATTTTTGGGTGGGTACCTATATGAGTTGGAAGACAAGTTGACATGAGAAAAAAGATCATTTGAAGGAGATTATTTTACAACACTCGACTATTATTGCCTTTGCAAAATTGTTCCATACGATTTCACATCCACTTCTTTTACCTTTCGTATGAAGCATTGATCATGATTTGATCCCACTGGATTCTGAATGTGAAATTACTGATGGTTGAAATGTTGATTGATTTCTGTCTGTTCGGTGGTATCTTGTGCCCGCGACATCCTCAGGAATTTGGCGTTGGCCCTGTCAACTAGCTGGTTGTGGCTCTCGATGAAGTTGGCTTTGATTTTTCTGTGCGCCTGTTCTTCAGCTTCTCTGATGCTCTGAGTTACTACTGGCCTCACCGCTTCTTTTGCCTGCGGATGGTTTAAAATTGATGATTTTTTCAGATTTGCTTTTGAAAGGGCTCCAAAATTTAGAAATCTATCTATCTAATACAGAAAGACACCTTTACCCTACTCCTAAATATACCTTTATCCTACTTTAAAACCTTTGAGAAATAATTTGCAGAGTTTAGAATCTTTATTCCCAACTCGTAGTGTCTGGTTCAATTAACCATATCACGCCTCTATTCCTACATCTGCACGCTGAACACCATGGATAGAGTCAATTGATTCGACGAAAATAAGCATGGTGATCATGCCACTAGTTACTTGGTTTTGAAGCTGCTTGTCAACACACCAGGCTTCTGAACTCTTGTGAGTTTTGGTACTCAGATGTCCAGAACAATTTTACAACTCATGAATCAGAATAATGTTGAAAACAATGCTATCCAGGGTTCCAAAATATCTTTATCCAGAAAGTATACTTAATCAACACAAACTTGTGAGTTGTGACTCTTCACAAGGTTTGTTTTTGTACTTTTCACGAAATGGACATGCTATATGTTAGTTGGAGTATTAACCGATGTTAGCATGGATTTCAATGAAACCTGATACTTGATGCTCGAAAGGTTTTTGCGAAAAATGGAATTAGCAATGTGGAATCCCAAGGTCCCCTGTAGGGGTCTATACCATAAAATCTACCCATTTTGAGAGAAAAAAACGCTGCAAATTATTTCACAAAGGTTTATTATTTTTTCAATTGAGTATGATCGTAGTTTTAGTTGGCTAGCGTACGTCATAAGGCCCGTCCAGACTCCTCGGCGTGTCCTATTTTGAGTTGCCACAACCTATACTTCTAAAATTATATACGCATGTTTATATTTCTCGATTTGAGCTCCTATCTATTCAAATAGTTATTGCCTTAATAATATCATTATCTAAGTACGTACGCAAAGTCGTCGAGAGGATATGTTATTAAATATGCGTAGGAAAAGCTTTGGTATTAACACACAAATATGACCTTGAAAAAAACATATATTCATGCGTCGAAGGAACGCCGGCGCCGTATCCACCACAAGGTGCCGCGGCGCCGGCGCCTCCTCTCACTCCACCCCCCGCTCACCCCCCCTCACCGCCCACCGTGACCCCCTGCCAAGCGTGCCAGGCGTGCGTGCGTGCGTAAGTCTAACAAAGCCTTGAAATGACACGTTTTCGCCCGTTTTTGGCCCATAGCATCTATGCGAGTAAAGCGATCGGGATGGTTAAACGTTAGGACCAACTAGACCCCAAATGGAGTCTATGGGCGAAAGGACGGGTTTTTTAAGTCAATTCTTAGGCCTTTTATGGCCCGGACGGCGGACGGCGAACGGCGGACGGCGAACGGCGGACGGCGGACGGACATTTCAAATTTGGATTCTACGCACCTTGAAACGTAAAGTGACAAAGTTTGAGGGGGGGTTATAAAAATTTTTTGCTATACGATCACATAGGCTTATTATTGGAAATAATAAACCAAAAGTTATCTTTACCCACAATTAGTCTTTGTATTACTCATTAAGTACAAAAAAGCAGAAAAATTGATAACTAAAACACCACAGGCTTCATTAATTTTACATGGATTTCACATCAATTAATACTTGGTTGTCTCATTCTAAAAGGTTTGACACCAACCGCCGTCTCCTACGATTAGTAGGTAGTGTTTTTCTTTGATTTTTCTTGTTTCATGCTGTGAGGTCGAACCCTTCCGGCCTGGGGTAGACCCCCCACCCCCTAATCTGACTTCACTGCCACACGTAACTTTGAAGAATCAGAATGCAAACTATTCATTGTAAGAGAGTGCAGCAGGTTACAAACTTCTTAGAATGGAGAAGATATTTTCATTTAAACATAAAATGAGGGTCCTAAGTAAGGGATAAGGACCTATGACTCATAAATTTGATAGGAGAAAAATTGACGTTGACGATGAAGATTTACGTAGATTTCATAAGAGAGTTGAACTCACCACTTTGTTGGAGGAGGGCTCGATGACATCAACAGTAGGAAGCTCGGTGAGCTCGTCGACGGTCCCGTAGGAGACGCTCAGCGCTGAGTTGACCACTTTTCCGAAGACTCGCAGGCTGTTGGAAGCAGCCAAAGTGCCCGAAGACTGTACCAGCCCTCCCACTCGCATTCCTACACGCAGAAAACAAAAGTAATTGGTAGAGGTAGCAAATTAGTAAGAGGTACACAAGATGGTTCACACGGGCGGCGCGGCGTGAAGATTTGGTTAGCACTGAGTGGGGATGGGTAACCCTTCATGTCCAGTACTCACCACGTCTGGACACATGTGTGCACTTTTCAGGTTAATGGCAACCCTGGGAGTAGAGACCTTGCAAGAAGATAACCATCGAAGCATGAACTCTTCTGGTATCAGACACAACCTATCCTTTGCATCTTCAGTTGATAATGATTTCAGCCAAGAGGCGTCCCTACGGGATCGCCTGTTAGTAGGTAATCCATTTACATTTCCACGTCTACTCCGCACCATCTCCCTCCAGAAGGTTATCCAAAACTTGACACTGCAATAATGACGATCGGTGACATGTTCTACATGTACAGGCTTCTTTCACTAAACTAACCTTGCTCGTGGGTGAACCTCTACTAGCCCGTTTCACCTCTCAGCGATACCAGTAACCACTGGTATACTGACATACCAGCGTACGGGCCGGTGTGATTCCGCCTTGAGTATTTGTAAGAGGCACTATTCTTTTAACGGCCAACTTCGTGAAACACAGTTTGTATCTAGTCTGCATCATCCATACCATTTTTACTCGGCAAACCTTCTAGAAATCCCATTCAGAATATAAATATACTTTATCTTTAAGGGGTCCAACCACGCCTTGGCCTTGATCTATCTGGGGTGATCTTTACAAGTGCCCCCCATTTTCAACGTGAGATTTATCCCATTCAAAACATCTCTTTCTCATTTTGAAAATACGATTCGCACTCTTCAAAACTTCCTCTTTTTTACTGGTATAATTTAAAACATCCCTAGTATGATTAACAATAATTAATTTTGGTTCTAAAAAATTAGCCCCCCCCCCCTTCCCCCCTCTTCCAAACAACAGTAACCGCGGGATAATACCATACAGGCCCAATTGGAGGACAGCTGATGACGTCTGCGACGCCCGAGACAATCGGACGAAAAGCCCCAACCTGGAATGGTTTTCTACTTTACTTTACTTTACTTTACCATATAGGACTGTCTGATGAAGCAGATATACTTACACATTGATCGACAGTTAAGGGATTGAGAGTTGATAGCTTAGGTAGGTATGGCTGGACTCCTCTCCTTCCAATCTCAAGAGAGTCTAGGGAATTCCCCCCAAGTCCCCAATATGGTCTATTTGTCCAACTAACCAATATTTTACCGAAAGGATGGATTTAGGATATTCTTTCATTTTTGAGATGAGAGCTTGCGAGCATTCAGACCACCAAACTATACACATAATTCAGAGCAATTTGTCCAAGTATTTGTAATTTGTAAAAAATAAAATTTGTTGCTTTATGTTAATTGGCAGTATATAACATGATTGGTGTGTATCATTCGGTAATCTGGATGCTCGCAAGCTCGCATCCCAAACATGACAAAATATTCTAAATAAATCCTTTTAGTGCAACATGGATTAGTTTTAATTGGAAAACAGATCAGAATGATGTGTATAGTTTGGTGGTCTGGATGCTCGCATACACGCATCTCAAGAATAATTAGAATGCAAAATCTGTCTTTTTAGTAAAAACAGATTAGTTGTACAAATTGATCCAAATCTGTGGTTGGAATCGAGTGTAGAAAATTTTACTGAGATCAAACACATCCGAGTCAAACAGTCACTACCCAACTAGGTAATAGCTTGAAGGGTTTTTTTTCTTTCATACATTAATTAAGTGTGAGTCTTGGGGGGCAGTAGTAAAGTTTTTGCCTTGTGACAAACTTTACTACTGCCTCCCAATTTTTTACAACCATAAAGAATTAATGTTAATCATACGTGGGATGTTTCAAATGATAAAAGTAAAAAAGAGGGAGTTCTGAAGAGTACAAATAGTATTTTCAAAATGAAAAAGCTATATTTTGAATGGGAAAAATCTCACATTGAAAATGGGGGCAGTATGTAAGAGTACCCATCTATAATACTGTTGGGATTTTATGGAACTCCCAAACTTTGGTCGAAATTTTATGGATGACGCTCTATGTTTAGTTATCAATATCCAAATTGAAAATCTTGTTAAATCAACAAACTTCCCGAAAAATTGAATATTCAGCGGCTCTCGCCTCTGTGTCTGTCCCCTGCACCTGAAGTTGTAAAAAATGAAATACCTATCGATATAAATAGTGAGAAGATTCACTACAAAAGCTCTGCTACCAATGGGAAGTTGTTAGATAACCAGTTTTTGTTAAGAATCGACCTATTATTGCATTACCTATCCTGATTGAAATATTAGATTATAATTTGCAATGAGAAAAAACTTTTATTGGTAGTTGGTTGGGTAGGTACCGTCAGTTTTATTTCTGTTAAGAACCTCTTCCCTTCTCTCTGTTAGAGTTTCATTCATTGGTATCTAAGGTAAGAAGCTCACGGATATGGAAAGCTAACTAGGGAAATGCTCACCTGCGAGAAAAGCAACTTTCTTGAGGAGGCCGCGAGACTCGCGTGAGTTAGCTTCGTCAGCGAGCCGCTCCGCTAACTCCACCTCCTTCATCGCCTCCGCCAGCTCCTTTTGGATCTGCATTGGGTCTACGTCCTTCTGAGGCTCTGTATCGCCAGTGCCGCCTGTATCGTTCCCACTGCCGCCTATATCAAAACACAAAAAAGCTATGGGTTCAATCCCATTCGAGTTTCGTTCTATGGATACGTAATATAAATAGGTACTGGTTCACAAATCACAAAAAATAAAATAAAATAAATAAAAAATCTGCCAAGTTGGGTGTAGTACATAGCTTCCTAGTTTACCTATCATGGATGTATAGATACATCATCAAAATTTTTAAATTCTTTAAAATGTTCGTATGTGATTTACTTTTGTGCAAGCGCAGAATGAACTGATGAGTTGAAAGCAATGAAATAGGTACGGGACCATATTATATAACCTAAACCGCACATTTGATGACAATTTCATCAAAATCGGATGAAAACTGTGGAAATTAAGGTCATTACAAGTATTTCACATTGACACATGCGCAGTAGCTATTAATGATACAATCATGTTGATATTAATATGAGGTAATCGAATCATCTTTTTCCAACTATCATCCAAATTCGAGCGAAATCGAACGACTTGAGTGTGAAAAAATGAAGCATAATTGAATTTACGTTTACGCATGCGCAGAGGGAAGTATTAATTTGGCAGCAATGAAACTGACAGGGAACTGTCTACCTCCTAGACCGAACATTCTCTGAAAATTGCATCCAGATCGGATGAAAACTGTGGAAAATAGGCTTGTTACAAGGCTTTCATATTGGCGCATGCGCAGTAGCTAATAATGATACAACCATGATGAAATTGATATAAGATGATCAAATTGACATCCCCCAACTATCATCCAACTACTACAACTACAACTACACTACAACTCCGAGGCTATAAAGGACCGAAGTGGATGAAATGGTCAAAGATTGGTACTGTGGATTGCTGTTAGAAAAATATTTCTTTACCGTTGGAATAATAGTAGCCTGCGCAGGCACAAACATTATTGTCTAACTTCGACTTATCGATCATTTCGACTGGAACTTTGTTCTTCGGCTAATTCTATATGTCCATGTTACAGTATGTGAGAAAGTTATACTACCCACCCAACCTGGCACATGTTTTTTTAGATTCGATTGGCTCAATGAGTGATGGTGTTTTCTTTGGTGTGAAACTACCATGACCATCCCGCGGATGCGGGTCTTTACGCAAAAAGATAAACAAAGTCGGTTACCGTTCTGAAGTTGCATAATGTTCACTCAGCCCTGAAATGGATCTCATTTACATTCGGTAACCGGTGAGGAATTTTCTAGGTCATGGTTGATTATTGAGGTGGCAATTTGACACGATATTAACTATTTTCTTAGTTGGCAGGTTCTAGGCTATTTTCTTAGTTGGCAGGTTCTAGGTTACATGGTATGTAACTAGAATATAAACGGTACCCAGGGGTCATTGAGCGGGGCGCTTGGGGAACCCCAGAAACTTGTCATCGTCATAGCGGATCCTCTCCCTTCAGGTCCTTCCCCTCTTTGACGTAACTCAGTCCTGTCCTCTTTCCTCAGTCCTGTTTGCTCGTTGAATTGTTTCGATATGTGCAGAAAGTTTAGCGAATTTTCGTAAAAAATAAAATGGTTGTTTACACTAAATAAACCAACTTAATGAAACTTCTCAAAGGGAGCAATTAATGATCTAAATATTTATACCTAAACCCAAATCTCAGACAAAATTTACTTGAACGCGCCAGAAAGAAAACAATATAAGCGGCAGTAGAATATCAAGACTGGAAGGGCGGAACAGATTGTAAAGGGGTGATTGGTAACAACTAAGTGATTAAAGCGAATAAGCGCCGACAGCGCCATTACTATTTTCATAAGAGTATCATCATTAAATATAATAATTATTATTTATTGTTATAATTATTATTAAATAACTATTATATTATTTTCATATTTGAAGCTGGATGAATAAACTCATTATTATGTACATTGTAGTTCACCATTCCTGTACCATACCCCAGGCCCCCGGTAGTGTCCCCCCCCCCCCCATGTAAATTCTGGATCCACCCCTGACCATGGAACGACGATATTAGCTTCAACAATCGTCAAGGATATCGGACGTCAAATTTCATAAATACTTGTCCATTGCAGTTTTCGTCATTTATTGGAATGCTGAATCGAAGGGAATTTAGCACTTTTCGAAGCTCAGTCATCATTTTTATATTTTCAATTTGACTAAGTAGGACCTACCAAATTTTGAGTTGAAAATTACAAGTACATGTAATTTGGATGTTAGTTTTTTTATTTTATTTATTTATTTTATTTTATTTATTTTATTTATTTATTTATTTTTTATTTATTTATTTTTTTTTTTTTGGCGATATCACATGGCCCTCTTATCATCCACGCGTTTCACGCCCAATGCAAACTTAGGCTATTCATACTTGAAATATTTTTTGGTTTCTTGCAATATGTAGAATGTAGATTCTACTTTTTCAAACTTTGTAAGAAACGTGATCGGCAGACCTACTAGTTTCAACAGGTAAGTACTATGTTTTCGCCATTTCAATTTTTGGTTTATTATTTCCAATAATAAGCCTATGTGATCGTGTAGCAAAAAAATTTTATAACCCCCCCTCAAACTTTGTCACTTTACGTTTCAAGGTGCGTAGAATCCAAATTTGAAATGTCCGTCCGCCGTCCGCCGTTCGCCGTCCGCCGTCCGCCGTCCGGGCCATAAAAGGCCTAAGAATTGACTTGAAAAACCTGTTCTTTCGCACATAGACTCCATTTGGGGTCTAGTTGGTCCTAACGTTTAACCATCCCGATCGCTTTACTCGCATAGATGCTATGGGCCAAAAACGGGCGAAAAAGTGTCATTTAGGACGTGTTAGACGCACACCTGGCACGCTTGGCAGGGGGTCACGGTGGGTGGTGAGGGGGGTGAGCGGGGGGTGGAGTGAGAGGAGGCGCCGCGACACCATGAGGTGGGTACAGCGTTCCTTCGAGGCATGAATATATGTTTTTTCCTAGGTCATATTTGTGTTATAATACCAATGCTTTTCCTACGCATATTTAATAACATATCCTCTAGACTTTTCGTACGTACTTAGACAATGATATTATTAAGGCAACAAATATTTGAATAGATAGGAGCTCAAATCGAGAAATATAAACATGCGTATATAATTATAGAAGTATATGTTGTGGCAACTCGAAATAGGACACGCCGAGGAGTCTGGACGGGCCTTATGACGTACGCAAGCCAGCTAAAACTACGATCATACTCAATTGAAAAAATAATAAACCTTTGTGAAATAATTTGCAGCGTTTTTCATTTTGAGGACGTTGCGACCCATCTAGAACCTCTAAGAGACCCACCAGTTGGGAACCACAGCTTTAGTAGGGTTTACTTGCTACCACTGCTTTATAAAGAGATGTTAAAGTTGTATAAACTTTAGTCTAGTAGTTTTGGGTCCATTATAATTAGTTTAAATTCATCTTGAAACGCTTCCCAACAAAATTTGAGGTGGGGTTACATTTTTTCTTAAATACATTACTAAAATTCATTATTGAAAACAATTAACCAAAATATCCTTCCGTTCGCCGGAGCTTTTCTCCTAAGCTACGTACTGGATATAATGGAGTTCAAGAGTCAAAATTCACAAATGAGTCGTGGATGGTCTTAAATCCTCGGTATCGCTTTCAATCAACCCTAAAAAGTTGAAGTGAATGGCTGACTTGTTTTTAAAATCGAGATCTTGAGAAGTTTCGAAATGAGATTAGTGTTTTTCTGTTGGTTATTAATAGATATTACTTGAATGGATGGAATCCGGATCGCTGTACTTTCATCCGTTTGCTTCCCATGAAATTAAATCAGATGTAAACATTGTAAAAATCCCGTGATAAATTTCGACATACGTCCAGACGATATTATTTCAATGAAATCCACTTTTCAAGCAATCGAGTTTGTTTTCACTTTAGTTGCGTATAGAAAGACTGGTGAAGCTTAGTGAAACGATCTTTATGATAATTATTTATAGTTCCAAAAATACTTTTGAGTTGAAGTTTTCTCTTCATTTGCTTAGGATTACCATTGCTGGATAAGTGAATCCAGGTTGTACGTACTTGGATCATGTTTCGCTGACGAGTTGCCAAGAGGACAAAGGAGAAAAATCAATCGGAAAGAAAAGAGAGACGTACCCTACTTCGAGAGTATTGAGAATCGGATGACCAAGTAGAAGAAGAACGGAAATCAACTTACGTACGACCTTGACAAATCAAAAACCTCGTGAATCGCCAGGAGCAGCAAGAGGTACATATTGGATAGCAAGTAGGTAGATTGGGACTCAGTTTTGCAAGATAAGAAGTTCGAATTTGTACGAATATTTCGGAATCTGTACGAACCAAGAAATGCGTACGCCAAACGTGCGGAACTGTATTCGAACGTTCACTAAATGGCATGATTTCGGCCGAGATTAACTATAAACAGCCATGTATAAGTTTCTATGAGGTGCGAACATTGTTCTGGGACCAGGTTTTGGGGTTCCTATTCCATTTGCACAATCGTGCGAACGACTTATTCATTTCAGAATGCTTCAAACTAAATTTCAACCATTTTTCACTAAAATTCTCTTAAAGCAGAAATACAATTCGCTAAAAGAGAATCATTATACTCCGCTAAAATAAAGTTATAAGTCGGCGATATACCTAGTGAAGACTGGTTTGTAAATAAGTGCGTTACATACTTGGGTAGGCTCGAGATAGCTCGGAGCAGAGGAGCGCTGTGAAAATCACCAACAACCAACACATGACGGAGACGGGAATCAAAATGGAGCCTCCCACTCAACATACTTCATCTTTATAGGGGCTTACAATCCGGAGCTTCCATGTCACCGGTTTTACCCAACAGTTGCTCCATAACCCACATGCTTAGTTCAGGGATGTATCGCTAATGATCTCTCGAATACTCGAAAAATTATGAATGAAGAAACATGCAAAACTCTGAAGAATGGCACATAACGGTTGCTAGGTCAAATCATTTGTTAGTATTTGTAGTGGTTGTGTTACTATTTAATTGGTAGTAAACCACTTTTTTTAGCCGCACCTCAACCAGAATGGTCATTAGCGGCAACAAGGTGTACAAAGGTACACTGGACGCGGCAAGATTCTAAGGGGAGCCATGTTGGCATCCTTGACTAAAAAGGAGCGTGGGAAAAAGGAATCCATGGACTCCACTGGCAACTCGGAGGTGGACAAAAATTAGTGGTACAGTGATGACCACTGTTTAGCCCCCAAAGCGGACGAAAAAAAACCCAAAAATAAAGTAATGCAACTAAGACTAGATGTAAAATAGGCTAACAACTATATACATGCTACTATATATACAATCAGCAAAAGTGAAATAAAACTACGACTAGATTTATATAAAGATATCACAGATCAGATATCACAGTTCGTAGTAGAGCTCAGCGGCTCTCAGGTACAACAACAGGGATCGAACCTTGTCTGGTCCGGATAGAACGTCAACCCACTGACGGGGCTGATGCTGAACTGGAGCTGGGCAGTCTTCTAGAAAGTGGCGGAAAACCACCCATTTTGTTAGGGGATTTATTTATTTTATTTTCTTCAGTTATTTTATTTTATTATATTATTTTATTTTTATTTTTTATTTCAGTTTTATTTTTTTCAATTCGAGCACACTTTTCCCAGTTGCTGTTCTGATGTTCATCCTATTGCTTCTTTTTTTAACCTTAACTACTGGTCTTGGTCTTCAATCAAATCGGATTTTTATTTCTATTTATTTATTTTTCATTTATTTATTCTATTTTATTTATTTTTTATTTATTTTATTTTGTATACAAGTGAGGAGGTATTCTAATATGCGCCCCCCAGTGAAGTTTCTGTTCTGATATGCGCCTCCCCGGCGGTTTTCTTTTCTCGCATGCGCCCCCCCTCCCCCTGTGATATCTCCCTCGTGGTTATTATTATTATTACTATATACTTATAGTATTGTTATGTATACTTATTACTATTATTATAAACATACCTATATAAAGTAGGTAACTATTTTGCGACGGAGTATCGTCGAAAACCAACAGAAAATACCGTTGTCGTTACTGTCGTCGTCCCGCTAACTTCCAACAATAGTGGTCAAGGTGGGTAATGATGCAGGTGAGGTGCCTCTCATCTTTTTCATGATTTTGTTTTTGGCATCTAACCACGAACGGTCAATGGACTAAAGTTCCCAGTAAATCCGTAAAACACAACACGTCCGGCGGTAACGACCATCCGGCGCCGTAACTCTGAAGAAATGAGTTACGTTGACGATTCCTTCCGTACAGTTACGGTAACGTATCGTAATCCGGAAAAAATGTAATCGCCTAAAATAATCTCCTTCCATGGACTCAAATAACCTTCATGGGATTATTTCCTCCTTCCATGGATTTAGCGTTACAACTAGATCCGTTAAGGACTTGACGTGACTTTAAGGTGTGGTAAATGTTTCTCGTTACCGCACGCCGTATTGAGACCGACGGATCTACTAGGAACTCTCTACTGACTATGAGCCCCCTTCAACGGGTCAGTATAGTTCTGCTGGTGGTTGACGGTTCCATGACGGAAACCTAGACTGTTTAGGCATCTGTATGCTGACCATTCGTTGGAGTAGATTACAGATCGCGGCTGGCACTCTCTCTCTGAATAATTGGGATGAGGGTGCTTCTGTCCCTTCTCATGACGTAGAAACATCTACAGTCCATTCCTTTCTTCTGGTCAAACACCAAAGCACCCAAGGTCCGTCGATACTCTGACCACGGTTTCGGTTGTTGGTGTGCTCCTCTTCACAGTCTTCACTCGACGGGAGGAACATCTCCAGAAAGTATTCACCCACGATTCCAACACTTATATTTTCGAATATAGTTTTTCAATTTTATAAAAGCGTAGAAACCAAACCAAGCCGTTTTAGGTAAAACTATCCAATTACTTTGAAGCTATTTTATTTCCGTAGTTCGATTGCAAGACATTCAATATTGAAATTCCAACAATCTCAATTATAGTCTGTTAAGTATATTGTGAAACATGGCTCCAGGGTGGCCCACGCAGCTCTCCTACTAATTATCCACTAGGAAGTTCCGTTCAGCTCAGGTTCCTGGTTGTGCCTGACGGAACTTTGACGATGGGATGCGATAGTGGTGGAACTAAGAACCGCTTTTGTTTCAACGAAAAACCACCACCGTGACTATAATGACATTTTCGGTACAAACATTGTTTATAAAAATATTTCACAAATATAACGATAAAATATAGGTACGCATTTTGATATTGTGCAGACACGATTCATAAAAACTAGTTGGTCCACTGGACCGCGTTCCTCACCAAGTTTAAAAAACTGGTTGTCTACAATAACAAAACACTTTTTGGTGAAGTACCTATACCTAGTATAGTATGTAAACAAATCATTGATGTAAATATTAGATCGAAATACCATCAATTCATCGATACTGCGTGAAATGAGTCGCTAATCCCAATAAACAATTAGTACCTTTAAATCTTCAGTAAGAGGCTAGTGAAAAAAACTTTCTTTACTTTTCATAAATAACTAATCATTGTAATCGGAATGAAAATGTCTAAAACGGCTTGAAACTTGCACCACTTTCATCCAGTACAAGTATATACTTACTTTTTATATCTATCTATTTATTTTTATTACCTATATTAGAATAACTTTTAAAATTAGAAAGTGTTTGTTACAAGGATTTGCGGACACACGGCAGCAGACAGACAGACAGACATACACACACACACACACACACACACACACGCACACACGGAACCAAAGTTGTTCAGAATGGTCTAAAACGTATGTAAAATGCGAGTGGAAATTTTGATTTTGACCAGCAATTTTTTTCCTCCCGAAAGTGAAAACAATGCTTCCGCTACCTATAGGTAGACTCGGAAGCAAAACAATGTACTGCAATAAACCATCAAATTTTCAAGGGCGTTCTTCAAAAATTATTATTCTTGATCGCAATTGAAAACAAGCGAAACCGACTCGAATTTTTTAAGATTTCCATCAACAATCATACTGCACCTTGTGAAGTTCAAACTTCGTTTGTAATTTTTCATCTCATGAAAATTGATCTCGACTTAAGAGTTCTCAATTTATTCCGAAATCTCTTGCTGCCTCGTCCACTATGGGAATGAATAGAGCTGAGTTCTAGTTTCGATGAAAGTTATTAATGAACGGTAAGCAACTTTCGCTGCTTATCAATGGATTAGGTAAAAACAAGTTAGGGAACTACATAACGCTGTCATTAAAAATGGGGAGGCAAATTAATTGATTTAGCAACATAGTCCTCAAGAACCTATTCAATTTTTTTCCTTTGAGGAAAATTTCTCAAAAGTGAGTTTTTCTGTTCTTGAAAAAATTTCACGTTGTTTCCGAATTAAATGCAATGCTGTAAATTACTTAAATATGACATGTTTCCATGCCTAAAACTAATCTTTTTACGAAGTATCGACCAAACTATTTAAAATTATTTTCTAAATATATTCTGCTATTCAAACAAAACTTTTTTTTTACCAGTTAGCAGTATTTATTTATTGGTATTTATAGTACTTTTCATCGATGTTTTAGCATATATTAATGAAATTGAATGGTAAATTTGTCAGCATAATTTTGTGCACAAATTTTTGAGTTTTTGAATATTCGTAGCTCATAAACTTTTTTAAATAGGTAAAATTTAAAGGTTTTTTTTCCATTTTAAATTATTTTACCACAAATATATGGTCCCCAATGAACTTCATCACTCTCGACCCATTGATAGTTTTTGCTTCATGAAGTTTGGGCCAAATTGTTGGGATGGGGGGAGGGGGGCTGTAGGGGTTTTTCCCAAGATTTGGTAAACCAGGAATTTTTCAATTTCCCGCCTTTTTCCCCATCCTGAAACTTTCCCCTTTTTTCCCCCCTAGAAAGGCCATTTTCCCCTAGGAAGGGAAAACAATGCATACTCCTTCCTCCAGGTATGGATAGGTTATGGAAGGTTAGTGTTTGCCTTTCGGTCAACCTCGAAGAAGAAATAGGCACTAGCCTCCAGACCAGGCAGAAAAACACTCGCGTTTAGAGGTAGAAGTCCGGTCCTAAATAGTTCGCTACACTTTCACCTTCCGCGCAACAAAAACGTCTTCAGGCTCAGTTTCCCTTTCGGCACCGCATCCATCTAAACGAGAGAACATCAACCTTTGGGTAGTGATCCCGTTATTTTTACGGTCTCCTCACGACTGAAAATGTCGCGCAGCAGTTTGTTATCGTCCATCAGCCCTTTCATTGACCACGGATGACGGATTGACCACCTGCACAGTGCACATACGTGTACATCTGTGAAGATAAAAATTGATTTTCACGTTATACTTCATGTTTTTAGAAGAGCAATAAAAGAACATAACAACCACTAAGGGGGAAAACATTTGACACCCCCCCCCCCCCTTTTTTTGTGATTAAAAAAAGAAAAAAGAATTGTACGCAATATATTTATGTCATTTTTTATTTGAGCACTTTGCATGCACAGATTTTGTTTACCAAATTCATGACCAGCGAATTTCCCGAAAATATTCTGCTATACGAACAATTCATTTTATTTTCATCTTTTTAAACAGTTTTTATGGATTTTATAAGTACCTTTCTTAGATGTGAGCTATTAGCTGTGCTGTCCAAGTTCGAAAGCCGAAAAGTGTTATCCAACAATCTCATCCTTTTGTTTGATTTTTATTTTAGTTTTTATTCATTTATTTATTTTGTTTTTTATTATTATCTTTTTTTTTGCAAAAGAACGGCTTTTTCTCTCAATTTTAGGGAGAGATACTGTCTGGAATGAAACGCACTGTCATACATAGGTAAGTGTGATAGAAGTATAAAATGTGAGACATTGTTCTAAATAGTTTCAGAATGCCTCAAAACGAATTTTCATGAAAAATATTTTGGATTATTTCATCCTAAAGTTCTGGAACAATGGCAATATGATTTGAAATTTTTGATGTATAACGCCGCTTCGCAACTTTTGATGCTGTCTCCCTTTGGATCCTCATACTACCAGTTTCCAATTCGGTTTCAGTTTCTGTCCACACCACCTAGTACGGAAGCCAAGGCCGAAAATAGGTAGAAATTTCAAGAAAATGTATGAGATTAGATTTTAATTGCACCACCTAGTCACCAGGGTGGAAACTGTGCTGGCTGACAAGGAATTTGCAATAGGAATATTCTTGGACATAGAGGGGGCATTTGATTCAACCTCAGTAACCTCCATTATAAGGGCTACTCAAAGGCACAATATAAACAACACCATATGTAGGTGGATAAAAACTATGCTTACGAGTAGAACGGTAAATGCTGAGCTCCTTGGGGAATCAGTGGAGGTGTCTGTGGCGAGGGGCTGCCCACAGGGGGGGGGGTACTCTCCCCACTGTTGTGGAACCTCGTTGTGGACTCTTTACTTGAACAACTCAACACACTCGGCTTTTACGCTCAAGGCTACGCCGACGATGTGGTCATCCTGATTAGGGGACCATTCGTTGGAGTAGTCTCAGATCTGGCTCAGTCAGCTCTGAAAGTGGTGGAGGATTGGTGTGGCACTGAGGGCCTAAATGTAAACCCCAACAAAACCACACTTGTAACCTTTACCAGAAAAAGAGATTTGAGGGGCCTTTCAGAACCTCTTCTCTTTAATTCAAGGGTGCCCTTTCAACGTGAGGTCAAATATCTGGGTGTATACCTGGATACAAAACTCACCTGGAATAAACACCTAGGATACATTGCAAACAGATGCAAAGGAGCCCTCATGTGCGCTAAACGTACATGTGGGAAAGTATGGGGGCTTCAACCGCGGATGGTCCAGTGGATTTACACCGCCATTGTTAGACCCATAATAACGTACTGTTGCGTTGTGTGGTGGCACAAGGCGAGTCAGGTGGGAGCACGACGAACTCTCACCAGCATCCAGCGACTGGCCTGTCTAACCATCACCGGAGCAATGCATGGTACACCCACAGCAACCATGGAGGTTTTACTGGGTCTACCCCCAGTGGATATCTTCATACAAGGTGAGGCCATTATGGCCTCCCTGAGACTGAAATGGAATGGCTCTTGGCGGACAACCCCTCACCGAGGTCATACCAATATATTGGAACTGATACAAGAACCACTACTCGACATGGTGGCCGATATCATGCCCAAAACTCTCTCCCAACCCCATCTCTACACGTCAATCATTACAAGAGAGGGGCTATGGGAGAACAATTGCTGCTCCAATGACATCATCTGGTTCACAGATGGGTCAAAAATGGAAGCAGGAACTGGCGCAGGAATACATGGGGCCAAACCCAGGTGGAACACTTCGTTTCCACTTGGGCAACACACCTCTGTATTCCAGGCAGAAATTGTGGCAATCGAGGCAGCAGCTGTGGAGAGTCTTAGGAGGGGGCATAAAAATGCCCACGTCCGCATCCTTTCTGACAGTCAAGCGTCGATAAAAGCACTAACGGCTCCAACCATCTCGTCCCGAGTGGTATTGTACTGCATGCAAACCCTCAACAACCTAGCCAAACACAACCGGGTTCGCCTGGAGTGGGTGCCGGGGCATAAAGGCATTATTGGTAACGAAAAGGCTGACAAGCTCGCGAGAAGGGGCTCCCAAACCCCATTTGTAGGGCCTGAGCCAGCAGTCGGTTTACCAAAAACCACCTTCAGAAAAACCATCAACACGTGGGTCAACCAACAAACCGCTAAAAGATGGGCCAATATTGAAGGACACACCCACAGTAAACTTATGGTGGCTGAACTCAACACCAAAATTACTGAGGGGCTACTTAGGAAAAACCGTAGGGAACTAAAAACACTGGTTGGCCTCATAACCGGTTTTGCACCCCTACGATTTCACCTACATCGCATAGGGGTCACACAAAACTCAACCCTGTGCAGACTATGTGAGGAGACTGACGAAACGGCATCCCACATAATCTTTGAGTGCCCTGCACTCACCCATCGCAGAATTGAGCTCTTTGGGGCCCAAACCCCGATGAGCTCCATTCCGAGCGAACAATTAATCAAGAGCCTACCACCCCTCATCAGGGGGCTGAGTCTCTTTGATTAAACAAAAAACTCTCAGGAAAGTACAATAAGCCAACAGGCTTCCGTGCTGGGGGCTCAAAACCCCCGCCCTGAAAGTTTTATCCTACATCTACATCTACATCTACCTAGTACGGAAGCCAAGGCCGAAAATAGGTAGAAATTTCAAGAAAATGTATGAGATTAGATTTTAAAAATGTATTCCGTTCTGAGTGAGAAAATCTTTGTCTGCCGTCTCAAACTTGGTGAAATACAAAATGACGGCCTCATAAAGATGGCTTAATTTGCCCATTTTAAAGTTTTTCTCTTAATAATTCATAAACCATACAACATACAGAAATTGTTGGGCGTAGCAAAAAATGTAGAACATAAAAAATCAAAGCGATTCGACCCAAAAACGATGAATTATGATCCGAAATAAGAAATGAAGGACAATCGAAAATCGGGCTAATTTTAGAAGGTTCCTCCCCCTCCCTCCCTTAAGACTTTTTTCCTTCAAAATAACCTAGCGGTCCTAATATTGGTCTGATTCACGTCTGCCAAAGTTCATATTGAGCTAGTTTTTGCTCATACCGTTTCCCATTAAAATACAATGTAAAAGGCTTTTTTTGGAACTTGATGTGTAAAATGACAAAAGTTCAAGGATTCGGCTGTAAGTCAATGGGGAAAGGTCTCAGCTAAAATACGCTCGAGATGTATTTAATCTTTAGCATAAGTTCTAATCTTTCTCTCTGGTGTTCAAAGGGTATGTTGTAAAAAAACACCATCCAAATTGGTTCATAATTTTGGTCGCGCATAAAGGAAAAGCACACACACACACACATAATTTGATTTTTATAGATGTAGATGTGAGTGCTCACATACATATTTATTATATCCTTATATATGTTACCGGCAAAGTATAAAATCAGGCATTGTGTACAATGCCTAGTCGTTGTAAACAATACCAGAATGGAACAGGCAATGTGTAAAATAAATCTCATTTTATACTTTACCTAGGCATTGTATAGAATGCCTGATCATGCAGTCGGCAAAGTGTCCTTCTGATCAATCCTTACCTGCTTACCTGATCTGGGCACCTTTGTAGGTGATATAGGTCAGAATGATGTGTATAGTTTGGTGGTCTGGATGCTTGCAAGCTCGCATCTCAAAAATGCACAACATCAAGTAGTCAATCCCTTAGTAAAAATTCAGATTTGTTGGACATATAGGTCAGAATGATGAGTATTTATACTTTGCCTAAATCAATGGTAGGCGTTATATAGACTGCCTAGGCATTGTGTACATTGCCCAGCCATTGTGTCTAAAGAAAGTTAAAAATGGAGGAATTTCATACTTTACCTGAAAAGTGCATTGTATAGAACGATTAGTCATTGTATACAATGCCTGGAATTCATACTTTGCCGGTAACATATATAAAACTCAAAGTACTCATTCTCTCGTACACATTCCCCGGAAAGCACTTGTTTTACTAACTCAGATTTTCAACTCCATACTACGTCTAGGTTACTTCCCCAAACAATGGAAATTAGCTAAAATCATCGTGATTCGCAAAAAAGGCAAACGAGCTGACGAAATTGGTAGCTACAGGCCCATTAGCCTCTTGCCTGTCATGTCAAAAATCTTTGAGCGCTTAATATTCCCAATCATCCTTTCTCAGATCGAGCACGTGCTACCATCGACACAATTCGGATTTCGCAACCTCCACTCTTGTCCTCTTCAACTTCATCGCGTCCTGGACCACATTTTACTGAGCTTGGAGGAGAAAGCAATAAGTTTAGGCATGTTTCTGGATGTAGAGAAGGCTTTTGACAAGCTTTGGCATGATGGTCTCCTGGTGAAACTCAAAGCCCACCTCAATGATACCTGCTACCGTCTGATCCAATCTTTCCTCAATAACCGTGCTTTTCAAGTCTCCATTCACCATTCCATTGGAACAAAGCAACCCATCCACGCAGGTGTACCACAGGGCAGCGTCTTGGGACCCCTGTTGTACATATTCTATGTTCATGACCTTCCTGAGATCGATGGAATATTGACAGCACAGTTCGCTGACGACGTGAGCTGCTATCAAAAAGTCCTTCTGGTGAACTGGCTGGAGAAAAGCTACAGCATGCTGCTGACGCAATCACTGACTGGTCAACCAAATGGAGAATAGCCATCAACCCTAACAAATCATCACTAGTCCCATTCACTAACAGGAAAAATTTATCTGTTCCAAACATTAAAATAAACGGAACCACTATTGCAACTCAGAACAAAGTGACATATCTAGGACTAACTTTGGATCAAAAAGTAATATGGCATCAACACATCACCACCCTCCAAATTAAAATCAAGAACAGACTTTCTCAACTAAAACCTCTTCTCAGCCACCCCAAGCTCCTTTTGCACCTAAAGCTAGTACTGTATAAAACGCTTATACGCCCGATCTGGCTGTATGACAGTGGCCTGTGGATATCAGCGAGAGCTACTAAGATTATCAAAATCCAAGTACTGCAAAATCGTATGCTGAGATTAATTGTGAACGCTCCCTGGTATGTACGTAACGATGAACTACACAAAGACCTGAACGATTCCCTCATTGCGGCCTACCACTCAATGCACCAAAGAACCTCATCCCATCCCAACGACCTCATCAACATGATACCGAATCAACGTCCACTCCCTCGTCTCGAACGTCGTTTGAAGAGAAAACACCATGGTGACTTTGTGAATGGTTTCAACTAAACATCAACAACTCAACATCTAAACAGTTCCGATCCACGTACTTTCATAACATTGACATTCTCATAGTTCCTTAACACTTCATTTCCACTATTCCAAAATTCAGACTTTACTAGGATAAGACCTAGATTCCTAACTACATGTGAATCACGCTCAGCGTGCTATTAGACATATTGCATGTTCACACAATGAGAGTGCTTAGCACAATGTTGTTTCTTAATAAACGTCATTAAAAAAAAGAATAAAAAAAAGAAAAAAAAAAGAAAGTTTGTTTCTATCTATCTATGTATGTTTCTATGTACCTATGTATTTTCCCAGTAGACGGCTAAATGGCTGGACCGACTCTGATGGGAGCGGTCGTAAAATGATGAGCAAGTTCCGACACACAACATAGGCTAGGTCTGAACGTCTAAAACATCCTTCTTCTTCAAAGCAGCGCTACCCTTCGCAACCGATTTGTTTAGTTCCTGAACTTTTGATATTATGATTGCGAACAGGCAGTTTGCCAGCGGTGGAAATTCGTGACAAATGGAGATGCCTTGACGGGTTGCTGTATGGGTGTCCCGAGTGAAGCATGGGTTGCATTATTGATAGGTGATGGACGGGAATTTGATATTTCGAGCGATGAGCGGGATGGAAAACCGGTTTTTCGGCTCCCGAAATTTTATTATGGTTGCCAACACGCAGTTCGGGGCCTTTCTTCACGCGTGGTTGGTTTTGACGATTTCGACCAGCTGAGTGAGCTAAATCCACACCTGTTCACCCTAGGAAGTTGAAATTCGATAAGGAGACTCTCTGGATCATTAACAGATGATTGAAATTATGTTCTCTTTCCTGATTAGCTGAGTGAGCTAAATTCTCTCCTGTTTATCCTAGAAAGTTGAAATTTTATAGGGCGACTCTATGGGACGTTAAGAGACGATTGAAATTATTAGTAGAGGTGGGCGGAGTTTGTGTCTCTATGACTGGATGTAAACGATTTAGGAAGATTAAGTACCAGTTCCAGTTCGTTAAAAGTTTTTTATTGGCGACATTTCGGCCTCTGACTGTATTCCCTATTCATGCCAAATTATATGCACAGATACTACACAGGTATACAATAGGAATAACCTGTCACCCATGGTGATTCCTATTATATAAACCTGTGTAGTATTTGTGCATATAATTTGGCATGAATAGGGCCTACAGCCAGTGGCCGAAACGTCGCCAATAAAAAACTTTTTAACCAAGACTGGATGCTCAATCTCCCTAAATATATTGAAATTATCGGCTCTTCCCTAATCACCTAAGTGAGCTAAATTATCTCATGTTCACCCTTGGAAGTTGGAATGAGATGTGGTGACTCTTTGGGACAATAAGAGCTAATTGAAATTAGTGGCCTGATCAGTTCGGGCCTGATTTTGCTACTTTTATGCTGTAATTTGGCATGCAGCCTCCGTATTTACGAACACAGTCTGGATATAGTTGTTTCAGCAGTCTATGCACCGATTAACCCGCACAGGTGGGTCCGTGCAACGCACGGGTAATCGGCTAGTGGATACGTAATATTTCCCTTTATTTATGTCAAAATTTTTCGAAATAATGGTCTGCTATTCAAATTTGTTATAGATTTTATAACACATTTTAATTCAATTCAAGTATACTTTAGGCACAAAAATATGTACTCACGAATTTCTCAATTTTCCAAATCACGGTTGATAAACTTTTTCCAAGTAATATCATGCTGAAAAAAATTGATGAATATGAATTTTAAATTGTTTCACCCATTTCTGTAGCTTCAGTTTTAACGAAAATTCGCTAAAAATATAAATTCAATGATTTGCAGCCAACTGTTAATGATTTTTTAATGCTCTTAATTTCGGCACTTTATTGTGCTCAGAAAATGCTTAGATTTTCTTTGAACATTCTCTAAAAGGAGGTTCTCTGTTCTACGAAATTAGCAACGTTTCTTTATTAGGACATTTAAAATTATAACAAGACTTAACAAAGAAGGCCTTTCTGTCCTTGAATTGGTTTTTCATTATTCTTTAACGTTTCTCCCCAGGAACTGGGGTTTCTTCAGGGAAACAAAATTTAAAATATGAAATTCAAAATTTTTTTAAAATAAATGTTTATTGTTTCCTTTTTTTTAAGATAAACAGAATTTGATTTTTTATCTTGAAAAAAAAAATGAGTATTTATTATTTTTTTAATTTCAATTTTATATTTAAAATTTTGTCTCCCTGAAGAAGCCCCAGTTCCTGGGGAGAAAGCATTGGAGAATAATAAAAAGTATTTCAAGAACAGAAAGGCCTTCTTTGTAAAGTATTGCTACAAAATTAGTTCTGATTACCACAGCTCACTTTCTAACGATCGAAAGGCCACACCAGATGCAGTTTTCGTAGCATCAGACCGATGGTCCGGAGCTCTCTCATTTCGGAATACTTAATACCTACCTACCGCTAGAAATGGATAGCGTCAGCCTTGGAAGGATTGCGTGGTGCTATCCTACGAAATGTTATCCTATGGATTGACATTACCTATAATGATGAAAAAAACTAGTTACCTACATATTTTGTTCGGAGATGATGACCGGGGTTTCGTCCCTCCCGCATGTTTCCAAAAGAGTTCTTGTGACCTTGTTGTGAAAAACTGAAATGACCCAACGCCCGTATGGCAAACTACTGATTCGACGAGAATTAATACGATATTCTCTTACTTGAACTGCTTTCAGAGGGGTCTACGGTAACTGGCTGTTAGTTAGTGAAACAAAGTTAGACTAGTGAAGAAACCTTGGTCGGTCTGTTATAAAAAGGATTAGGTTAACTATAAGATTAATCCCCAAGCACTGTCAAACAAGTTTATATCATAAGCCTTGTTTTCGTCCCCCCCCCCCCCCCCCCCCAGGATGGGTGTCGATTCTCGAATTTTTTCTATAAATCGTTTTTTACTTTAAAAAATGATTTTTTGAAATCGATTTTCAAGTACCTACTCGATAAAATCATGAATCGATTCATTAACGATAATTTGACAAAAATCCAGCTCCGATCCCACCCTCCTCCTCCCCTTCGATTTAAGTTGTTCAATTTTAAATTATTGACAGGTTATACATCTAGTGGAGAGAGGACTCACAAGAAATTCTTCTTAATTTAAGATATCGATTTAAGAATATGTTGGCCCTTAATAACTACCCTTTAGGGTTGATAAAAACTGTTGCCGATGTTACTGGCACATCCCCGGCCGATGGATTTTTGCGCCAAAATTCATAAACTTTTGTCTAGTAGATTTGAAGAACAGCTCTGGACGGCGTACAGTAGACAGCGGACATCGTACGGCATAGAGCGTATGGCGGACAAACGTTTTTTTAGTCAATTTTAATTTTTTTTAAGTAACGCATTTTGAAACGTAAACCAACAAATTGTGAGGGGGGGGGTTAATTTTTTTTTTTTTTTTTTTTTTTTTTTTTTTTTTTTTTTTTTTTCTTGGTCGCTTACAAAGGTTCATTATCGAAAAAATAATAAACCAAAAACTGGTCAATAGAATGAGTAAAACAGATCAGCTCATCCTCGGGTTTTACAATTTCGAGATGTTAATAGGTCAGAGTTCTTATTGACATATTTATTTCATTTTATTATCTCATAGGTACCTATTTCCTGGTTTTATGGATGAGGAAGAAAATATTGTTCCGTCTTACGTAAATATTGCCTACAAAAGGAATTTTGGAGCGATTCTCTCGAGACTTCATGCCGCAACGGAAATCTTCCTACGATCGTCAACCTGTTGCCGCTTTATCGAGGCGTTTAAACCTTTTAGGGTTCATCTTCTTTATTAGTTTGTGGCACTCATACGCCTATACCTCGAGGTACCTAATAAAACTTGAAATTACCAACACTAGAGTGTGTGAAATGTGTAACTTTCAATTTTAATTAGAGAGCGGTAATCAATAACGAATCATCCTTCAAAAGGTCACTGGCGCCGACATGGGGCAATAGTAAACTCAGGGAATGAAATAGGATTTTGCGCAATATGGCGGCTGTCACATCCTTTCGATTCCCATCTCGGCTGATTATGTTTGATTACTTTCGGCTGAGTGAAGGTCCGGATGATCATCTGTCTTGTAGGCCACAAAAAAATCGAATTACATTATGTAAATACAGCTAGGTACGTATTGCGTCAAACGGTCATCTATGAGGTATTTACGAAAGCTTTCTAAGAAGGTGCAATGTGAAAGATATCAGATGATTGGAAGTGTTGCCTTAAAGAAAGCTAAAGGACGTCGTTGGAAACAACCTCAGTCCCACCTCTGTGGAAAAATTCAGCGCCGTCCACCTATAAAATGAATCCATTTTATTTCTATCGATTTATAGGTAAACCATAAATATGGGTTTTGGACTGGAAGTTGGCCATCGGGGTTCTTTTCAAGAGCGCTGAATCCAATTCGTAGATTTGAGACAATAAAAAATTTCAGCACACAAATGTTGCTCTTCTCTTCGTGAACTGATTCCAACTATCGACTCAATTTAAATCTGTCTAAAACTGGATTTGCTATCCTTAATCTAGAAGTGATGAATCACATTGAACCATCTATGGCCAAATCTGCCCTATACCGTATATTGCTTTGAAATTTGATGAGAACTGTAGGAGGTTATAAATAGAAATAATAGAAGTTTAAAAACATGTACAGAGTTCTCTCAAACATAAAGGCCTTACCTTGGCCTAATTTAAGGGAAATTATTTGGTGTGTGCTATTCACATTTACGGTAGAATGGATCTTATCAACTATTGCCGTAAACAATCACTTTTATATTCTTAACTTTTTTCATTTTTTATTTTTATTTTATTAATTTTTTTAAATGTATTTTTCAATTATTATTCCGTTAAAAAATAAAGAAAGAAAGGAAACTTACGAAAATATAAAAATTATCAATTAATACTCTAAGAGTGAAAACCCAAATTTCAATCGTACGGGATGTTTCATTGAGGATAAGAGGCACCAGGAGGAAGGTGAGGTGCCTTGGACTGGAGGATGGCGCATTCATGCCGCTATGAAGAACATACGAAAATTAATTAAACAAGAGAAAAAAATAAGAATAGAGCAATCGACAAAAGTAGAAGAGAAACCTAAAACTGTCAGGCAAATATATATCCCCCTCATTCTAAAAATTTAAAAAAAAATAAAATAAAAAATTTATTGTTAAAAAAAAAATTAAAAAAATTAATACTCAACTATACCAAAACCATACTAAACTACTACAACTATACTAAATGCCTCCATATAAATCCTGCGCGAAACAGAGGACCAACGTCAATAATCAGTACCATACCTCAATACCAACCAAACAAAACTAAATTTCCCCGAATGCCTTAATCTTATTCTGAAATGCCCCTGGGTACAGTTGTACTTGAGAACCGTTTCCTCTAAGTATATTCTCGTAATTTGCTTAGCTTTAGACATTTCCACAGCAAACTGAATTACTTTTGATGACATTTTTAGGTACACAATTCAACTACAATGTTCGATACGTTTGGAACCATCTTTTAGTTGTAGGTTCAAACCAACGTGCCCGCTGACTGTGTTCCTTACAAAGTATGATAAAAGTAGAATTTAATCTTTACATCTAATGTTTTAGGAACAAAAAATATTTTCATGTTAGTTAGGGGTTCATTTGATTCGTCATCCCAAAAAACAACGAAAACTACAATATACGCGTACGTTTGAGATTTGACGATCAATATCTTTGACGATTGTTGACGATGAATCGTCGCTGAATCGATTCGGGCCGCTCAGAAAGTTGTCCCAATCGATTCAGCTCGTCAAAAACTATTGAAATTCTTACCAAAAACGTATTTTCTAAAGCGTTTCCTTTGAGTCAGATGGGCACCGAAAACTATTCAGCATATTCCGGATGTCGACCTATCTTAGGAATCTACATACGAAATTTCAAGTTGATAACTTTACAATTTATGACACATACAGACACAAGAACATACATGCAGGCAAACGCAGGCCGATCGTCAAGCCTGCAATTACATAACATCTTATTACGTGATTACGATCGTCGCCGTAAATTATAAAACGATTCCTAATTTGTTTTTGTCTCCATGTAGGTATTATTAGTATCCTCAACAAATCGAATGCATATGTCCGTTACTTGACTACTATGAAATATCATAAATTTTATTTTAAACTTAAACAATGAGAAAGAAAATCGTTCAATAGGTAGGTAGTTGTTATCGAGTTACGAGTACATCTTGGTGCAGTGAAAGTGCATTGAGTGATAGCGCAATCCTTCCTCCTGTCTTGTCAGGTTTTTCACTTAAAATCCGATGTGTTTGAAAGGGAAAACGATTTCTAGTCACGTACAAGCTAGTTGAAGGATTGGAGGTGGTAGGAAGACTGCAAGAGATCATTATGCAAAAAATTGAGAAAGCGACCTTTTGAAACCGATAGGTGAAGATCTTTGAACTGTGATGACAAACGGAGTTTACCTTTCACCCAACCAATTCAAGGAACGAAGAGGTATGTTTACCCTGTACATCACGAACACGGCATCACACTTTAATTTAATAAGTTCATAATTTGTATGCGAACACATTAAAAAAGATCTCTCGGGTGCAAAACACGTGTACCCACACAGGTACCCAATTTTATCAAACCAAAATTTACACAAGTAATGAATGAATTATTAAGTGGATTCAATATCAAAATGTTTGAAAGCCATTTCGAGTTGAGGAAACTGATTTTACAAAACTTGCCCGACGTATTTATCATTCATCAGAATGAAAGCACAAATATATTCAGAAGGATCAGAAAAAAGTACTACCTACCTATTACCTGTATGAGAGAATTCTATTCATCAAATTTCCTTTCCAATACTATTTTCGTCTTTCTTATACAAATTTCTAGAGTGATTTACTGTATTTTTTCAAAACTTAACCTTAATATCGACGTACAATGGTTAAACCGGGCCGATCCTATTGTTGGGCAGTAGGCATACCATGTCACTTTAATTTAAAACCTTGATACGAAAAGGGTAAGAGTCCTTATATCGTCATCAGTAACAAACAACAACTTTTGTAGTTAAACTACTATTATAGTACCTACTATTACAATGCTGCTTATTGTAGTTATACTGTAATAATCATTATTTGTTACTGTATTGACCGTCGAAATCGGTTCAACATTGTAACTCTACTTTTACTTTAGTGAAACTTGATAACGTTTTTCACTAACTTCCATTTTCTTCATTAAAATAGGTTTTCCACAACTTCGTCATGAATGATTTAGTTCGGCTTAGTAGGTCACTAGTGTTAACTCTGCCAAAAAAATAATAAATTAATGAATTCATTCATTCATTCAAGGGATATAAAAAGTGTCGTGAGTTGTTTTCATAGTTAAAGGTGATTGTGAGGATTAAGAAGGTTTTCTAAGATGAATCTCGTTTGATATTGGTATTCAACAAGATTTTAGAATGGTGGTGAGGAAAGACTGACTTCGTCAAATACAAATGTAACCAAAATGATCTCTTGTGAACTTGGAGATTATGAACTGATGGATTAATATTTTCCGGAACTTTTGTTCACAGGTTACTGGCTCAGCGCACGGGATCGGCAGAGAGCTGATGCTTAAGTTGGCTGCTGAAGGAGCAACAGTCATCGGGTGGGACTTGTCGGAAGAGGGGAACGCCGAAACCCACAAAATACTCAAGGACCGCCAGCTACATCACAAAAGTCACTTCTACACGTAAATACGTTGATTTTTATACAATTACCTGCATAATAAATTAGTTTTAGTCACCATTAACGAATAGTCATAGGGAATGGTTATTGCAATGGTATCAACTTTTTTTAAATAAAAACTGTCAACATTTTTCAAATGAAAATCCATTTTATGGCATTGTATATTTTCATCCTTTTGGTGGTTTATATAATACTAGCCGCTCCGGCTCGCTTCGCTCACCCCCACGTCATGCCGGGAGGGCAACCCCCCCCCCCCCCCCCCCGAGCCTTCCGTTGAGGTTTAACTTGTGTAGGGGATGTTGCTCGCTTCGCTCGTTTGAGATGAGGTGGGTTTTCTCGCTCCCTTCGCACACTCTTTGTGGAATGCATAGATCCATCCCGAGTCCGTAGGAAAAACCTCGTTGAAATCCGACGTGTGTAGGGAATGTTGCTCGCTTCGCTCGCTTGGTGTGGGATGTATAGATGCGATGGGATATAGTGGGATACCATCGAGACCTACAGCCCATGTTACAATATGTGAGGCAGTTATACTGTCCACCCAACTTGGCAGACGTTTATTCTGTCGGAAATTACTATCATACGCGGCACCTACTGTGGAACCATGAAAACTATAGTTTTAAGAACATTTCAGTACTAACGTATTTGTTTTCCAGTTCTATTTTTCTAATGGTAGGCCATTATTTTATGTGCATAGAAGGGTAAACGGGAAACTTCCCGAGATCAAGAGTTTCGAAGGCAACGATCAGAATAACTACGTTTCGACAGAATAAGCTCGAAAGCCAACGTTTTCGTCTACATTTTCGTTCACTACAATCTGAAAAAAAGAATTTCATACCTCGAAACTCGCTAGGACCAAATTGAAACTTCAACGAACATTTTAAGATCAACCCGAGCAAATACCGTCGAAATTTACTCTATTAAGGCGGAAAAAACCATAACGGGAACACATTTTTTTCGTCATTTCCCGCATTCTTTCGCTGATTTTTCCAAAAATACAGCATCTTTCAGCAGTTTTGACAGCACCATCGTGTTCTACAGGTCCTGAAACGTAACTTTGTCGTGACATACGAAGTGGTCTCAACCAAATTTTAATGTGGCAGCGGATAGAAGATCGAGCGCTCGGCGAAAAAACGCCCATTAAAAGGCTCCCACCCCCCTCCCACCATCCATTCAATGGTTCGGGTGGGATTAGAAAATTTTTAAATCGCTTATACCTCCTTTCGAAAAAATTCAAGAAGATCCCACCACGTCGTAGATTCCCACCACTTAACCATTTGGCTGTGCATAGCATGGACATACAAACAGACAAACGGAGTTTGATTTTTAGAATAGAGATATAGATAGATATATGTAATCCATAATCAATTCACGTATAAGTACCCCATATTTGATTTTGAAATTTTCAACGTCCGTTAAAATCGTTAAAATTTGAAATGAGACCAACCATACATCGTTATAGTCCCGGAGCCGAGGCCGAAAAATTGTAGTAATTCAAGAAGAAGGTTTGAGATTAGATTTTGAAAATTTAGTCCGTTCCGAGTCAGAAAATCTTTGTCTGCCGTCTCAAACTTGGTGGAATACAAAATGGCGGCCTCATAAAGATGGCTTAATTTGCCAATTTTAAAGTTTTTCTCTAATAATTCCTAAACCGTGCATCCAACAGAAATTTTTATTCGTAGCAAAGTTGTAGAGCATAAAAAAACAAAACGATTCGATCCAAAAACTCTAAATTATCTCAAAATAAGCGAGTTAAAAACAATTGTTAATCGGGCTAATTTTGGGCCGACCTGCAAACACCTGGACTGGCTTCTTGAAATACCCACTTCTTCAGAGCTTTTCTGAAACAGGTGGACCAGGTTCCCCAATCTGCCTCTAGCGTGGGGTGGAGTTGTCTCCTCTCTTGTTCCCATGCTAGAAAATCTACACTGTAATAGTTGAGTCAGGTATCATTCATAAGGGTGGGAGGGTAGTGCACACACACACACAGCTTACTCATTCTACCTCCAAACACAAGATTGGCAGTAATTTCCATTATTTCTCCAAATCCACAGTACTTCTTATTTTAGTTTAGTGAATTTTTGTAAAAATTTGACTATTTCAATGGATTGGAAAATTTGTAAATAAAAAGTTTTGAGAAATTTAATTGTAATTGAAATCCGTTTTTAGGCATTCTGAAACGAATCTTACTGTTCATTTATTTATTCAAGTGTCCTTCCAAGCGATAACTCTCCTTAGGATTGAGATAAAAATTCCGTTCTTACACCAAAAAATCAAGCTTTTCAAACGGAAAGATGAGTTTGTTGGCCACTACTTTTTGAGCACAATGAATTTGTCAAATTTCAAAAAATGAACTAAAAATCTCTAAAAATGGCTAAAACAGCTAAAAATCGTTAAATTTATATTTTTTGGTAGAATATTGCTCAAATAATGTTTATTAACTATAAAATAGAACATTCTAAAATTTATGTACAAATTATGCTGAAAAATGTAGGTACTTAAAATTCGCTAAAAAATATAAACAATGCAAAAAAGCTAAAAATTTATAACCTCTATTTGAATAGGAGATTATTATTTAGAATACGTTTTTTGCCATGAAAATAATAGTTAACTATTTCCTTGCACTCAAAAAGCTCAAATATCAAAACACTTCAACATTATACAATACTACGATATTTCACGAAAATTCGCTCATACAATCATGCTGCATGACTGGAACTTAATATCCCTGGCCATTTTTAAACAGATTGATACCTACATAATAGGTTAAAATGTCAAACAAATCAAACTTGCAAAGGTAACCAGGGGTCAAGGTAAAATGTTCTCAAACAACATAACGCATTTCATCCTTCTTTTATGTTTTTGAATCACAAAAAATCGAAATAACTTTCCAATTGGCACGCATTGGCAGCTGATCCAAATGGATTCTGAAAGCCAAATAGTTTCCCAACCTTCGAAAAAAAAAAAAAACCGTTTGGGGGGTTTGGCAGGCATGAATCAGACCAATATTGAGGTCGCTAGGGGGTTTTGAAGAGCATAAGTCTTGAAGGGGGGAGGAGTGGACTGGCCCAAAATTAGCCCGATTTTCAAGTTTGTAATTCGCTTATTTTAAGCGATCATTCAGAATTTTCGGATCGAATCGTTTTGGTTTTTTATGCTCAAACCTCTTCTCCAATTACAACCTATTTTCGCCTCGGCTCCGGGGCTATTAGCCGAACAGGTTCTCAAGATATGATAAGTTATCTCTTACGAGTTATGAAATATCTATTTGCCACACATTTTTGCGTTAACAATTTCTTAGCAATGAAGTGCTTGCCTATCTGAAAAATGGATAGGAATAAAGGTAAAGAAATATGAAAACTTCGCTTATAAGGTCATGCTGCATGACTGGAAATTTGTGAATGTATAAACATGCAGTTAAGAGAAACTCTCTAAGATCTCAAGACATCCTTCCAATCGTATTGTGAAACTGTGTTTGTTGCTGTGATTCAAGTAGCCTCAAAAATATCAAAATTGCCAATTTACGGTCTGACGTAACTGCCTACAGTTGAATCATTTGAATTATATCATGGGTTTTCTGACAACCCTCTAGACTGTAGAAATATTTTTATGAAGTATTTAATTAATCGGGCAACTAAAAATAATATATTTTCGTATTTTACAGTTGTAATGTCGCGGATCGTTCTGAAGTTTTGGAAACTGCGGCAAAAGTTCAAAAGGAAGTGGGAGATGTGACGATTCTCGTGAATAATGCAGGAATTATGTGCTGCAAACCTTTACAAGAGCAAGACGCTGAAGATATTGAAAGGGTCTTCAAAGTGAACGCATTGTCCAACTTTTGGGTGAGCTATACACAAATAATTGCATAACCTAACACATAGCTTAGCATTGCCTAGCTACCATAACATCGATCATCATATTAATCATTAGATTAACATTAAATTATTGAACATTGATTGGAAATATTGATCATTATATCAATTCATCGGATAAATTATTACGAGAGTAGGATTTTAAGAGCGCTGCTTAGTACGTTTTACCTAAGATGTACTATGTCTTTACTATGGCACATAGGAATTAAAACACTCGCGACGAAGTTGTGGAAACCATTTCGAAACGGAAGTTAATGAAAAAATTAGCGAAATATCTTAAGTAACTATTCTAGTAGGAAGTTACCTACTTTATGTAGTAACTACCTATGTAGGTACTCATGGTTAACAAGAATGGTCATATTATAAATATTTGATGCAATGGAAGAATATGAGTCAGAATATGTAAAGTGGAATATCGATTAACACTAACAACAACAACAACAACAACGTTGAAACTAAGCCTGTTCTCACTTAAAACGACGAAGTACCATTTCCCTAGCAACGACTCGGTTGTAAGCGGAAATCGTCAAAAAACATTCAGAAACGCTTGCATACGAGTCTGCAACACATTGGGACATTTCATATCTTTAGTTGCAGCGGTTGCAATCATGTTCCCAATATCAATTATTGAGAATGATCACCTGTGCGTAAACAATTATTGATATAACCATGCTCATAACTCAGCTTGTTGGCCACGCACTTCGCATTAGTTAACATAATATGGTTGGATAAATCGAGAGCTTTCAAACGAATGGTCAACGAATTTTGTGGGATGAAAAACGACGAAGTACCATTTCCCTAGCAATGACTCGGTTGTAAGCGGAAATCATCAAAAAGAACTGTCCAGCAGTAGGGCTTGCGGTACTCTGACATAACTTATTTCTGTTCTAGAACCAAAAATTGTAACCATGTATAATGTTTTCTCCTCGATATTGATTCGAAATTCTATGAAAACATCAGAAATTAACAAGCGGTTGCAATCATGTTCACAATATCAATTATTGAGAATGATCACCTGTGTGTAAACAATTATTTATATAACCATGCTCATAACTTCGCCGTAGTTAACATAATATTGTTGGATAAATCGAGAGCTTTCGAACGAATGGTCAACGAATTTTGTGGGATGAAAAACGACGAAGTACCATTTCCCTAGCAACGACTCGGTTGTAGGCGGAAATCACTGTAATTAATTTCGTGCGCGGAAAAAAATTGACTCGCAAAATTCGCTAGGACCCCAGGGCTAAAACATGATACATGTTAAAATCATTGAGCATATTTCGTTACGTAACGTAACGTGACATAACGAAAATTTGGTTGTGTGCCATAGCAAAGACATGAAATGTCAAAACGTTGTCTATTTCCACGAAAAATAAAGAGTTACAATGTTAAATCGATTTCGACGGTTAGGCCATCATCAGTAACAAAAAATAACTGAACACACATTAAAAAGGACACAGCTTATATAGTCACAGGCGCAGGAAATTGAATCCCATTGGTCAAGAGGAAGGGAAGGGGGGCTGGAGGTACAACCAATCAAGTGCAAGCAAAGTAAAGGGGGATTATAGCTAACCAGATGAAGTGAAAGGAAGAATTACTGGTTGCATAAGTTTGAAGGAATAATTCCAAGCTTTATAGAAATGGACTTATCAGTGGTGAAATATATTGAGGGATATCCTCATTTAAACATTTACCAGATCTGTCACTTTTGATAATTTCGAATTTTTCAAGTACATTCAACATACCTCAAGAACAAGACAAAATGAAGAAAAACTAGGAAGGGTTTAAGACAAAATTGATGTTCAGGATAAAAGTGGGGTTAATAAACTTGTTTGTTCTTGCGGCTACGAATATTGCGGTCAAACTGGCAGGAAATTCAGGGAAAAAATAGAATAGCATCAGGAGGATTTCAGGGAAAATAAGGGTAGGTCTGCATTTGCAAAACATCTTCAGGATGGCCTTCTTATGAACTTCTAATGACCTTTACAAATAAATAATTTCAATTCATTCAATCAAGAAAATAATGTTGACATTCAATACCTGATAATATAATCTATGGTTGTTGACGTATTTACAAAAGGGTTGCCTGGAGGATTTCATCATGATTTTACCACTGAACTTGGTTGTGATGTTGCCAATTTGAGTTGGTTTGTGGTTCATCCAAACACACTCCAATATAATTGATTTAGTTAATTATTGTGTTATATCCACCGGTTTATAATAACGTTGAGTTGTCAATGAATACAAAACTCATTTCGCCTCTAAAAATTACCCAAATAATTCTCGTGGTCACTTATAAAGTAATTAGCTCTGCTAAAATTAAATATTAGCAAAATACAAGTTTACCAACAAGATTATTCAAGTTAGTAAATATGGTCTCCAACAAAAATATTGTTACCTATGTATGTATCTTTTAGCCCAACGCTGCCGGTCATGATTTGTGAAGGGAACCCGCCAGCTTGTCATGTATGGCGGCTTAATCTACCTAGTGCTTGTAGGCAAACAGTTCAAGCCACCACAGTTCAAGTGTTGTTCATTGTTCAAGTTGGTTATTCATTACGAGACTAATGAAAGATTGAATACTTTTTCTTAATTATTGAATACAATAAATATAATGTGGGTTTACCAAACAGGTTGAAGTCCAATTATTAACATTAAGATAGGTAAACACTTGAATCCGAAATCGTATTCCTATTATTTGAGAATAGAAGACTGTTTACTAATGCAGCTTTCGTTTTTACACGGTATTGCGGTTAATTTTTGAAGAAGATGATTTGAAATAAGGCGCGATTTTTCAAACAAAAACGGAGTTTTAGCTCTCCACCGTTGGCTGTCCTGCGTCCCTCCCTGTCCCCCACCATCTTGGGAGAACGGTTCCCCACTAGGGTTGCCAGGTTTTTTCGGATCATATAAAGTATATCCTGGCTTCAACCAAGGAAAAGTAAAGTATTTCAATGAAAGTTAAAGTATACATTAAAGTTAACGTTCTCGACTTTCACACTAAGGTATTTTTCATTCAGCACCTGCACACAAGGGCTTGAATATGTCAGATTACTGAAAATAAGAAAGTTCGGTTTGAGGAATTAAAAAAGAACCATTGATAGTAATATTTTTACTGTATTTAGGTCACAAAATTTTTATTCCGAAGAAAACATTCCAATCTTAACGAGTCCATATTTCAGTAAGGTTGTATGTTTGTATGTCCTACTACGTACAGCTAAAGAAGAAGAGGTTCTAAAAAACCGAGCCTTTCTGTTGGGTGTCATTTTCCACTATTTTAAGCGAACAACATCGTATATAGGCACCTACTCATTAAAAATAACCAAAATAGCTTAAGGAATCCTCATCACATAGGCCTGATGATGGCCTAACCGTCGAAATCGATTTAACATTGTAAATCTTTATTTTTCGTGGAAATAGACAACGTTTTTCACTAACTTCCGTTTTGAAATGGGTATCCACAACTTCGTCGCGAGTGATTTAGTTCGTCTCATCACATAAGTATCACATACAGAACAGACCCAGGGTATCACATTATCATGACAGATTACATCCAAAAAGTAAACAGAATCATTGAACCGCTCGTGGCTGTTGTTGTGGTGTATGGGGTTGAGCGCCCGGCGGTAGATGGTCAGCCTATGGCCCATATTCTCGTGACGTCACGCCTTTAGTAGGTTTGCGTTTCAGCCAAAGTCGGCCATGAGACCGCCCAACGTCAATGAATCGCTACTCAACCAACCTATTTCTCACAAGAAGTTTGCCGTATCACGTCAACGTAATTTGTGGTTATAAGGCCATTTTTCAACAGTTTTGTTTTGAAAAAGTACAATATTGTAGCAATACAAAGTTTCAATTCGACTAAATGTTATAATAATCATTCCTGCCAGCGCAATAATTGATTGTAGATTGCTGTCAACAATACCAATCTAACGTGAACGAGTTTTTATTTGGACTAGGAGCCTACTAACTATAGTAGTTAATCAGTGTCAGAAAACTAAAGAACTTCATTCGTTTAGGCTTTGAGAATAATTAACCTGAAAAATAGTAAATAAAACATGATTGAAAATTACTCAGGTGTCTGTACTGCTGTGTAGGTACCTAGCCATTGCTCAGGTAGCTTCATCAGCGTTTTATTATAAGTTCGTAGTACTATGCTTAACTGAGGAAGCTTTACTTGTTATATTGAATGAATAAAAGGAGAGATTTGATAGTTTGTCAAAATAAACAAGGCAGGTTGTTGCTACACCAAGAAACGAAACTACTTAGGTAGGTAGGTACGTACGTCCTACCAGATTTGCTGTTGGTTTAAAGTGCCTAAACAAAGTAGGTGGGTCGTTGCTTTGCCGACGAATACAACCGCCGATTAGCAAGTTTGTCAAATATCGAATCAGGGAATATGAAACATGAATTAAAAACCAGCAGCAAGGAAAAAAAACCTTGAAATTCATTCCTCTGAAGGTAAGATTTCATAAAGACGGCATTGGCAGTGCAGTTATTGCCCGAGTTTTGCAGTTACGCAAATTTTATGGACAAACTTACCTACTTTCGTTTTGATCAATGAAGTACTTACATGAACAAGTAGTAATATACGGAAAGTATGTAGGTATACCTTACCTCTAGGTACTTACCTTTCCACATGTGATAGGCATAACTTACTATTCCCGCCCAACAGAGTTCTCATAACACATCCTTTCACAAGACCACTTTCACAGTACTCTAAAGATTTTTAGTTTCAATTGATTCAAAAAACAGTTCTAAAACTAGATAGGTAATCCAAAACATCTTTGCGGCTGAATTCTGGATCATCTAGAACACTTGTATGTCAACTCCCCAACACACATTTCATATGGATCTCTACCCCACAGATTAAATCTTGTGTTCGTAGCGTTTGAGGTCAACACCTGATAATAACTTGATGTAACTTGCATATTACAAATAATGAAAATATTGACTCGGAACTAGGTGAGACTATGTTATGCTGTTGTCCAGCTGTGGCTACAAATGGCGCATTTTCGCATGTTTACTCGTCACCATGACAACAAGGTGAAATAACTTCGATTTCGCCTTGCCTCGATGTAAGGATGCGCTAGTGTCCAAGTCTCGAGAATATCACCTATACGTGAGCGACCCTAGAATTTTTCGTCCATGATGGTAGTTAGTTCTGGTTTAGGTAGACATGGAAACCTTGTCCTCGACTTCGTTTCAAATATAAAGTATTTTGGTCTACTATAAATTTTTTATAAAGTAGGCATACAGTATTTTGAACAAAAATAAAGAAGGATACTTTAAATTAAAGTAGGTCTGGCAACCCTATTCCCCACTTTAGTTTTAAGACCGTGGGATAGCAGGTGAATGAATGAATGGGAAGGGAAAAAGGGGCTACAGTCTGGGTGGGCACTAAACAGTTTTCTACTACGACCTACTATAATAACTTAATCTTTTCCAAAGGTAAGATGAGTTCTCAAATATAGTACGGGCTTCGTAGAAGACAGTTTACTAATGCAGCTCGTTCAAAGATCCATTCACGTGCTCGAAGGAGGGTTGAGGTAGGATCCTCATGTGACCGCAAGTGGTTTCACATGGGTGTCAGAGACAATTGAACGAATTTTACTCACTACTTGTGGTACACACTTTGTATGTAGGGGACCGTGAAACGCCCAACTCCCCCGCCTCACCACCTCGCCAACAATTTTTGAGCACATTAAATTTGTCATATTTCAAACAATGTACTCAAACATCACTAAAAACGACCAAAAATTGTTAAATTTATAATTTTAGCAGAGTTTCAGTTAAAACTAAATTATCAACGATTAACTAGGATGCTTTTTTAAAAATGCACTAAATTATGCTGGAAAAATACTTAAATTTCATTAATATTTGCTGAAAAATCTATAAAAACTCATAGAATGTTACATATTATAATACGATAGATATTTCAAGAAAATTCGCTCATACGATCATGCTGCATGACTGGAATTTTTTCATGTTCAATTCGTCCAATCTCGCTTAAAATTGGAAAAGTTCTCGCTCAACGTTGGGCGAAGACCACGTCACTTAATATCAATTTCAACATAATTTTATTAGTAGCTGCTGAGCATGCGTAAATGTACAATCCTTGTAACGAGCTTAATTCCCACAGTTTTCATCCAATTGTGATGAATGTTTCGGAGTAGGTGCAAGTTAGACTTAGATGGTCCCCTATAAATTTCTTTGTTTTCAAATAGCAAATGTAGGTAATTCTAATGTTTTTCTCGTTTCCTAGCTGACCAATTTTGTATTGTTGAGCTATATCTTAATTTGCTATTTCCAGCTATTTTTCATTTTAAACACCAAAAAATCATAAAATGTCATGTACATACAATAAATATTAGAAAGTTATTGTGAACCTTTCTGCCAGATGTTTATATAATTAGCATATTAAGATGATATAATGGCAAACCTAGTGATTTGTGAATTGTTTCAGACGATTGAGGCCTTCTTGTCGAAGATGAAAGAAAAGAATTCTGGTCACTTGGTGAGCACCTGCTCTATGTGTGGCGTCATTGGCCTGCCCAATGCCGTGCCGTACTCAGCTTCGAAATTTGCCGTGAGAGGTAAGTTCGCGTGAATGAGGGGAGAGGGAGAATAGACTGTTATGGCAGTGGCCGGCTGCTCCCCGATATTTTACCGGTATTATTTTACGGTCGGCGTGTGTGCCAAGTCCCGTTCCATCCAATGGTTCACTATTGGAATTTGGACGGCCGGTTTTATTCTGGCAGGCCAAATTCCAATAGTGAACCATTGGATGGAACGGGACTTGGCACAACGCCGACCGTAAAATAATCGGGGAGCAACCGGCCACTGCCACTGCGTACATAACTAAATACACGCTTGCACACTAACTATTATTTACCGACCGATTTCAGCAGTTCTACTAGTAACTACGCATCTTCTATTCCATTTGAGTGCTCTCGTGATATGGGACTAGTTTTGTGATTTCGGACTACCAATTTATTTATTTATTTATTTTTATTTTTTTTTTTTTTTTTCTTCTTCTCATGGAGTTCGTCGAAAAATTCAATTGACATTCTAAAGAAGTTGAAAAAATTGGAACCATCACGCCTCAGTTCTTCAAAAAGAGTGTAGAATGTTCCACTGTGTTCCCTTCTGTGATTGATAGGATGAATCCACCACTTGCGCATAATCCTACGGCGCTTAATGAAGCGACACAATAACCACATAGCAATTACACGTTTAGGATTCATTGTTGTTCAAGAATCTCGCGTCACGAACACCAAGCAACTGATTTTTTTGCCTATAAAAATCCGATGTGTTTGCAATCACCTGCTACCGATAAAATATCGGCCGACTTTTTACCGATCGTCCAAAATCGGTGTGTGTGCAACTGACCTTACCGGTATTATTTTACGGTCGGCGTGTGTGCCAAGTCCCGTTCCATCCAATGGTTCACTATTGGAATTTGGACGGCCAGAATAAAACCGACCGTCCAAAATCAGTGTGTGTGCAATAGGTAACACTTACGTGTTGAAGAGTGACCGGGCCGGCAGCGGTCCAGGGGGACTGGCTCTACCCAAGTTCTAGGGTAGGTGAGGAGTAGAGAGAATGAAAACTTTCACCAAAATTTCTTCATGAATACAAGTTAGTACGTTGATTTTCAATTATTTCTTAACCTTTCAGCGGCTTTCCGTGGAAAATGAAACGAGACGTTCGCGAACAATCAAGTTGAGACACGAGACTCTAGACCAGGGGTGCTCAAACGGTCGATCGCGAGTGCTTTTTGAGTAGATCTCGAGAAGAAAAAAATTTTTAATAAGTAGGTAACTAAACTACAAAAATTTATTACGTAATAACACTGCTTGCGGCAAAAGGCGGCTTTATCAAAGGAACGCGCGGTACTTGTCGAAGAAAAGCCGCGTTGTTTCTAACTAGGAGTCATTCTGAATTGTAACTTGAAGGCGATACTACGTCGATACAAAGTTTATTATTAAATAGTGCGAAATGAGTGCAGTGAAGAAATCTAAAACGTATCATTTTAATAACGATTGGGAGGAAGAATTTTTCTTTTGTATGGTGAAGGATAAGTGCATTTGTGTTATTTGTCGTGCGTCAGTTGCAATACCTAAGCGTGGTAACTTAGAGAGGCATCATAAAACGGTTCATAAAAACTATGAAAAGGATTTTCCGCCACAGAGTGAATTAAGAAAACGAAAAGTAAGTGATTTGATATCTTGTTTGAAAAAAGAACAAACCGTGTTCACAAGACCAGCCAAACAATCAAAAGCTGCTACGATCGCGTCATTTAAAATATCTCATATATTGGCGAAACACAAGAAACCATTCGAAGATGGATCGGTTGTGAAGGAAGCATTTATTGATGCGGGTGAGACTTTATTTGGAGATTTTAAAAATAAAACAGAAATCATGTCTGCTATTAGAGAACTTCAGTTATCTCGTCCGACTGTCACAAGGCGTATTGAAGTCATGAGTCAGGACATCGCAGATAAACTAAAACATGATATCATGGAATGTACATACTTTTCTTTACAGTTCGACGAATGAAAGACACTGGCCATCTGTGTATTTTTATTCGGATGGTATTCAATGACATGTTGGCTAAGGAAGAATTTTTGACAATCATTCCTCTGAAGGGGAAGACCCGTGGCGAAGATATATATGACGTTTTCATCAATTTTGTAAAAAAACTACCAGCTACCAATATATAAATTAGTGTGCATTGCAACCGATGGAGCACCAGCAATGACTGCTGAATTATCAAATATTTTGGGACAATTCGAAATGCGTTTTTATGATTGCAGTAAATTGGCAAATATAGCATCATTTATGAGTTATCCTTTTTCATGTAAAAACATTGAGGAATTAGCTACTGAAGTAGTAAGTCAGTTTAATATGAACTCATGTTCTGTTGAAAATGAGTTGGTGCAGATTATATCAGATATACATCTCAAAGCTACAGCATATGATACAAATTTCTGGTGTTTTATATCTGAAGATAAATATCCGAATCTAAGGCAAATCGCCCTTCAACTGACGGCAATGTTTGGGTCAACTTACTTGTGCGAGTCTGCATTTTCTGAAATGAAGATAATTAAGTCAAAATATCGCAATCGACTAACTGACGATCATATGTCATCATGCTTGCGATTGGCACTCAGTGGTTACGCACCATCTTATGAAAAGTATGCTGAGGACATGCAGTGCCACGCTTCAACATCCAAAGTCACTCCTTAGTTGAGTTTAACACCATATGTAACTCTTTTGTTTTGTAACAACGAATAAACTCGCAATTTTTAATAACTAGGAGTTTTTTCATTGATATTGTAGAGATGAACTTAAGTAAACCTAACCCGAACCTTGACTAAAATAATGTAAATTGTGCGGAAAGCTAATATCTATATATGCTACGGTACACCCTACCTAGGTAGGTAGGGTGTATCGTGTATGTACGACAACCCTGCATCACACATACTTGCAGCCTCTCAGAGTCGATCGTAAGTAGTCTAAAAATATTGAGGTAGATCGCCAGCAGTTCAAGTTTGAGCACCCCTGCTCTAGACCCTGACTTGCTCTTCAGTTCAACTACCCACAGCGTGGCATTCCCAGCGCTCCAGTCGCCATGAGATTTTACACAGATCAGTTGTCTGCTTTGATTTGCGGTCTGGATGCTCGTTACGCTCCCATCTCAAAAATACAAATAACATCAAGTACGAACTAAATCACTCGCGACGAAGTTGTCGAAACCCATTTAAAAACGGAAGTTACTGAAAAACGTTGTCTATTTCCACGAAAATTAAAGAGTTACACTGTTAAATCGATTTCGACGGTTAGGCCATCATCAGTAATTACCAAGTTATTGTTTGTTACTGATGATGGCCAAACCGTCGAAATCGATTTAACAGTGTAACTCTTTAATTTTCGTGGAAATAGACAACTTTTTTCACTAACTTCCGTTTTTAACATCAAGTAGTCAATCCCTTAGTAAGAATTCAGATTCTTTAGTCAGGGTCTAGAGTCTCGTGCCTCAAAGTGATTGTTCGCGAACGTCTCGTGTAAATGAAGCTACTGTAATGGCTCCAAAATTGTTAAAACCAAAATTTACTTAATGGGAATCCTTGTTAAAGCGTTCTGAAATTATGCCTGATTTTAAATTTCTTTGATATGTAAGTATATAACTGGAATGTCATTCGACATGATAACTCAACAAGTAACAATTGAAGTAACAAATTTTTTTTCCGCTAGAAACTCAAGCATTCCAAAAGGAAGTTAAGTTAGGTGGACAATACTTATCAAATACATTAAATTTGTAAAATTTTAAAAAATTGGCTTAAAAAAAAATCATTAAAAATGGCATAAACGGCTGAAAGTCGATAACTTTATTTTTTAGCTGGATATTATTCATGAAAAGTTCAACTCTATAGCATTCAAACATTGATTCACTAAATCATGCTGAAAAACGTACTTAAACTCCATAATTTATGTCCCAAACATATAGGCAACTAAAATTTCAATATAATTCATTTTTTTTTTTTTTTTGTATCTAAACAAAATTTTCTGGCCTTACCTTGATAGTTAATAATTTCTTTCCACTTAGAGAGCTCAAATTTCAAAACAATTTAACATAAATATAATATGATTATGGACGAAAATTTGCTTATTCGATCATGCTGCATGATGGAACATTTTGGATAGAGTCCTTGATTTTTAGACTGGAGGCATCAAATATTTCGATACTCAAATTCATAAATTGATCTTCATCTTCTATTAATTGGTTGAAAAGTATGTGGAATGCCCCCACCTAGTCTTTTATCATGTTGATGAGATAAACCCAGTGAATTTTGCGGCTTTTTGTTTTGTTTTGTTGCCGATAAAGCACCAACAACGCTAATTTAGTAAGATTTACTGCAGTTCACGTAGGTACTTACTCCGTGCGTTCCATCGCGCACGGGGTTTAGAAAGCAGCTGTTGAAAATAGAACGAACCGGGTAAACGGCTGCAGGTGAAAACGACCAGTTGCAACCGTCGCAGGGTGCAAAACCGTGTGCCGAAGTAAGTGTGAAATGAGCCATATAAGTACAGCAAGTGTCATCATCTCGCGCCGCACAGTGGGGCCAAGGTGGAAAAAAATCCATTTTTGCAAAGTGACTCAAAAAGGGATGTAATGTGGTTTTCTTAAAGTTTATTACCTGTAGAATAAGGGAGTGAAAGACCTTCGGTGGCTAAAAATTGTTTTCAGAAGTTTAATCGCTTAACATTAATTTAATTGTTTTGTTTAATGTTTTTAAAACTGTAAAGTCTGGAGACCCCCTGAAGATGATGGAATAAACCGTCGAAAGCTAGGGATCAAAATTTACTCAATCACCTGACCGAATCTCGATAATCAGTAACGCACTTTGCCGAAGCTAAAACCTACCTATATTATATACCTACATTCTACATACATATTTATAAAGAAACCTTAATTCAAACAACCATTATCACCGTATTCCACGACCTCTGAAACTAAAGAGACAACTTTTTCTACGAAAAGTTGGTAAATGATCACAGTAAATTTTCCACACCCTTTCCCACTTTTATTCACGTTAATTTTTTTTCAAAAGTCACAAGATTTAGTGCTAAAATAATAATTTTAAACTTCAGAAAACATACTTTTCTAATGTATTTTTGTATTCTGAATCGAATGAAACCATTCCCAAGTCAAAACACTCATTCATTTCAAAGATAATGATTTTTTTCCCATTTTTGGCCATTTGGCCCCACTGTGCGCCGGTGTGTTCCTTGAAAAGACTCATGCAGTCCTAGCAAAACGTTCAAATTATATGGAAAGTAGGAAAATGAAAGTAGATTTTATCCAGAAAATGTTGACATCATCGGCACTTTCCTATACGGTGAATGGTTCGCTTTTTCAAAGTTTCGGCACAATGTGACGTCACACTAGACAGGGGAGTTCCACTTGGAACATTTTGTAAAAACTTTGAAAAATCATTGAAGAAAACAGCTTATTGTAGAATAGTGCTATAGGTGTCTGTATTATTATAATTTTACCTACTTTCATTAAAAATGAAAGCTAACATGCGGGTATCACTCATTTTCGAAGCTGTAAGTAGTTACCAATAAACTCCTCAGACTAAATAGTTCTGGAGTTCAGGATATATTTATCTATATATAAAATGCAGTAGGAATACTTCTACACGCTATCATTCATTTGGTGAATTCTGGTTATGTAGAGGATTTACATATAGAACCTAACCCTCGTTATCTCCGAAATTTACATCACAATTACAGGGGAATTCATGCATTTCGCAAGGATTTCAGGTTCGCGTTAATGGCTACTGTTGATCTGAAAATTAGTGAATTTGTAGAGAATCTGAAGTTCAATGCTGAATTATACAGCAATCAATTTTAAAATTAAACGTTTCGGCAGAATCAAAAACTCCTTTTAATCTTAATAATTTTTAGAATGTTCCTCTTAGTGATTGCGGCTATTTTTTTGACCCGATTAAGATAAATACGACACGCAACCATTAGAAAAATGAACCTCATAGAAATCCATTTCAAATCATCCAGGAACTAAATCATACGACGAATTACATATGCCTACCCATTTTATCATTTTAACTTAGTGAAAAAGCTATGCACCATCCGAAAAGGGAGGTATGGGACAAATCCCGATAAGCTCTAAACTATATCGAGTTTGTCCTGAAGAAACGGGAAACAATAAGGGGGCGAGATAACTACTGTTATCACAAAGCTTATGTGGTTACATGGTTTACCTAGAACATAATTCTGAATCGCTCGTGATTCCAGGAATGATGGAGGCTCTCTACGAAGAACTAAGGATGGACGAATCTACAAACAATATCAAATTTACCACTATTTATCCCATTACAGTAGACACTGGGCTGGCCAAGAGACCAAGACATCGGTAAGCGTGTTTGCAGTAAATATGATAATCTTCAAGTAGATTATATTTTATTTATTTGTTCTTTCTCGGTATCGTAAACATAATAGATGTTGAAGTGATAATAATTTATCAAAATTGGTATTTGGATGAGAGGATTCTATAATGTTTCCATGACCACACTACCACAATAATGTGTACCACACTGTGTACCACAATGTTCGATATTCTTTATATTAAAACAATAAAGTGTAGTGTTATACGCATACAAATACTACAGCATAGTGTACACTCAAATGACGTTTGAGCTTTGTTGAATGAAATTAAAATTCATCCAATTTCCGAAGATTCAGAAGTTGCCAGATTTATTTCTAGATGATTGAGAGTCCTAATTATATTACTGTTGACAATGTGACTCTTTTGGTATTCAATTAGGTTTTAGGATTACCTATGATATATTTATATTTATTGTTAGAAAACTCTACATTATAATCTAACGTGAAAAAGACGCCAGGGTCATGAGTAAAAATATATTAAATTAGTTGCTGATCAAATTTTATAAAGAAAGTATTGAAACTGCACTTCACATCATTACTGTAGTAACGTGGTGGTTTGTGGGGATCCTGGTGTTTACAGAGAAAAGAGAGGATTGAAGATCCGAACAGAAATACAAAATATAATTATAATTATTTCGGAAGCCAAAGTGAAACCTAGTGGCCCTAGTGGTTGAAATTCAGTCTGCACGTAAACTCTAGGAAAAAGCTTTGGCTTTTTCAACTATTGGAGAAAAATTTGAAATCAATGATAAAGACATTTAATTTATGGAGACACTTGCTCCTATGGTTAAGTTACGTTTGAGCACCGGTTTTTATTTTAAATTTCAAATTTTAATTAGGGGGTTACCGAAAGTATGGACCAGGTAGGATGATTTTTGAGAAAGCCTACCATCTTGGGAGAAAAGAGGATCCGTTCCTCAGGGCAGCAGCTTCACCACCGCCCCTTCTTTCTCCTTGGGTTATCTCAGCTTTGCTCTCTCCCACTCCTGCACAGTGGCCGCCACATTCTTTGCCGAGTTCGAGCGTTCTCCCGTGGCTTTCAATCTTACTTTTATAAATTACTAAGAGTGAAATTAAGGCTGAATCAACTACAAGCAAAAATCAAACAACAACAAAAAACAAATTTCTTTAAAATTAATATTAAAGAAATGGGGTGACGTGAATTTCACCACGTCACCAGTGTTATCTGCACTATAGTAAAACCTAATTGCCCGATGACTTTAAACTAATCTATTACCTTTACAGACTTAGTATTGTCCACCTCCTTGTATATAAAATATGAAACTTTTTAGTTCTACATTGTATGAATCAACAATCTTATTGATATACTGATATATATTTAGTACTGATTATGATACGCGCTGTGGTATTAGTAGGTATTTATCGTAATATATGTTATTACAATAAATTGTTACTGTATCTTCTATCCATGTTTAGGTTTCCTTCCTTGTTCAACATCTTGGAAGCGGAAGCTGTCGCATCACAAATCACTACCGCCATCAAACGCGAGACCTACGAGTTAGCGCTGCCCACCTTCATGATGACATTCGACAGGGTAACCAGGTCGGTACCTCCCTCCCTCCATATACAGAGTGTAGGCATTGAGGTCACACTACCGACCAGGGTTTGATTTCACAACAAATTTGTGATCGAAAGTGTCTCCTAGTAATTTTCCCTTAATCCGCTAAAAAATTAAGTTTTTTTCCATTTCAAATTTTTCTTTGTATTTTCTCTTATGACACTAAAACGGCCAAACTCCCTTAATTTTTTTATTGAAATTAAAGCTGAGGAGACTGTTGGAAAGAGCATTAAATTTCTCATCTTGCTAATGCCTAATCAAAAATTTTTGCTCGGATTGAACAGGCCAAAAAAGCGAAAAAACCAAAGCCTAAAAAAGTGAAATAGGTCAATTTTTGAAAATCTTTGGTTTTTTCAACGCTCATAGGTCCCAGTTATTAGACACGTGAATTTTAGCAGGTAAGCCTAAAAACTGCACCAGAATCTAAGCTTTCCAACGGTATAATCAATTTTTATTTTTGTTATTTGGGGGAGGAAAGTATGTTTGTATGTTGAAATACGTGGTTTTTTCTATGAAATCGAGGATTTTTGTGAGAAATTACCCCCTTAGAAAATACATGTTTAGGCCCGATTCTAGGCATTTCTTTACAAAAAATTAAAGGGAGTTATGGCCGTTTTAGTTTCATAAGGTGGAAAACACGAGAAAAAAATTTAAAATGGAAAAAACTCGGTTTTTTAGTGGAGTAAAAAACAATTGCTAAAAGACACTTTCGATCAGAAATCTGTTGTAGAATCGAACATTGGCCGGTGGTGCGACCATAATGTGTACATCCTCAATAATACTGTCCTCCAAGTTCATCATAGAGCATTTCGTGAGGGTATCGCAATAAAGAGTTTGCTCAATTGTAATATTGCACAATAATTGTTACCAAAATATCGCCACCATTAAGCTAATAAATTCATATACGGTTAAATAATTCGAGTACATAATTTATTCAGGGAATGTATCAATGGAGTTTTCATTATCACAGAACTCAGCAGTTACTGTTTTACTTGTAATCATTGCAGGTTGATGCCGCGAAAGATTGTGGAGCAAGTGAAAGATTTCCTGGACGTTGGCGTCGATCCTGAGTAGACGAAGTTCGAAGCTGTCGTCGGTTTCTGATTACGATCTACATGCTAAGAACCGATATACTACCTAATAGTTCCTTATACAGCTCATGTAGTACGTAATGCATTGTATAGCACAAAGTTGGACATCGTAGAACTCGTAACATCGCAAAAGGTCAATTCAACACGAATGAGTCTGAAAATACTAATTCACTAGTAGGCATACCACAAGGAGTGCCTCCCTTACTGTGAAACATCAAAAATGGTTAATTTCCTTGAGATATTGTGTTTGAAGAGTGCAAAGTGGGACAACATTCCGGTAATCCTGGCGAAATTTAAAAATCGAGGATTAGCGATTAGTCTTATATTGGCAGTCACCGCGTTTCTTTTGGCGGGCTGAACCCAAAAAACTAGGTCTTAACTATTCTGAAATGAAAAGAAGGTAAAATAAATGCAAAAGATTTTTATTTAATTAAGGTCTCAGCATCTTTACAAATAAATCGGCTCTACACGATGGGATAGAATTTATATACGAGAATGGATCTGGATGGAGGTATCTCAAATTATTCACTAATCATCATATCCCACATTAATTCTTGTTTGTGGATGTATATGCATAGGAATATATGCATGAAAAATTGAATACAAAAACTTATATCCAGTGCATTCATGCAAGGGTACCAATGTTGGTAGGTTGGTAGCCCACATAGGCAATATTCTGCCTCAAGTGTTCGAAATTTTTTAGATCATTTACAAACGAAGGAGATTTTGACATTCACTAAATGAACAATAAAAATAACATGGTCTCAAATGGGGTTTTGGGTAGTTCCTAAAGTTGGTTTTAACAGAAACGATAGGCAGCCAATGACGGACACAGCAAACTTTCTATTTTGCAAGTATAATGTCAACCAACCGTGCTTAGGTCAAAAAACTCCGCAGATTATGAAGTTTGCTAACAAGTAAATCTATATTAACCCGATCAAAGGCTTTAGGGAAAACCGTGTGGATCGTGTCCACCTGCTGACCGAGCTGCATTGCAACCAAAATAAAAACATTTGTCTCACTGAGTGGCCGTATAAGAAATTTGTCCAATAAGGATCCTTTGTGACACTCCTGGTATAAAATAAACATTTTATTTACAGCCAACAGGTAGCACATTATCAAATACCAAATTAGATTTAGTAGAAATTATTAATTTGGCATCTCGGCCTGAACCCATGCTTTATTTGTAAACTAAAATGTGACATGGCTCAACGAAAGCCCCTTTACATTGTACGCACAATTGACCGTAGACTGTTTAGAAAATTGATTAGAACAAATTCCACTTAAATCATGTTTATCATAAATCTGAATCGAATATCTCGCTTTTATATGTATTTATTTAGAATTAAGTAACTTTGCTGTAAAAGCTCACGTGGGATTTTAATAACTTGTACAAGTTCAATACTTCGGAGTTACATTCAGTTTTATTTATATATAATTATCCTCCTATCAATAAGAAATTCAAATATATTTTTGGTTTTTCAATTCCGATTTAAGATTTTTTTTCTAATTTAACAATAACGGTGCATCCATTCTTATTTAGAACATGATTTTCCAAAACTAATCGCTTCGTAAACTTAGTTTACATGGTGTGTTAAAATTTGCTTTCAAAGCATTTCATAGGTACGGTTAAGGTATTCCTAAGGTTTAAATGTATTTTCAATTCACGAAATCGCATTTAATGCCCTTCAACCCTATATGTATCGCCTAAAACTTGGCTTGAAGAGCAAAAAACGATGAGAGCCAACATAACTTGGATTAATAGAATTTCAACTTGCACATAATTCCAAGTTATGTGAATGTGTTATCAGTCATTTTCATCAGTCATGCCAGTTTTTCAAGAATAATCTCTCACAACAGTCTATGTAAGTCTTTAGAAAATTCACAAAGAAGCTTCACAGTTAACCCACCAATTATCTTGGATAATGTTTTTTAAATTACCTATGTATTCATTATCATATTAAAAATCCTGCGTGAGCAATTACCTATTTAGACTGAGTTTTCTTTTCGAATGAAGAATTATTTTGTCAAAGTATAGTGTTTTCATTAATAGTTATCACCTTTTTTCAAGCTGCACATTTGTGGGGATTGATCATCTGATAATAAAAGAACTAATTGTGAATAAGGTGAAGCAACTTCGACAACTCATCCGGCCACCGCTGCAATGATTTTGGAATGTACCTACCTACGACAAAGCCTCCCGACCAGTGGGAACGACCTGCAGAAAGCTGACGGAACATTGCTGAATATGGCGGAATCATTGGTGCCACTTCTCAAAAAATTTCCTTGTGCAACAACAAAAAATTGTGTTTTAGTTGAGAAAAAGTTCAAATAAAAGTATCTACAAAAAAACCTCCGGCATACTGGGTGGTAGGTAAAGGTCTACAATGACCAATATTTACATAGTTCTCTATGGTTAGCTCTCTATCCAAACAGTAACGAACCAAACAGAAAACTACTGTGCGAAATCCCTAGGACATCCTTCTCTGATATCTATTATTTAATTAAATCTTTAAAAAAATCTAACCTCTAGTTCTAGCCTCATTTATTAAAAGGTTGCAATCATCAGAGTTCTGTGACTTAGTGGTTTGCAAATGAGGATAGCCAGTGGCGACCGGTGGTCTGCAAAAGGAGTGGAGCACAATAATATTTACCTATTTTACAGTCAAGAAGACTATTGAGGTTTTTCTTCCATTTGTTTTGCTTTCAGTGTGAATTAATTTTGATCTTAACACATGAAACATAAATCCCACTTGGGTCATGTCAAATGCCTTGGGCAACCGTTATGAAAGAATATGACTACTAAATAATAATAAATCATGATCATAAAATATTATTGATAAATTAAATATAAATAAATTAAATTAAAAATACTATTTTATAGGTTCCTACTTATTAATCATCTAAAAATTTTAGAATAGACTGTATTATTATTAAAAGTATTAAACATTATCGAGGCTTTGATTGTATTTCACTAGTCAACTAGGTACTTAGGAGAAATAATTCTGTAGGTATATTAAAGAACTCAAATTAAATTACAATGAAATGATAGAAGTGTGAGGTCAGACGTCAGTTAAAAATCGGATATTTCAAAAGGCTGTCTAACCCCACAACTTAATACTCACTTTATGGTTATACTCACTTATGTATAACCTTTTTCTTTAATGCAACATATCCAGAATGATCAATATTCTACTGAAAATATTGAGATGTTTTCGTTACTCATTCTCTATGGTTTTGGAGGTGCGGAACACTGTAGCTCTTTCCCAATGTGACCTCAAAATGTCGTCAGTTTCGGCAGATTTTTTTACTAAGCCCAGAAAAATTCCTCGACTCAATGAACTATCCCTCTCATCGTGGCCTCTTACTCCTACTTCATAAAGACCACAAAACTTGATGTAATCTATGATTTCAGAAAGTATACATCGATTTCTGTCAACTTGCTCATTGTGTTTCTTGATAGCAAGTTGATGAGCTGAATCTAACTGAATAGCTATGTTAACTCAGCCAATCAAAGCTAATTCTGTGATGTAATTGAGATGTTTTTAATTAGATTCGTGAGGTTTAATCCGATCTGTCAGATGTTTTATGTCAGTAACACCATTCTAACTCCACAACCCATCTCCACCTAATATCAAGGAAGGAAAACAAAACAGAGCATTCTTTCTAGGGTACCCAGTGATCTATTCGTGTTTGGTATAAATGTCAGGGTTGAATTTACGAGTTCCCTTCCCGTTTTTGCAACTTGTGTTAATTTCAAGTGAGGGGTGTCTCTCCCCAAACTTTCAATGATCACCCTCTCTTCATAATTACGATCTGTAGAGGATTTTGATTGCAAATTCGCCTCAGTGTTTGACTCGGGTGGAAACATTGCTACCAAGTTCCAATAAAGTGAGTAAAAACAAAGTTAATATATATGTACAAACGACAAAGTGAAATAAAATGTGAAGGAAACTTATCTGAAGTCCCCAATCGTCCTTATTCTATCAGGATCAAGCGCCAGGTGCTGAAACATACAATCTACCTATCCTTATTCAAAGGTAAGACGTGCATAGTATAAGAACTGGGAATGTATTAGAGAAATATTGACACATTTTTACATTTAAAAAAGAAGCAGAATAAATAGGATTCTACTACTGGCTGAACCATGATCTTACTTTTATAGGTTGTTGTTGTTTTCCGCACCCATAGAGCTAAGAGAACTCTTAGCATGGATGGTAAAGAAGATATCACAGAGTAAAAGAAGGCATGAAACTAGAAGTGGTTCCTCTCCTTGAACCATGGAATGACCAGAAGAGAATCAGTTTGGCTAATGGAATAGACCGAAACTCCTCTAGCGGAAACCACTCATGACGTAAATTTCATTCTACGGTCTTTAGAAAAGTAGAAACACAGTCTGGGGCAAGGCCCCAAATATAATCAGAAATATCCCTTTATGACCTTTCTTTCCCGTTCCTTGTCCTTTATTTCCCTGTACTTGTCCCTTCACAGTCTAACCTGAATCGACGAAATTTCTCTCTTGATAGGTTGATATCGCAATCTACGTATTCTATTGTTGGTAGATGGATCCTTGGCATAAACCTTTTCCTTCTAACATCCATCTTGGAACCACAGCATGGAGCTAAACACTATCCTTTCCATTCTAATTTGAAACGATGAGTTGCTTGTAAAGGCTTTATTCATGTTTGTTACTTTCTCCCTGGAAGTACTGGGGCAATGTCCCGATGCCCCCCCTCACCGGCCGCCCCTAAGGATAGCGATTATAATACCAGATAGACAGTTCTTTCCCAATCTTCTTCATGTATGTGATAGGTGTATTACCAAATCGGATTGATGATTGAGATTAAAAAAATGCCGTTCTTGCGCCAAAAATCAAGCTTTCCAAACGAAAGGATGAGAAATAACCCTTTTTCCCGGACTATCCAACATTTACCGAATTTCCGACCTTCCCGCGATAATAATAGGTGCTCAGCTTCTGCAATTCAAATCAGGAAAATATTTAGTAAATATTTTATGCAAAGAGATTAAAACTATACCTAGCACTGTAAATAGATTTGTTGACTAAATCAATTAAATAAATTATATTTTCTTCTATCACACCTAACCTAATAACTATCTAAATAAATTATCCCTATCTAATTATTCTACTTAATTGATGCCAGCAACACAGGCAATGTTTTTACCCACTTACCAGCTTATTTTAATAATAAAAGTTCATAATAAGAAGTAAATAATACCACTTGGCAACTTCAATAGATTCGCGACCTCTTCCCACGACTCTTCTACCAAAAATCTGTTTTTATATGATTTACTGCACTTGTTCCACAACGCTTCTCTTTTTTGTATTTCACTAATAATAAGATCGCAGTCAATACCTACCATTTCCAGGGAAAGAATTATAAAAATACGGGAACACAAACAAAACTTGAAAACACAAATATAACCTCCCGGCAGCGCGACCAGGCGAGCGCGCGACCAAAATCAAACCCGAGCGTGCGACCTCATCGCGAATCGCGGCGTCGGGCGGTGGCACGTAGGACACTTCGTTTGTTTTACCTTGTTTGAAATCAGCTGGTCGCTCGCTCGCACGCGCGGGTCGCTCGCTCGCGCGCTTTGGTCGTCCACGTAGGACACGGCCTGAGTACCTTGGCCAAAACTTTTTGAGCGCATTAAATTGGTCACATCTCAAAAAATTAACTTAAAAAATCACTAAAAACGGCTAAAAAATCATTAAATTTATATTTTTTGGTAGAATATTGCTCAAATAAAGTTTTTTAACTATAAAATAGAACATTACAAAATTTATATACAAAATTATACTGAAAAATGTTCTTGAAATTCATTAAAATTTGCTAAAAAATCGATAAGAAGTTTAAAAAATAAAAAAAAAACTAAAAATTCCAAACCTCTATTTGAATAGGAGATTATTATTTAGAATATGTTTTTTGCCATAAAATTAATAGTTAACAAATTTGCCATCCTGCGCGCATCCAGCATGTGCGTGCGTGGAGTTCGCAAACGCTGGCGAAGAGCAGATAAACTCACTGGGTTTTATGACGGCGCAGCAACCCATTTTCACTAAGATATTTACTTACATATATTTACACACACATCACAAGCAGTACCCAGTTTTCAAATCAAACGCCTCCTTTCCCCATCAACTTCTAAACCACAATTACCAATTCTACATCAGACCACTATCCCGCACTAAAGTGAATATTAAATACTCATAAACAAAATATCGTACCAATTATTTAAATAATAGTAAAATAGTTACAAATTCCTTGCACTCAAAAAGCTCACATTTTAAAATGATTTAACACTATACAACCCGATAATTTACGAAAATTCGCTCATACAATCATGCTGCATGACTGGAACTTCTTTCTTAATATTTTTTATTAAGAAGATATTTTTCTGAGAATTCGTATCCTGTGTAAGTAATTATTTTAAAATAACAAATAGAAAAATAACTACCCTCCATAAGCGAGTGTGGTTTGTGTCAAATGTCTCAGGGTGATCTAGCTTTATTTAACAACGCCTGCAAAGTTGGAAGGGAAGTAAAGCTTCCTCACTGATTATAACATATGGATGTGTCGAATTATTGGAACAAACTGCCCACGAGTCACAGTGGTTTAATGCAAAATAGAAAATTAATATAATGTAAGTATAGGTACAAGCACCGAGCAATGGAATGAAGAAGTGATGGGTATTCACATGTTAGTATGCAAAATATGGCTTTAAAAGAGTGCACACCGTGCATTTTCCTTCTTCCACTTCACCAGAAAACTGTTATATTTATAGTACACGTATTATATAGTTTTAGATATACTATATATAAGGAAAAACTCCAAAAACCCAGTTAGGAATAACGAAGTTTACCAAACGGAGTTTAGGTAAACTGTGCAAGCGAAAATTGGACGTTTGACATGTCGGGAATATAAGTTGCCACTACCAATCACCCTCTGCTGATGTTCAATCCTGCTTCCATTTTAATAACCAAGTATTAAATATAATATTTCAGAATCCCAAGTACTACAGTAGACATTTTAAACGCACGAAATGGGGGAGTTTCGTTTCGTTTATATGCATAGGTTCTCAGTAAGGTCATAAATGTAGGAATCGAGCCCCAAAACCTGGCCTTACATTACCTAAGCTAAGGCTGCATCCACCCATACAAGCGTACTCTTGTCAGTCGAAGTATGCATCAAGTCACTCTAGTGACCCCTCAGCATGTAAACAGAATGAAATAAGAGTAACTTAGGAGCAGGAAACTCCAACCAACGACCAAAAACTTGCACACCCAACCGATGTGAAAGTTATATCATCTGTTTTATAGCGAAATCATAAATTTTGTATAAAATCGTGGCCCTGCAGTCTATAATTGTAGTATCTGGGTATAGGCACTTTCATCCATTGAATAATCAAATAGATAGTGGAAAGGACAAGCTATTTTTACATTTTTTATTGTATCTGTTGCCAAGTATTGGAACCAACCCCCTATAGCTGTATTACGCTTCTGTCGATGTTAACGAAGATTAGAACTTCGAAACACCCAGGCCACAATTATTCTAGCTTAGGTGTAATTTGAAGTATTAAGAGAACCAATTTATTATTTGAAGGCTACCATTGTAGTTGAGGGTTAGCGTCTCATAAATATTAATATTCGTTCGATGCTACTGAAGAATGTGAAGTGGCATTGAGAAAGCAAGTGGTAATACATCAACCATCGAGGAGAACGAGTCTACTTCTAGTTTAAAAAGTGAGCTTCTAAGAACGCTAGTAAAATTAACTAATTTTATTGACCAACATATCATTATTGCGATACGGAACGCTTCAAATTGTAAAAAGTTGCCTGAAGAAGTAGAACCTGTTCTACTTGAATTGATGGGAGATAACGATTAGATTGACGTATTATTTATAGAAACGAGAATGTAGGTATTCTACTGGGATTATAACTAAGTTTTTTGGACCACCTTCAGTCAATTATCAATACACAATCCTTGGTACCCATTGGGGTAAGTAAGCAGGTATTAGTTGGTAGTAAAACGATGCTAATTATTACACAAAAGTTTATTATTTAAGTAATAGGTAGCTCTTGCACGCAGACCATTGGTATGTATATATTTGGTGGTAGCTTAAAAGGGTTAAATTAAACAATTGGCTGTAACTAGAGAGAAAATGGAGTAAATTCCTCCAACCGCACCTATCTATTTCAATCTGTTGTCAAGAAACGATGTTTTTTATTTTTATTTTATTTATTTATTTTTTATAATTATTAATTTATTTTTATTTTTATTTTTTTTCAAGAAACTTTTTTGCGTAAAACCCCTCATTTCACCCCTTTAAATCAACTTTTCTCAATTTTTGACCACATTTTTGGAATCAGCTTCAAATTGCCTCCAAGAACAGACAATTTTCATATTTATTTAACACGATTTATTCATTAAAAAGGGAATGTTAAATTAATCTTCTATGAACCTACGAGTGTGAGGTCGGTTTTTACGTATTTTGAACAATAATAAATTAGTACCTAACTCTAGGTCTGTCCGATTCCGCTGCAACTGAGGTTTACCTTCACTGTGGTTAAATCACAAATTGCTTCCGAGTTAAGGGGAAAATGGAGTAATACCACCACCTTAAGTATATACAGTCCACATTTGGACTCAGGAGCTTCAGATTTTGAAGCAAATTATAAAAACACTTCTCCAGTAGTGAATTACAACGTTTTTGCTGATTGTGTAGCAACTTTATATTAGTAAAAAACAATTTACGAAACCCTTGTAAATGGCGTTATTACCCCAGCTAGCTGGGGAAATACCGCCATGAGGTTAGAGTTATACCGCAATATTAAAACAAGAAGAAATGAACAGTGTCATCAGAACATCGGAATAACTATTTATTGAATTTCAAAAACTCTTCTTGGGTAGCTTATTTATCACCACTTTGGGAACGTAGTTGACTAGAAAAGGATTCACTAAAGGTTGACAAACATTTCCACATTAGAATAGTGAAATTGGAACGAAATACTTAAATGCTGGTAAAATAATGTTGTTTCTTCACAGAAACTGAATTATTGACAACGTTCAACGCGGAACTCGAAAAATAAGTATTATATAAATATAGCATTCCATCTTCCCCGCTTTTAAACTTTTAAATTTGCGCTCTTCTTCAGGTCGAAGCAAAAGTCACATGACTATCATCCACTGTCAAAATCAAAACGGGAGAAGAGAGGAATTTTACAACGGTTATGTTAATTTAGGAAGGCAGTTAGGTAGATACCTACTGTACAATATTATTCAGTAAATATGTAGGTAAACATCTAATATATCACGATCAGGTAAAAATAGAGGTGCTTATGGAGATAAGCTATCACAATATAATTTGTATTTTAAATATTAATTTATATTTTAATTACACAGAATCAATAGAAATAGGTGATTATTAAAACAAAAAACTTTGAAAACATTCAACAAGACTGATGAATGGAGAATTTGGGCAATACCGCCATTGTATTCGAATTACCCTGAATTTAGTGTGGCGAAATTGCCCCAGTAAACTTTTCGAGATAAAAAAATTATTAAAAACTCCAGTTTTCGTAAAAAAACGAAAAAAACGTAGTAATGGGTGGAAATTACATCTAAATGATTTTTCTACGTCGTCATTCTCAACAATTTACATAAATGTATGAAAAACTGTTACTCACCACGCAAATTTGACAACAGTAAAATTGGAACGCCAAGCTTCAAAAACTGTGAGCTCGCTTATCTTTGACGAAAACAAATTAATGACCCCAAACCAACTTTTCCAACATTACTGCTGATCTAAAGATGACGATATTTGGCTGCAATTTGTCACTCAGGTTGTTAAATAATTATATGGGGTGGCGGTATTCCCCAACTTGGCGGTATGACCCCACTCTCCCCTAATTGTAGGTAGCGGAAGCATTGTTTTTTCACTTTCGGGAGATGAAAATTTGGTTTACCCTAAAAGCAAAATTTCCGCAATTTACGTTTTAGACCATTCTAAAAAACTTCGGATCTGTGAATGGTTGTCTGCATATTAGTATGTCTGGCAGTGTCCCGTGTGTCCACAAATCCTTGAAACATTCATAACGTCCGAATTTTCATCCGAGTTTCATCCGGATGTTCAAATATTTTACGAATTTTCATCCTATTTCGATGACATTTTTTGGGAACGACTATGTTAAGGTGAGAATTAATTTCATTGATCAGAATTTTATAGTGACGATTTACCGTTGTGCAGTGGGATACAACTCACCCGGCCACATTATAAAAAAAAAGATATTTTCCACTTCTAATGTGCATTTATTCTTAAAATAATTGCAGTGTACTTTCCGCAATCGCATCTTCATTTAGTATTATTGAAATTCCCAGATTTTTCCTGTGTCTTTGGACACTAGTTGTCTTTGGTGTTTGGAAATTTTGATAAGGAAAATGTCGGATCTGGTTTGGAAAATATCAATTTGAATTTGGAAATGTCAAGTTTGGAACCTTTGGAGACCGACAGGACGGCCAGTTTGGTTATAATTACATTATGTTTTACTAAGACCTCTTGCCGAATCCCAGTAAACCCTTTAGAGATTCAGCAACAGTGAGATTTATAGAGAATTGTCGAGGGCCTGGCCCACACAATCCCAGAAAATTTCATCAATGTCGAAATTCAGACAAAAAGGAATTACTCAAGACGGACTAGAACGTAAAATGTAAGATGAAATTTTGATTTTGTTGCAGTTTTATTTTAAAAAATCTTTTCACTTAAAAAAACGCTGCAATGTTTTATTATTCCTGTGTTAGATAGCCCTTCCACGCAGATCGTTGGTCTATAATTGTTAAATCCTGTAAGTAAAATATGATCAGAACATGGCGCATCGTGCTTCCGAGAAGGGTTCACACTTTTACAGTTCCAAGACTCCGCAATTTTACGCTTCACAGTAAAAGTCTTTTAAAAAAAGGTCGGTAGGTAAGGAATGAATATAGGTTCAGAGGACTCTCAGCTGATCAGTGGGCCTCCGTAACTCGTAATTTCTTCCGAGGAGTCCCACAGGAGCTCCATATAAATAACACCGTGAGTCAAATAGCAAAGTTAGCCTCGGAGGTTCGGAACAAAATTATGCCGAAAAACGTACTTAAATTCCATTAATATTTGCTGAAAAACCTGTAAAAACTGCCAAAAAAACTAAAACTCCAAAATCTTTTTTGAATCACCGAATTTCATTTACCTAGTACAAGTTTTTTGCCATAAAATTAACAAATACTCTACGCTCAAATTTCATTACATTTTAACATATAGTATGATAGATAATTTAAGAAAATTCGCTAATGCGACCTTGCTGCATGACAGGAACTTTTCTGGATTCTACGCATCTTGAAACGTAAACCAAAACATTTTCGGGGGGGGGGGGGGGGGGGGGGGGTTGAATTTTTTCTTTTTTTTTTTTCTTGGTCGATCACAAAGGTTTATTATTGAAGATAATAAACTAAAATACATCCTAGATCGACCCTGACACTTCAACATTGTATTGAAAGTTTACGGAATGCAGATTTTAGCAATGAAATTTCCCCCATAAATTTTGGTTAGGATTTCTGCTATTACGTACTTGATCATTGTTCGATAGATACCTATGTGGGTTTTGACATTTGGTAATTTCGGTGCCGTAGATTGAGAGAAAAACGATGGACAACGTACGGCTGACAATTAGCTCAAACATTCTGCTTCGCACGAGATACTTTTTTTATACCAAAATCAAAGTCCTACTAACGTTTCCGATTGTATCTCTCCAATATTTTGGTTGCTTGTTCTGTCCGTCCAACTGTATGGTCTCCTCAGAACCTTGTTCTCAACATACAGACATTACCATGATTTGATGTGCTTCCGTGAAGGGAAAAAATGTGTCTTCACTCCTCATCCAACAAAATCATCAAAATTATAAATGCTGATGTTGTTTTTCTTTAAGTTTCGACCTGATAGCTGTACATTACTAATCAACCACATTATTACCAGAGCCTCCACACTCCAACCGATTTAGCTCCCTTTAACCGATAACGGTTGATGATGGCCTGTATTTTTACCTGTCTATTGCCAGGTGAAACTGGAATGCGTCAATCTGAGCTCAGCATGTTCAACGGTCTGAAACTAAACACGAGCGTTCGCATCGAAAAATGGATACGTTTCGGCTACAGACTTCTGCTCCTGGGGATGACCCCAGAAAAGTTCTTGGATAAATCCCCAGCTGGACGGGTGCGAGTTTACCTGACGCTCTTCATGATCCAGAGCTTCTACTGCTTCCATGAGATCGCTGCTGTGGTATATTTCTCTCGAAGTTTACTGGAACGGATAACCCACGGTTATATTATGACGTATATTATAGCCTTCAACATGGAGTGGTACTTCCTGCTGTATTGTGTACGATCATTTCACGAAAATGAGGTATCTGTTCCAGCACATATTTAATAAAATTATTTTGTTGACTTTTGTCGTTTCTTGTATGCTTTGGCCGGAGGTTTCCGGTAGAATCAAGTTATTGGTAACACCAGTTTGTTTAAAAGTTTGATTTGTTTAAAAGCTGATTGATGTCTTTCAGCTGCACCTGGAAAGTTTTGAAAGTACACAAGCCCATTTCGAGTTTTCAGAGAGAGCGCTTGATCGAAATACGAAAGTTTTCCTGACGTGCTTAGCAATTTGCGTGACATGGTGGGGGACCAACAACTGCATCTACATATTTGGACCGCTCCTCGAAACTGTGATGTCGTTCATCCGAAGTGGAGAATTCAAGCAGGTGAGCTCAGTAATCGGAAAGAGAAAAATCTATTGGTAGGTAAATAATGTAATGCATGCGTACAGGGTCATGTCCCTCCGTATGGATTGTATTTGAATATGGTAAGAATAGCGAATAAATCGTGCTTTTACTGGATGTACCTCCTCCATTATAACCAAACAAGAATGTGCTGCGTGGAACCGTTACCCTTCACCTTCCTCCCTTAATGCCTTTTTTTTTTTTTTTTTTTTTACAAATCTGGATTTTTTTACAAAATAGTGACGGAAACCAGATGAAAAATAACGAGAACATAAAGATTTATTACTGTAGTAGGGGTCGAGGATGATAACGAAGAGAACTCGCGAAGTTGCAATGATGAACTGAATTAATTGGTAAATTTGGCTGATGGATCATACAGGGCCTGCAGCCCGAACCGCCCCCACCCTTCCCTCACTATCTCTAGACATCCATAATCATCTTTTCCCAATGTCTAACAAATCCAAAAACACATTGACTGCCCCCGAAACTACAAGCCTAACTTTCCCCGATACAGGTACGAGTGGATAAAATGTGCATTGAGTGCAATTATTTGAGTTGCTATGGAAACCGAAGGCGAACGAACGTTGTCGACCAACTTCGGGTCCATTTGGTTCACTGTAAGGTCCACTATCTACATCCAGATTTCGCCGGACGGATGGTGATATTTTTCTTTACGAAGCCGACAGGTGAGGATTGGATGCAGTCTGTCTTGTAATAATCCAACGCAGAAGAAACAAATTGTTAAAAAAAAACGGTCAGATATCAAATTTTATTTCTACAAATATTCACTAAAACTGATAAAAATTGCAAACAAGAAAAACTAACAATCCGAAATCTTAATTTGAAGTCATAATATTAGGTAGGTATTTGAAAATAATTTCTGCCAAAAATAGATAGGTACTTAACATTAGAAGCCCAAATTTCAAAACAATGTAACATAATAATACGATAGTTAACAAATAATCGCTCATATAATCATGCTGTATGACTGGGACTTTTCTATTCTGTAGTCTGCATATGAGAGAAATGAATGTGAGCCATAGGTTCCGCCCAACTATCTATACACTGCGTAGATAATGAGGGTGTCGTTGGTTCCGACCTCTTCAATGTTATGCGGGTAGTATCAGAGACGCGAAGGGGCGCTCAATGAGCAGTACGGCGGCAGACGCTGCACAGTGGGGCAAAACGTGTATCTAGCTGTTCAAATGTCGAAAAACGAACGTCTGTTCTGTCAAGCCGGAACCTGTTCACCTGTTAGTTGTGATCTCAGAGAACAGAACAGATAATTATAAGTGGAGAAGAGTAAACAATGTACCTTTGTCAAACCAATACAGCCTATGAATGTCGTTTGGTAAATCGTTGCCTGAAAACAACTTTTAGCACTCCGCGAAAGTGGTTTTAACAAAATATTCGTTATAGAGATCGCAGAAGGAAGGAATTTTTGTGTAGACCATTTTCATAAAAGAAAAAAAATTACCGTAGTATTTCTTTTTTTTTTTTTTTTTTTTTTTTTTTAATTGTCTACGAACGCATATTTTATTTACAAAAACGTTAATTCAATCATTCCTTTCTGGACTGCCCTTTACACGGAACCTTATGGAACCTAGCAACTAAATTTTTATCGTTTTCTGTTGGTTATTATCAACGTATTTCAATAAAATTTTGGTTTCGGAATCCTCCGGAAGTGGTGTGACAGAATTTTGAAATATTTCAGGTACTAGGAAAATCATCATGCGGCACTAATACAGGGTGGCTAGGGGCAAAATGTTCCATCTTTTCCAAAACACGCGGAGGGGAAAGTGCTTGACGAAACCATCGCACAGTGGTCCAGAAATCCATTCTGTCGGATCAAAATTATTCTATTGTCATCCTTATATGGAATGTTTAAGAAATTGTTGTTAACTGTTCGGAAAAGGTTCCTCAAATGAAAAACAATTTTAACTTCCAAGTTCTGTTAGGTTCGTTGTTAGGTACAGTGATGTGTGAAAGCTGAAGAAGCGTATACGATGAAACTTAAAAACACCATAAAACCCCTCATTTGTGTGAAATTTTGAAATTTTAGATGACTTTTAGATTGGTGACGTAGAATTTGATTTGCTACAACTTTTCTTCTTTAAGAAACTTGAATTAATGTCAAGTTTGACCTCTAATAGGCTAATAAGCGATTTTTCCCGGTTTTGTAAAACTTTAAAACTCAACATCTACATAAGCGCTCATACAAATGCACTGAAGGAGTGGTGAACGTCCAGCCGCTCCTTGCGGTACCTCGCCTGAGCCCTCGTCTATTGATTCGCCGGTTATTGCAATATGATCTGCGGGGGTATTAGTTTCATCAGAGGAGTTCCTTAATTTGTCTGTCCTTGAAGGTTGACTTAGGTGTGCTAATCTGAATTTGAGGTCAAATATACAAAATTCCGAATCATTTAATAATTTAGAGTTTATCATTTTATGCAATATGGTTTGCCTAATGGGTATTTATTGAGTGCTGATCATTACAGTTTTCTGCACCAGGTGTCCATCCTCCCTCAAGTCTTCAGCATGCCTTGGTGGCTGCAGATCATCGTGTACATCCACAACGCCTTGTTAATATTTTCCGCTTTAGTGTACTGCGTGTCATCTTTTATAATTTTGGGTTCGAAGATACTCAAGGTGAAAACGCAATGTGATATTCTCAGTGAAGCGCTAAAGAATGATACTGGAGAAGAATCCAATGTCAGGGCATATGTCAAAGACCACATTCAAATTATTAAGTAAGTGGAAACGATGAGATATAAACTATATACCTATTTTATTGATGAACATTGACAAAATTAAGTGTAATGGTGTAATGTCAGGTCTGCTCATGATTAACGGACATTTCATCTTTCCAAGTGCTATGAAATTTGTGAGGGGTCGTCAATAGCCTACCACAGTTTTGAATATTAAATTCGGGTGAGAATTTGGAAAATTGGGCAATTACCAAGATTTCCCATTTGCGCATGCGCAGAAGCTACTGTTTAGTCTAACACCTATCGAATATTTCCTCTTTATGGACGAATTCATATGCTCTAATTCTAATTCGTATTTATAATTATTTAAGGCCTTACGTAATACGAGGTTGAACCTTACATTTTATTACTATTAATGATTATCGTGATAAACCCGTATTTCAATATACTGAATGGGCTTGCTCGTATAATCATATGAGTTGAGGAAGTATATAAGGAGACCAGAGGGGGACTTGCGTCTCCGTGGAACCCAAATCTAGGGATCCCCCACTCTTATTTACTGCCATCGAATAGCTTATCTCGATAGTATTGATTCAGCCTCCCAACACATCGATTTGCTCATTTTTAAATCAACTGACCTTCTGAAAATTGAAAAAGTTCCAGTCAATCCCTTAGTAAAAATGCAGATTAGTGGACATGTAGGTCAGAATGTGTTAGGAGGCCGAATCGATACTATCGAGTCTATTCAGTGGAGGATCCCTGGAATTGAGTTCCGCGGAGACGCAAATCCAGAGGGTGGGGCTTAGTATACGATCAAGACGAGAGATCGTGGTAGCATCGCTCGTGGATCTCAGATCGCCCGTTCTCGATCCTGGAAATCACTCAAGATAATTCCATCCCAACCTTCTACAATGTACTAACACTTCTCCGTATTAAACATGTTAAATTAACGTGTTGTTGCGTAAGTGGTGGAACAGGACGTGTCTGGACGATACTTATCTGGATGTGAACTGATTCACTGTCAACAATTTTTGAAATTCCTTGTCTCAGTTAGCGATCATCGTTGATTGTAGACCTGGGATATCAGACAGATCTCTCTCTTCAAAGCTTCCGGTTTCTATCTATGGGTTTAGTTCTGAAATTCACAAGGCGGTTTTTGCTTTCATCGTCGAACCTCTCACGTACTTGATAAATTAGTTTTTCAGTTAACATCTTCGATCTTCCCTGATTCATTAAAGACTTCAGTTGTTACCCCAATAACCAATAAAGGGAAGTGTCAATCCTATGATGAGTTCAGACCCATTTCCAAGTTACCAATGTTTGCTAAGGTAATTGAGCACCTGATACTCAAGCGAGTTTCTGCTTATTTGGATGAGAAGGATATTCACCATCAATAGTAATTTGGTTTTCAGAAGGGGAAAAGTAATTGTACAGCTGCTTCAACCTTGATCAGACGGACTCTTCAGATAGTAGTTGATTAGAAATCAATGTGCAGGAGGAAAACTTTTTAAATCGGTTCACTTGACCCAATAACTTGATATATAAGAATACTAGGATACTTCAAGATATGCTGCACTTTATAAGTGTCCTTCATTAATGATAAGGATAGGTACCTACCTAAACAAAATGGACCAGCCTCCAAAAGTAAATTCATACATTAAGTAACAAGAGGTCAATTCGGCAAGATCATTTGCATTAATGATGTCCAGAAGGCAGTTACCTGAAGCTTTAGCATTGGTAGAATACAGAGAACCGGGCAAAATTACAATGCGAAATGTGAAGAAAATCGTTGTGTCAGACCTTGGTCACGTGATGAAAATTGCTCCCATAAAGGTGTGTCTACACTTGTTCAACTTTCGTGCGTCATGAGGCATGCGTCATGGCGCAAGGTGTGACGCACGTGATGAAGACCAAGGCGCATGCCTCTTCCGAGATGAACGGGGGTGTTGAACGTAGCGAAAGGGGCAGCGCACGCCGAACCGCATGGGTTGGAATTCTTTGCGTCAAACCGTTCATTTCGCGTGAGTTTTCGTGGGGAAAAGTGCCTTCTTCAAGTTTGTTATTATATTGTATGATGTCTGCCACCACGGATTTAAATAATACCGCGAAGGAAACGCTTGAGTTCATCGAGGATTAAAGAAAATCACATGTTCTGTGGGATATAATAACCGATGTTTGGGGGGGGGGGGGGGGGGGGGGGGGCTCAATACAACGTTTTTTGACATATTTTTCGATTTTGCGTCTTTAGATAAGTCCAAACAATTTTTTATTCCAGCTAAGTAGAAAGAAATTGAATTCTACGTCGACTGAACACCATAAAAAGCAAAAAGTTCATAATAAATTTAAGTTACGACCTAACTTAACTTTTTTTTTTTTTTTTTCACGTAAAATTTGATTACCAAGCATAAATTCCGATGGTCAACAGTTCAGTTCAGTTTGAGTTATGCGTCTTTCAAGATCAACTATGATGAACAAAATTTAGATTTTGGTAGCTGTTGTGATTCAGCAGTTTGTTTGCAGTTTAAGAATATACTTAATATAATGTACATCGCGGAGTAGTGGGTCGTTGCGGATAATCTAAGTCAGCGTTGGACAAAATCTAATTACAATATTGCTCAAATTCGTCATATTGTCTGCAAAAAATTGTTAACTATCAATTTTATTGCTGAAAATTTTGTTCTAAATAACACTATTATTTAAACAAAGATATTGGATTTCTGGGATTTTGTACATTTTTATCAATTTTGTAGCACATTTTAATGAAATTTAATTACAATTTTGAGCATAGGTTTGAGCTTTAATTTTTAAATTACAAACTTCATAGCTGATAAACTTCATTTGAGTAATATTCTGCTAAAAAAAATAAAAACACCGATGTTTAGCCTTTTTTGTCATTTTTTGTGATTTTTTTTAGTACATTTTTTGAAATTTTACCAATTTAATGTGCTCAAAAAGTGTTGTCCAACGAACTCATCCTTTCATCTGAAATGCTTGATTTGGCGAAAGAACGAAGTTTTTATCTCAATTCTATCGAGAGTTATAGTCTGGAATGACACATACATGTATATATACATATAGGAATCTGTGATATATTCAATGTCTCCTACAATCAAAATGCATCACATGAACAGTTGTCGTTCACCATGGTTATATTTCATAGTTTATCAACTTGTAAAATTCTCATTCTTGTAATACTCAGTTTTGTCTAATAAAGCCTTATGCTTAAAGAGGTTTAAACGCTATTACAATTTATTAGACAAAACTATTTTATCATACATGGATTCACGCATTCTCCAACCCGATAAATTCAATGGATCCCCGGAATCTCCTACGGCTGCTAAAGAATGGAAGCATTTTTAGTTTCAAGCATTAGCAAATAGTTTCAAAATTTTCCCTGAAAATAGAGATGTTAGAATGGCTTCAACCTCCCTTCATTCGCAAATAAAAGGTTTCATAATAGCTAACCTTGAAGCTGATAAATTTTCCTATAACAAAACCAAACTGTTAGTGATCCAGAATTTATGCGCTCATGTACTCATTGGGCATGACATAATGAATCTTCATTCTTCTGTAGAGTTACGATTTGGAGGACCGATGCAAACTCTCTCTATCTGTAACGTTGCATGTGCTACAGTAAAGTCCCCGAGATTATTTGAACATTTGGTGGAGAGTTGCAAACCCATTGCTACAAAATCTCGCCGCTTTTCTGAGCAAGACGAATCTTTTATCAAGTCGGAAATAGCGAAAATGATCAAAGATGGGATCATTGAGGAAAGTTCTTCGCCTTGGAGAGCTCAGGTCCTTGTCACCAAAAACGAAAATCACAAAAAACGTTTAGTAATTGATTATTCCCAAACGATAAACAAATTCACTTTGCTCGATGCATATCCGTTACCTAATATTGAATCTCTGGTATCAAAAATAGTCAAATATGATGTATACAGTACGATTGATCTTAAGAGTGCTTATCACCAGATACCAATCCTTGACAGTGAGAAGCAGTACACGGCTTTTGAAGCTGCTGGGAAGTTGTATCATTTTTGTCGCATACCTTTTGGCGTAACAAACGGAGTAGCTTGCTTTCAGAAAACGATAGATCACATTATTAACGTAGAACATCTTTCCGGCGTGTTCGCTTACTTAGATGATGTGACTGTCTGCGGGAGAGGGCAGGACGAGCATGATAACAATTTAAAACGATTCATTGAAGTGGTTAAAAAGTACAATTTAACGCTGAACCTCGACAAATGCAAATTCGCCCAAACTACCATAACTCTTCTTGGCTATCAGATATCAAATATGTCAATGCGACCAGACCCAGACAGACTGAAACCCTTACGCGAAATGCCCCTACCACTCGATGCATCTGCAATGAAACGTTCCCTCGGGTTGTTTTCTCATTATTCTAAATGGGTTCCTAAATACTCTGAAAAAATAAGAAGTTTAGTCGATTGTAAAACGTTCCCGATAAAGCCAAATTCTGTCCCAGCTATTAATTTTCAACAGATAAAAGATGACATAGCAAACTCGGTTCTCACTTCAGTAGCTAATGATCAACAGCTCACAGTAGAAACCGATGCATCAGGAGTAGCTATCGCTGCTACTCTGAGGCAAAACGACCGCCCTGTTGCGTTTTATTCTAAAACGCTCTGTGACTCTGAAAAAAGACAATCTGCTATTGAAAGAGAAGCTATGGCCATAATTTTATCGCTGAGAAAGTGGCGACACTTCTTGCTTGGTCGTCATTTCCAACTGATCACCGACCAACAAGCGTTATCCTTCATATTTAATTCTAAACTAGCAAGCAAAATAAAAAATGATAAAATTCTTCGTTGGCGCCTCGAATTGTCTCCCTTCTCTTTCGACATACAGTATCGCCCTGGATCAGAAAACCACTCAGCTGACACTCTTTCTCGGATTTGTGGAGCCTTGTATACACGTGATAAACTCTATGAATTACATAAAATGTTATGTCACCCAGGAATCACCCGTATGAGTCATTGGGTCAGAAGTAAAAACCTTCCGTATGGGATGGAAGACATCAAGAACATTAACGCCTCCTGCCCTACATGCGCTGAAATCAAACCCAAATTCTTCAAACAACAAAATCAGCATCTTATCAAGGCCACAGCCCCTTTCGAAAGGCTCAACATCGATTTTAAAGGGCCTCTACCATCTAGTAACCGCAATCGTTACTTGCTAAACATAGTCGATGAGTATTCACGTTTTCCGTTTTCATATCCATGCAAAGACATGACGTCCGAAACAGTAATTCATTGTTTTAATAACCTATTTTCATTGTTCGGTACCCCAAGTTACATTCATTCCGACCGAGGAACTTCATTCCTTTCCAAAGAAGTAACCACTTTCCTACACGAACTTGGAATTGCCACAAGTTCAACAACGCCATATAATCCTGCCGGAAATGGACTTGTCGAGAGGTACAACGCCATAATATGGAAGTCCATCAATCTGGCACTGAAATCAAAAGGACTGAACATTGCTCAATGGGAAGCTGTGTTGCCTGAAGCCCTGCACTCCATCCGATCCTTGTTGTGCACTTCAACAAATTGCACACCTCACGAGCGTTTTTTTATCCACCCTCGACGATCACCCAACGGAACTACACTCCCACATTGGTTACTCCGACCTGGCCCTGTGCTGGTTCGAAGAAACGTAAGGCCAAGCAAATACGATCCACTTGTAGATGAGGCTGATCTACTGGAAGCAAACCCGCAGTATGCTCTTGTTCGATTCTCAGATGGGAGAGAGTCCACGGTCTCGCTCAAACAATTAGCACCGCGAGGAGACACACAGTTGGACTATGAGGCAGAAGACGCCAACCTGACATCAAAAACATTTCCTCAAGCATCAATTTCCAATGATTCTCCATCTACGTCCGATTCACCAAGAACTCCTGCTTCAGACGTCCCATCAACACCGCCCCATTCAAGAACTCCCGTGACCGATGCCTCACCTCCTTCACCGATACATCCCAATCAAGATGAATCACTGGGAACAAGGCCGAAGAGAAAAAAGAAGTTACCTGAATACCTGAACGACTATGTTTTAAAGTGAGGACTATATCTCCCAGCAGGGGAGAATGTGATATATTCAATGTCTCCTACAATCAAAATGCATCACATGAACAGTTGTCGTTCACCATGGTTATATTTCATAGTTTATCAACTTGTAAAATTCTCATTCTTGTAATACTCAGTTTTGTCTAATAAAGCCTTATGCTTAAAGAGGTTTAAACGCTATTACAGAATCATTTCCGAATGCCTGAAAACAGATTTCGATTAAGAAAATTTTTGAAAATTTTTATTTTAAAATTTTTGAAGCCATTGCAATAGCTTTATTTTCTAAGAAAATTCGCTAATAAAGTGTTATAGATTATACATATTAGTTTATAAGAAAATAAAGTGTTTCCCAAAAGTTTTTATTGATACCTATCAGGTTATTACAAAATAAAGTTTTAATCGTACTAAACACTTATATGCATCCTTGTAAGCAAAAAGTTAATTAAGTTAACATTTAATTTAATTAAAAAATTAAGACATGACTTGTCAAAATTTCATTAACCAACCCTTTCAGTAAAACATACTAGCTGGAAAAAGTTCGGAAAAAAATTAATGTGGCCTTGGATTATAAAACTCAAGACCTTCTGCATGGGAGTGACGTATGCACGACCATGGAAGACACTAATCCCTAATTAGAAGCATACCAGCTCCAGCTCTACTTCTTTCAAAATCTTGTAGTCCCGAGTTTTCAAATAGTCACTCATCCACATGGATCTCTTCTTCCCCCGCGTTTTCTTTTTTTTTCTTGCTTTTTCAATCACCACGAATGCCGTACTTATTGAAAGTAGCAAACATGCATCGTCTGCTGACTCTATCGCGAAAGGAGGTTGAAAGGAAACTGACGCGCAAATGTGGACAGGAATCGCATGCCTCTCGAGCATGCGTGGGAGGCATGCCCCATGAGGCAAGTTGAGAGACACAAGTTGAAAGACGCAAGTTGAAAATTGAAAGACGAAAGCGCACAAGTGTAGACATACCTTGACGTCATTTAGTCTAATTGATTTTTTTTTTTTTTTTTTTTTTTTCCAGAGCTGCTAAGTTACTTAATGAACAGCTTGCTGCATTAAATGCAATGATCTTCACAGCATGTTATCTTCAAATTGCCATCCAAATGTTTACTCTGGTAGGTCACTCCTTTGATAAGTACGACCTGTTTGATTTCAAGGATAATAGACTGCAATCATGTCTGAGTGTAGCACGTATTAGGTAATAAGTGTGCACAATAATTTTACCAAAATTAAGATGGCCGAAGCATTTAGGTGTTTCGGTTCTTTTGAATGCTAAAAGGAATTCCTTACAGTTCAGTAATCAAAATTGATCTTTGGTCCTGCGATAAGGAATTTCACTCAGAGCTCCAAAAAACTAGAATCTTACTCCAAGTGTCCAAAGTTTTCATATATATATATATATATATATATATATATATATATATATATATATATATATATATATATATATATATATATATATATAACAGTTAAACTGCCCCTTATCACTAGTTGTCAAAACGAATTCATGAACACACCATACGAGCAAACTATTTGGTAGACTGAATATTTAAACTTTTTCAGATTCAAATCGTTCAATAATATAAAAACTAGTTACCTAATTAAAGGATTTTCGCTCTCCCCATTCAATGCCCAATAGTTAGTACCTACCCACCAGCCCTCATCTTGGACTACTTGACCAGTAAAATGTGCTACTCGGTGCTGGAGAACAAGGTGCATAACTAACCTTATAAAAGTTTACCCACTGTTTTCGGAAAGTATTATCCAAATTGAGTAAATACTGACGTCAATTATTTGCCTCTGATTGCGAAATCGAATGAGCAAAAGCCACGGATGAATCAAACGTAATGAAATTTATAAGTTTCATAAATAAAGTAATAAGTAAGTTTCATAATTTTAAGTAATAATAAAATAAGTTTTATAAATTCATCTACTCTCCCATTTTAAACAAAATCGCTTATAACATAGGAAATTATGGGTGTGTAGCTTTATAGTTATGAAAAGATCCCTTGGTAAGAAATATAGAGCATATTCACTATATTTGTCATTCAATAAACTGTAGGTATTTAAGAAAAAAATTTGGTTCATTATTTTCAACAATGAACCTTTGTTTTCGAACACAAAACAAATTTAGTCCCTCAAAATTTGTAGCTTCAAATTATTCTGTTTCCAAAAACCAAATTTAAACAAAACCATCCTTTCAGAGCTTCTTTCCGAAACTGCTGGCCTAAAGTTTACGGTGTTATTAACTATAAAATGGAATGTGCCTATAATCCCGGTATCATTTCCATTCAAACCCGACGGTTATTTAAAGGTAGAAATTTAATAAAAACGAAAAACTTTTCGAATAGAAGGGCATTGTTTGTGCTGATTTTAATTGATGATCGAGGAGGATCATGATGGTGAATGAATTGAATGAGACCGCCCGCATTAATATATAGGTATATAATCATCCGTTCGTTCCACATATGGAGGTCGTCAAGATGGGAGTCCGGAGTTATAACCTTATGTCAACAAATAGGTGTTTTCCAAATTAGTTCACTTTCCCACCACGTCGGGCAGATACAGGATACCCCAATATGGATTGAGACCAATCCCTATCCTGTATCTGCCCGACGTGGTGGGAAAGTGAACTAATTAGGAAAACACCTATTTGTTGACACTCCCTCCTTTTTCAAATTTTAAAAAGGAAGAAGTATCTGCCCTTCAGATAAATTGTCACAGTAAGTTATGTAAGACGGACTTGTGGAAAGTAAGAGCATATAAGTCACCTTAAGGGTGATTATTCCCTGAGACAGTTTCGCGATATGAGGTTACATGTATGGTAGTTCCGCGAAAGATGAAAGGCAAACACAAAAAAAAAAGAGAACTGACTCACTCTTGGTGGAGAACATTCTTGTGTAGGTTCAGGCATACCGGAATTTCCAAGTAATTGCATGTCTAGTTTGATGTACTACATTGCATATTCCCTACACTATTATGAACATGAACCTATGCAAGGGCTCACATGGTGTAAATTGTACATATTACTGTTTCTGTATTTGGAGATTTAGTGACCTGGCGGTCAAAGAAACAGAATCATATTGCCCGATCGACTTGTGAAGCTGAGTACATAGCTATGTCAACAGCTTGTACTGAGGTTATTAGCTTCAAGGAACTCGTAAAAATTTCTAATTAAACTCGTGATAACTCCCACTATATATGGTGACTGCACCCCAGCAATAGCCCTAGCGATGACTGATGAATCTAGAACACTAAAACATATTGTTAAATTAAGTTATCACTTTGTAAAAAAAAATGAATATAAAAAGGGGACAGTAAAGTTGGAATGGGTACCTACCCAGGAACAGCTGGCTGACTGTCTCACAAAACCTCATAACAGACTTTTCATTTCGGAAGTTTTATATTCAAGACCATTGTCAGCCCTAATTTTAAACACCGAATTTTGTTGCAAACTAATGGTAGCTATTTCATTCAGACATTTGTTTAAGGCAAGATGAACTTCCCTTTTGTTTGCAAGGGAATAAGCAAACAGATATCTGGAAAAATCACATACAAAGGTTACTATATAGGAATCATCATTTCTAAAGTTATGCGGACGAATAGGCCCCATCAAATCTGAGTGTAAAACTTTAAAGGGTTTTTGGACTCTATGTCTCACCTCTTTATGTGATTTTCTTTTGGTGTTAGCTTGGGCACAATCTACACAGTCTAGAATTTCATTCCCAAATTTAACTGACTTTAGTTCTGGTAGAAATTTGCTGGCTAGTTCCAGGTTATGCTTTGAAGCATGGTTCAGACGTATGTGCCCTAGCGTTCCATAGATGTCCTGTAGACTTTCCTTGTGAACTTAGCTTAACATATTTTTATCAAATTTTGTTAGTTCATTGTCTAAATTTTTACTACTAGAGGGGACGTTGAAGCTGTCACCAGCAATATAACTCCCTCCTAAAAAGGCAGTATATCAAAATATAGTCAGTGACTGATCATTTGTGATTACTTTAGTGTTGAATTAATTGATCCACCTCATCAAGTGAGTAACTTATTTAGTTAATACATCTCCCGATCTCTCTGAATTAGCACCTTAGATTTTCTTGGGATCTACTGCTAACAGTTCCATGTTTTAAACTTTAGCCCTTGTTCCTGTTCCTGTTACGTCTATGTAGTTATATTTAGATAAGATACAGAGGTTAACAAGACTTACTGATCTACGTAAACGGGCTTTCTGATATAAAGAAATAATAAACCAGTGTGTAATAATTAAGCAGCGTTTTTGTGAGAAATAACTATAAATCCTGTTATGTTTCAGACTTTGTTTGAACCCAGCGGTGCTTATTTTTTCGCGATTGCCTTCGACTCCTTGAGCATTTTTCTCATTCTGTCTATTCAATGCTGGTTCGCTTCAATAATTACTCTTGCAGTTAGTAATCTCTTATTACATTATGCACGTATATCCATTATTTTTCCCATTTTTTGAAGTGATTCAATATTATTATCCTTCATCTACTAAGTAAGCAAGCTTTGTATCAGTGAAGGAGACCAAACTATTTTGTTTTCATCTGGAATCAAATTATTACATCTTTTTTTGCGTTTCACTGTTTTTTCCCTTGATTAAGTATTTATTAATCCTGTTTTAGTTCTAAATGTAACTAAAATTGCATTATAACGATTTCTTCGTAGCTCGAGTCGGTTTCTGACGCTGTTTACGAGACAGACTGGTATCGAAGGGACAAAACCGATACTCTCGACGTTCTATTAATGCTACAAATGGCACAGCAGGAAGTCAGCCAGAAAATATGGTTCAAATCCTTGAAAGTAGAACGAGCTGCTTCTCTAAACGTACGTGTCTATTATCGTTTCAAATACATAATAAAAGGGCAGTTGTTTGATTTTTACGAGCCGTTCGTGGCCCACAAGCATTGGAAAACTTAAGGATGGATTGGACTTAATTTGTTATACTAGCGAAAAAGTATTGATTTTTGACAATCTTGCTGAACGGGGAGAGAAGTACTCACCAACAACCAAACATTTAAACCATCCAAATTCTCAAGGTAAAAAATCACGCCAATGCCACACGCGGATACATTGTGACATGGGTATGTCTTATGACCCAATAAATTCCACGATTTCTAGGATGAACAGGAGGGAATTTGGCTGATTCAGCTGACTAGGGCGGGGCTCGTAATTTCATTTGTCTCTTAATATCCGAGAGGTGCGTCCTATCAAAATTCAAATTCCTAAGTGAAAATGAACAAATTCTCTCAATCAGCTGATCGCGATGGAGCCCGTAACTTTATTTGTTTCCTGGTGTGTCAGAGAAGCCCCCGTCAAAGTTCAGCTTGCTTGAGTGGACAGGAGAGAATTTAGCTCATTCAGCTGATCAGGATGGAGCCCGTCAATTCATTCGTCTCTAATGTCCGAGAAATACTCCCAATCAAATTTCAACTTCCCTGGATGTTCATGAAAGGAGTTTTCTCGCTCGGCAGATCAGGACAGATCCCGTAATTTCATGTCTCTTGATGATCCATAGATGCTCCCTATCAAATTTCAACTTCCAATGGTAAACATGGAAGAATTTTCTCATTCAGCTGATCAGCCCGTCATTTCATTTGTCTCTTGATGTTACATAGAGACTCCCTATTAAATTTTTACTTTCTAGGGCTAATGGTAGAGAATTTAGCCCTTTCATCTGATCAGGATCGAGCTTTTCATTTAATTTATTTTATTATTAATTTATTTATTAGCTTTTCATTATCCGAAAGATTCTCACTATGAAATTTCAACTTCCAAGGGTAAACATGAAAGAATGTTTCTCTCAGCTAATCAGGACAGTGCCCGTAATTTGATTTGTCTTTTCATGATCCACTCTTCAATTCTCAAATGAAATGAAGCTCTCTGAAATGATTCTCTGAAATGAGGCTCTCTTCAATTTTCAAATACCTAGAGTGAAGTGTAGAGAATTTAGCTCATTCATCACTCTAAGTAATCAAACAAAACCAGGAAAAACTCTATGTACATCAATATCGCCAGTTAAATTCGTCTTCATTTCGAAATGACCCTCATGAAATTATGACCCCCGGGGCTGAGAAATATCCATGTCAAAAGCAATTTAAACTAATTTGCTGAGCTATAACTAAAACTAAGCCAATTTACACGATAATTATTCATTTTTGTATTGTTTCAGATGATACGAAGCTCATACGCGATGTATACCGCCCTCATGATTTTCCAAGATTAATAGTTATTCAATAATCAAGATCATGAATAATAAGTAGGAATAAATCAATAATCATGATATGAGTGAGCTCAATTTTTTGTACATATCGTAAGAACAGATATTGAAGATACAAGTAGGTACTTATTTACAATGTAAACACAGTGTTTTTAGACTTTTGTACGAGAACATATTTCTTACGAAGATTGTACACCGACTATTTGGAATGGCTGAATCAATTTCACTGAACTGAGTCGCACTCAACATTTACTTATAAGTAGTACGAAACAAATGCACTTCTGAATATAAATCATATAAAAATCTGCTGGCCCATGAAGTATCACATTATGTACCTCTATTTGATCACTCGGATCTTACTAGGAGCTCGAAATTTAATTTACTCTCCCACCGCGCGAAGTGTCAAAAGAAAGTTTGGTAAGTATGTTATTTAATTTATTGGTTTCGAGTTTACCTATTGATCACAGCTGATCATGGGAGGCGGCGACAACAAACTTATTCTGTCTCTCTTAGCGCGTGATCGCGCTTCGCACTGCCTATTTGATTATTGCAAGTCATTGCACTTCCTCGTATAGCAAGTCAAGATGAGCGAGTTTTGGCATGAAACCAATTTTTAATAACACATTGCATTTTCAATTTATTAATGATAATATTTATTTTCAATTTAGTTGAATGGGTATGAATGTGTGAATGAATATAATGAAATCCACAAGAATCAGGGGGAGGAATGCTCAGGACGATATCTTAGTAAAAATTCCAATTTCGTCATGTTTTGGTGATGAAATCTACAAGCCCATCTGCAAAGCCGCAACTCATTCAAAACCCAATAAAGGTTCAGAAATTCGCCAACGCTATCCTCTTCAGCTACTTGGGAGTGAATGCAGTTGTCAATACTTTTCCGATTTTAAAGAACGGTACCGAACCTGTTTATGTAGGCATCTGCATGTACTTTTCGTACAACGAAGTTGTATTTGCCAGATAAAGATTCGGACGACGAGTAGGTTTGTCTTTAAATGAAACGGTTTTATACGAAAGCTCTTGTCAGTTCAATGGCAAATTGAGTAGGTTGGTAGTTGAATTCGAGCTAGTTTCCCACACAGATCATGGAAACGACGATTTGATAAAGCAGGTAAGGCACTCAAAACGAACTATTTCACGAGGCCTGATTAAGTAAACTTGGTATAGCTAGATGAAAAATTGAATGATTAGACGAAAAATAAAAAAGATGCCGAAATTGGGGCGCTTCCGGACGGTCACCCATCCAAGCCCGACGTTGCTTAACTTCGGTGATCAGACTAGAACCGATGTATTCAACGAGATATGGGCGTTGGTGAATACAATTTTTTTTCTTAGGCCATAGATTTGTGTACTCGAACATCGATGCCTGTGAAGACAGCAATGAAGCAGAGTGTAAATGTAAAATGAATTCAATCCTCTTCTATTCGATCTCGAATTCAAGAGAATCTTAGACATTGAAATACTAAAGAGACTTTAGCGTGAAGATAGCGTTTGGTTATTCGTGTACATACGTGTAAAAATACGTGTAGAAATACGCGAAGAGCTAGCGTCTGCAGTTGCTTGCTCTAGACGCTGCTCTACGCGTTAACGGGGGGAAATCGTACGGGAAGAACTAAAACTCTCTATTTTTCCAGCGATTACGCTTCTAGTGAAGGTCCGGGCTAAAACTACAGAGTAGGCAATTCAGTAGCCATTTACGTGCAGGCCTTCAATCCATGTTCAATTCAGATACGCATGTGCATTGGCGGAGGTGACCGTTCTTGCTAAGTTCTAGAACTGAATAATATGTTCTGTGTTTGTGCAGACCTACCGAATTTGCTCAGTTTCGGTTTATTTTTGTACTTCCTCAGGGGATCTTGTACCTCACCTTTACCGTACACGACCGTTCGTACAGCCCCTTTGAAAATGAACTGAACTGGATGCTATAACTTTCATAATGCACAGAACGTGAATTAGGTAAACTCCTACTCCTGAACATGCTCAATTCGCAGCACGAACAATGCCAATACGGATACTATTTTCAATAATTTCGAGTAATATGCGTGCTCTTGGCTAAATAGGTCTGGATACCCTAATAATCAAGATATCTTCAACTGGATGAACTGTCTGACCAAAATGAGATTGCCAGCGGTAGGGAAGCGTGTGGGGGGAGCTGGGGATTGGAGGAGGAACCAAACTCACCGACGACGCCCGCTTCAGTCCGGGTCTGACCCTTTCAAACGCTCCGTCAAGATTTCCGTCCGGTCTCGACTGCTCGCACGCACGCAACATGGGCGAAGGGTGAGTGACATAACAACACGCCACATAATCAATAGGAACTTGATGCTTCGATAACTTCTCTATGTTACTTTATGAAAAGGTGACCAACACCTGATAATAAAAAGCCAGACCCCATAGGTTTTTTTATTTATTTATATTTATTTATTTTTATTTTTACAAAAGGCGCAACAAAACAATTTACATACCAAAAATCACTAATTAGCTAATCATTTTGCTCATTATCCAAAAATAATATGTAGGTACATCAGGGCGGTTCAAAATTAAAAAATGTTGTTTAGCGATTTTTTTTAAATGAATTTATTTTTTTATTCTATTTATTTTATTTCATTTTATTTTTTTATCTTAACTCTTAGAATCTACTCCCTGAAAATTTCAAAGCACTCTGTATCAATTAGGGTCTTATGGATAGAGAGCTAAGTATAGAGGTCGCTTACATATTTTCCGGATTTTTTCCCTGCTAAATACGCAGGTTAAAAATCATCAGATCTCCAAAATTTAAAAGAAGTGGGAAAACGCCCAAAAATCACATTTTTGGGATTTAAACTGCTCTAGCTCCGTAGCCAAGCATCCTAGTGACCTGAGGTTGGTCTCATTTGATTTAGAAGCTCAAAAAACCATCGGAAACAAGACTTCACACTCTTCAAATATAACAACTGGAAGAATTGGGCGAATCGGTCCAACAAAATGGACTAATTGAACAATATATATCTCAAAGTTCTGAAGAGATGGGACATCACCGGCTTCGCATCCGTGTTCATCACCACAGTAATTCACCAAGAGATCAGATAATCAGACCTCTGATCACGGAGCACAACTCTTTTTTCTTTTTTTTTCTCTCTCACTTTTTTCTTAAAACTGGTTTTCTGAGGCCCTTTTTTGCAACAGTGTGCTTTCAAGACTTCAAAAAGACAATTCTGGGACTAAGGCACGAGAAGAACCTTTTTTAATGTCCGAAATTAATTCCATAAAAACATAGCCAGCTCATGAGCACCCTTTAAATCACAATATAGGTAGATATTAATTTTAATATTACGGTGCTTAGACGAAAGTAGAAGTTAAAAGGTACGAGTAGAATAGCCTACCTAGGCTAACTTCGGTACCTACTGTTGCTCCAAAGGACTAAAAAAGACTAGTACCTACAGAATTTATAAATTAACTTTAAAGTGAAGACCCTTCAACACACCTTTACATTGCTGTAAAAAATTAAGGGATCGAAAAAACACAGTTTTGCATTCACGGTGTCCGGATCGTGAAATACATGTTCACTGACACAAATTCCAACTTTTCGGTAAATAAACATCCAGTAAAAGAGTTTACAACAAATCCAAGCTCAATAGAATGGTCCAGTTCGAAGTAAACCAGGAAATCATTTTGAGAAAAAATCGATTTTCGCGTCATAAAACAAATGGTTACCCAGATGGTCTCCTTCAAGGGTTTACAAAAACTTTATAAGTCATTGAAAAGCTGATTTCATGCTGAACAATTTGAAAAAAAAAAAATCTTTAAAAATGGTTCATTATTTAAGGGTTTAAAGCCAAAAATTCACTGAAAAAGTAAGCCATTTTTTAAAAATTGTGTTCAAAATTAAGGGATCACTGTGTTTTTTGTTTTTTATTAGGGTTTTGTGGGTTGAGCTGAACTGGAGGCGTGAAATTCAGAAACCAAGTAGTGCATCTGTCACAAAAAAAAACTTTAAAAAAATCAATAAAAATGGACTGTCCTCAGACGATCTCAGTTCGAGAGAACGGATTGAAATAAGACAATATACCATTTTTTGTTTTAAACATTATCCGCGCCACCCAGTTTTTGAGGTAGTGTCCATAGTCAATGACAGGATCGTGCGACAGTGTTTTAGCAAGAAATGGTATATAGTCTCATTCCAATCCGTTCTCTCGAACTTAAATCGCCTGAGGACAGTCTGAACAGTTACACTCCTAGCAACCAATTTTCACGCCCCCAGTTCAGCCCCCTAATAAAAAACTAAGAACAGTGATACCTTAATTTCTACTTTTATCAGTGAATTTTTGGCTGTAAACTCTTAAATAATGAAGCATTTTTAGTTTTTTTTTTTTTTTTTTTTTTTTGAATTTTTCAGCATGAACTCAGCTTTTCAATGACATAAAGTTTTTGTAAACCCTTGAAAGAGAACATTTGGGCAACCATTTGTTTGACGAAGTGAAAAGGTTTTACTTTCGGTTCTATTGAGCTTGGATTTGTCGTAAACTCTTTTTCTGGAAGTCATTTACCAAAAAGTTAGAATTTGTCTCAGTGAACAGGTATTTAACTTACGATCCGGCCACCACAAATCCGAAACTGAGTTTTTCCGACAGTGATCCCATATTTTTTCACAGCAGTGTATTTTCATTGTAACACCGATGTAGTAGTTGTTGCTGATAGGCACAGTAGGCTTCAACGTGATTCGAACCTACTGCCTACTTTTTACTCTCCGCCAACAAAAAAAGCGAGGCAAAGCGGGATACGTTATTTCTCAGGACGGAGATCGAAAAAGCAGGAAGATTGCCAAGGTTACCTACCTTACTTTAAGAGAGTATTAAAGGCCGTATCACACACACATTTATTCAGCTTTTTTCTAGCATTTTTAATGGCAAAGTGCTTTTTTCCTTCGGTCCGCTGTCAATGTTGAAGAGGAATAAGTGCACAAAGAGCGCATTCTGGCGGAATGCAGTTTTATTAAGTCTTTTAATTTAAGGCTCCTAGGGATTTCCCATTGAATTGTTACCTTCCCAAGGGTTACGTTTAAGGATTTTTCGCGTTGAAGAATAAATTGGAACATGTTTTCCCAACTGAGTTTAAAAATGCTCCGCCAGGATGCGCAATGGTCGAAAAACCTGACCTTGGATAAAAGCACTTTGCCTTCACGTTCGAGCTGAAAAAATGCAAGTGTGATACGGCCTTAAGGGTGTCATGTAAATCGAATACAAAAAATAAGGCTACCGACCCTTTATACACACAACCTTGTTTACAGTCAATTGGAACTTGATTCTTCTACAATTCAGGCGTTATCAATTATTTTCTGGGACTAGCAATGTGATATAAACCCAACAAAACTGAAAATAAGTATTGCCCAAGTTGGGTATTAGTATTGATTCCTCAATACCAGGTACAAGGACGTACCTGGAAAGATTTGGTGATAAAAATAAATTAAATGATTGAAAACACTGTACAGAGATATTAAGCATTGCATTGACTACACTACTGTATACTTGCTATTATTCGAAATCCAAGAGACCAGGTCGAGAATTCGACATATCGACCTTTTTGAGAGTACCGCGATTAAAATCATCACGATCGAAATCCAGAAATTTCGAGATATGAAAAGTTGAGAAGATTCAATTGAAAGATTTATATTATTGAACGTACGTAAAAATAAACCTACGTGAAAAAATGAATGGAAATTGAAAAAATTCAAGTATGTACGTAGGTAATGTCAACCAATAACCGAAGTATAATAATGAATAGTTTTCTATGGTGGCGATTTCAGCCTGCAAACTTTTAGTTACAAATCTATAACAACATAACCCACCGTTCAAATTAACCAAGGAATGGGAAGCCGTGAATTCGTGTTATTGATGGTGTACTCTATTGAAAGAACAAGATATTGAGTATATCTAAATAAATGTATCTTTTCCAAGTTGCACTATTTTTAAGGGGCCTAGCACTCGTAATTCGGTATAGTTTGGCCTGGAACAAGCATTTAGAACAGACAGTCAGACAAAAATGTATCTCTTAGCCTAAATTGTTCGAAAAGCTGTAAAACGCAGAAATCAAGCAAATACTTGGATTTCCTGTACGAGTAAAAAGCTCAGGTACATTTTGCAGTCAAAACGAAATTATATAACAGGCACTTGTCCTCAAAGCTTCTGTTCTCCAAAGGAAGTTGATGCTTTGAATACTTCAGTGGGATTTCATTGTTTGGTTGAAATTGCATACCTGATTAGTATGATGTGAGACGAATCTTTTGAATCTTGATTGTAGATGTGATTAAAACTGTATTAAAGTGGTTAAAGCAGTGGTTAAAACGATGTCCAGAATACTAAATATTGTTCTCTGGAACCTATTGGGACCAGATTCAAAACACAGTAGAAATTTTATAATTTTGACCATTAAATCGTTAGTTATGGTGATTTCCTATAATGAGTTTGTTAACTCCATTTCTGAAAGAGGTGCCCAATTACTCTTCCTCGCTTATATTTCCATTACCCTCCTAAATCAAAATTTCCTCGTTATTTTTGTGTTTCTCGGCTCTCTGAACAAATTTGGTCTCGTGTCACTCTGCATGTCTGTGCAAATCTTTGTCCTGACAATAGTATACTAAATTATACCCCGAGTTTTATGAAATTTCCAGGGATTGTGCAGATTATGTCCAAGACAGATATTGTAAGCTTCATCTTCGTCCGGGCGTTAGGTGCGTGTGCTCAATGCACATTCATTTCTGGGAACTCCTACTTCTCACAACGTAATCCCACGATTTCACTCTAAATTGGAGAGTTGCCGAATGAACCCAACATGATTTCCCACGAAGTCCATTATAATCCGTATAACGTACCAATAATACGTTACCAGAGACTACACGCTGGAATAATAAAGAAGAAATTTCGTGTTTAAATTCAAAACGTTTAAATACCAAAAATTGGGATCTCAAAACTATTAAAATTGGTAATGATTCTAATTTCTACTGATAGATTTTACATCAATGAACCAAAATGAGGTAACCCGGATAGCTGTACGTCATTCGCTCATTCGTTCATCCATTCGCTCATCCTAAGAGGTAGGGCAAGAAAAAACAGTCAAGAGGTAGCTTGAAAAGTCATAATTTGTCAATATAGAAACGAATAAATTATACTCAATGTAATTCACGTCTGCACATGCGCAGAATAGATTGATGAGTTGAGTCTGACTACCTGCAACCTAACCCGCGCATTACTGAAGATTTCAACAAAATCGGATGAAAACTGGAATTTAAGGTCGTTACAAGTATTTCACATAGGCGCAGTAGCTATTAACGATACAATCGTGTTAAAATTGATATGGGGTAATCAAGTCGTCTTCTCCCAACTACCTTCCAAATTTAAGTGAAATCTAACGACGAGGGTGTGAAAAAATAGAGCATAATGGACTTTACATTTGCGCATGCGCAGAATGAAGTATTGATTTGGCTACAATGAAACTGACAGCGGGCCATCTACAACCTGACTCTCTCATTATTATCAGACAGTTTCGTCAAAATCAAATGTAAAATGTGGAAATTAAGGTCGTTACAAGGATTTCACAGAGGCGCATGCGCAGTAGCTAATATTGGTACAATCATGTTGAAATTGATGTGGGATGATAAAATTGTCATCCCCTCAACTATCATCCAAATTTATGCAAAATCTAACGACCAGGGTGTGAAAAAATGGAGCACAATGGAATTAACGTTCGCAGAGTGAAGAATTCAGTCAGGAACGATGAAACTGATGGGGAACCATTCAAACCCGCACATTCCCTAAAAATTTCATCTAAATCGGATTAAAACTGCGGAAAAGATGCTTCTTAGAAGGATTTAACATTGGCGCATGCGCAATAGCTATTGATGATACAATCATGTTGAGATTGATATGGGATAATCAAATCGTCATCCCACAACTACCATCCAAATTGAGCGAGATCAGATTAATAGGGCGTGAGAATTGATGCTCGGTAGAATTTACGTTTGCGCATGGACAGAGTGAAGTATTGAGTCAAGAACGATATGGAATCGTCTACACTTTTTCGGATGAAAACGGTGGGATATCAGCTTGTTACAAGGATTTGCGGACACATCACAAACACACTCACACAGACACACGCACACACACAGACACACTCACAAACATAGACATACACACACAGAGACAGACAGACACGGAACCACAGTTATTCAGAAATTTTGATTTTGGAGACCACAAATTTTTTTCTCCCCGAAAGTGAAAACAACAACAACAACAACGATCTTTATAATTTCAATCAAATTACCGCTCCAAGAAATCGAATTTATTTCAGCTTTTGTTGTGGAGTAGAAAAGCTTAGGTGCATTTCATGTCATTAATATTCTTTGAGCAGGTTAATGATTTATAGATTATGACGAACTAAAGGCTCCGTTTAAAATTATCTACAGATCCGGGATCTGTGCAGGATAATGAATATTATGAATAAATAATGAATAATAATCCTTTGTGTTATAATTTGCCGTGATGTATGACTGCACTGAAAGGTATTGTGACTACCGTGAGATGAACCTGAAACACGACCGATTAAAAACAGCAGACTGCTGACTCTCCTCCTTCAGACTAAATCCCTTTTGTCACAAATCCAAAGGGTAATAATACTAATACAGCCGACTATATCAACAGACAACAAAGCTTGTGTAACGTTTGGCGCTTCATTACACCGATTCACTGGACCGAAACTAGGACTTCGAAATCATGCAAAAAATATATTTACTAACCGGTATTTAGCCAACGATTATTGTGACCAACAAGCTGTGGCTAATGACAGTCTTCATGCGAATCTCTTCTTTACAACTCATTGACTAACATTTTTGCTAAAGCTGAAAGCTTTAAGCCATTGGGGTTTGAATTCATCTATTTGTTTGCGAACAACGAGCGTCAAACACAAACCTAGAAAAGTTGCTCTTTCAGCCTAATCAGCATCCATGGCTGACACACGGACAAACACCTATAATACAGGGTCGTAACGACTTAATGGATCACTCCGTATCTCCATTAATATGGAGTTAGAAAAAAACTTCAAGCGGTAACCCCCTTACTTTTAAGTAAGAATTTCAAATATCACAGTTTCGCGCACCGCGCATGCGCACAAATGCGCAATACGCGCAACAACTTTGTCATTTTAAATTAGAACCCCCTTTTTTTATTGCATACTCGAATTCTACGTAAAATTTCATGAAGAAATGACCCATCACTCGATTTTTTAGGGGCGCATAAACGGGCTCGATTCCGCTCCAAAAGTGCTCAAGTCCGCTCTAAAAGTGCAAAAATAGTGAAAAACTGAGTTTTTGAAGATATTTAATAGCCAGATGTAATACATGATTTTGGAGTATTTTTTGTGTGCTGAACCTCGTAATGATATCCATTAATTGATATTTGCAAAACCAACTTGGGAAAACACCGATAGAACTACAGATTACTATGCTTTACATATTCTGTGTGGGAATGAGTAAGATAAGTGCAATTTTGGCTTAAGAATAAGGGGGTTTACCGCTTGAATTTTTTTCTAAACCCCATGTTAACGGAGATAGAGATAGTGACCCATTAAGTAGTGACATTAAGTAGTTTCATCAGTATACACACGTAGAGACAGATAGCCACGAAGTTGTTCAGAATGGCCTAAAACGTAAAACGCGAGTGACATTTGCGAAATTTTCATCTCCCAAAAATGAAAAAATGTAAGTAGACACGGAAGCGCAACAAGTACCAACTAGTTATGCAAAGTGACCTTATGAGCAAATATTCATGTTTCTTCATCTCTTAATTTCTTGTCAATCTCTCAGAGCATATATAGTTCTTAGCAAAGCCTACTTAACATAAATAGATAAAAATAAAAGTAAATAAATAAATAACTTGGTAACAGGTGAGGAGAAGGAGTTGATATATTTGTCATAATTTGGATCATTCATCTATTGATAAATAAACCAGAGTAAAAGAGTCAAATGTAATTGTAGTTGAAATTTCATATTTTACAGAAAATCTAAGCCTCAGATCAGAGAGATCATCTTATTGATAGTCACACGACATGGTAGGTAGGTACCTAAGTTTCCACAAAACCCTCGTAACAACAACGAGGCAGATGTGACCTGCCCGCGGTCACAATACGAAATGTTATCGCGACACGCTGGTTTTGCGTTTCCCTGCGACCCGAGAGGGTTTCGGCAAGAGGAGGATTCATCCTCAGGAAATTAGGAAATAAATAAGTAGGCAGAGGTGTAGATGAGTACGAAACGACAAAATGGCCGCCGCAAGCCGATTTGATGCGCAAGGTTTATAATACAACCCACTTTTTATTCGACCTTCAACGAAGAACGGAGATTTCTGTTTTACTTCTAAGTGACATTTCACTTTTTAAACACATGAGGAAGTTATGTATTTGCTTTGAACTCTTTTCAAAGTTTGTCCTCAAAGATTTGGAATGACACATAATTTCATCAACTTTATTTTTTAATTTTTATTGGATCTGTAAATTGGTTGTTGGTTTGTTCATGCACCATAACAATGTTAGTAACTACATTAGGGAATAGTGTCTTGTATTCAGAAAAATTTAGTGAAATGTGTCTTCTCATGCACCATAACAATGTTAGTAACTACATTAGGGAATAGTGTCTTGTATTCAGAAAAATTTAGTGAAATGTGTCTTCTGTTCTTGAAATTTTGTTAATTTCGTAAGTGGCCGCGGTGCTAAAAGTGTTTCTGACTGGTTTGGAGACTTAACGCTCAGAAATAGTCTCCACGCTTGTCCAGTCGGTGCCAGTGCATACCCACCCACCATGACAGCTCAACTAGGTTTTACTATAATAATTTAAAATTACTTATTTTCTCAATTTTGACCATTCAATGTAGGCACAGTAATAAATCTCTAAGGAACTTTTAAAATTTCTTCTTAAACTTTAATTCAAAATCTGTAAGGAAACATAAATAACATTAAATACTGGCCTTATTCAAAACTATCGATTTGCTCAGTTTTTGCCATTCTATCACAACTCCTTTCACTGTGAAGAGTTAGCAAGAAATGGCTTTATGGAGAGGCTGACACGTGTGTGAGCTTCAATTTCCACTACCCACATTTCTAACTAAACAATAACTAGAAAAATAATATGAAGTATAACCTTTTGGGACTATAAGAATATATTGACAAAGTTGGAAAAACGCAAGCATGTTTTTCGCAAGTTGTTTGTTCCTAACCATCTTCTTGTGTATAAGGTAGGTACTTACTGAGGTCCGATCCGGGAGCGGTCATTAAGTCAGGTGGATAAAATAAACCCCTCCAAAAAGTTTCTCAGGCTAAGGAAAATCAAGGAACTAAGTGCGACAGAGAATGATGCGAATCAAGAGTGAACATAATTTAGAATAAGGTGTGAATTATTTGGATACCATGAGATGAATATTATCATTATTTATTGAGATTTACCAATGAGGGACAAATGCAAGGGCATTCGAGAAATTTCCGGGTTATGAACGAAGCTGAGAAGCTGAAGTCTGAAAGGCCGTTTTGTGAACTAACTCTTTGTTCTTATAGCATGTATCCAGGAGAGAGGACCTGATTTCGTTACAGAAAAATGCTTCCCACGTTCGTATCATGTTGTAGGAGAGTGGCTCGTGAGAATGGCTCATAATGCATTGGATAGAAAGTCTATAGAATGATGGATAATTTGAGTAATTAATTATGGAATTAAATTACTATGGGATTGAATCAGGACCTAACTACAGTCCACATCAGAAAAGCTTTCAGCTTTGTAGTCTTCATGTTTTACCAGCAGATGGATTAATCGTTTGACTTTGAAATAATTGGATAATTGAAGAAATTATCATAAATTTTATCATTACTTGCAGTGGCAAAAGAAATTGTCATACGATTACCATTATGGAAATTGAAATACTGATTGAGGAAGTTGCTTCGCAAAAACTACCGATTGTATCCCTCTGCAATGAGTGAGTTTTTACAAGAACCACAAGAATCTGTTCCAAGTTTATTATATAGCTCATTGCCTTTCAAAATTAAAACGTTCCACACGGTTGGAAGGTACCACCAGTTGTCAATTTTCAGGGTATTTTCAAAGTTATGTGAGATAACTCCTGAATTTCCTCGCCATCAGATGAATAGTAGCATGTGCGCTTGCGCAAACGTGAATTTCCCTATCCCCCTATCACTTAATTTAACCGTAGTCTGATGGATATTAGGGAGTCGCGATTTCGATAGGGAATCTTTCAGAGAAATTAAGAGACGAATGAAATATGGGCTTCATCCAGATCAGCAGTGTGCTAAATTCCCTCCTGTTCACCCTGGGAATTTGAAATTTGGTTGGGAGCCTCTCTGGCACATAGGAACGAATAAACTGAGTTGTTCTTTCCTGGTCGACTGAGTGAGCTAAATTCAGTCTAGCTCAACCTAGGAAATTGAATTTGACAGGACGCCTCTCTGAGACACCAAAAGACGAATGAAATTAAGGACCCAATCCAGATCAGTTGAGTAAGCTCAATTCTCTCCTTTCATCCTGAGATGTTGAAATTTGGAAGCCTCTACTTCCGACACCAGAAGTAAAAGCGTGTTCTTTTATATTTTATATGGAACTAGCCAGTTACCCGTGCGTTGCACGGACCCACCTGTACGGGTTAGTCGGTGCATAGACTGCTGAAACAACCATATCAAGACTGTGTTCGTAAATTCAGAGGCCGTATGCCAAATCACAGCATAAAAGTAGCAAAATCAGGCCCGGACTGATCAGGAAAGAGCCCATAATTTCAATCAGCTCTTATTGCCCAAAGAGGCACCCTTTCAAATTTCGAAATAAGGGGGGATTGCCATTTGAACTTTTCTTCTAACCAATTTATTAATGAGATCAGGTAGTGGGGGGGGGGGGGGTCCGAGACGTCTCTATGGTGGGATTCTTCCCTCTCAGTTTTCTGTGACATGGAAAAAGTTGGGAAAATGTCTACTCATAATCAAATCCTGATTTTCCCATCTCTAGGTACCAAGTATTTATATAAGACTTATTAATTTATATTTATTTTATTTTATTTTTATTTTTTTAATAAGAAAAAGGTATTTATAAAACGTATTTTCAAAGGACTTTAGTGAAAGAATGTAAAAAAAAAGTAATAGAACGTATTTTAAGAAGTTTTTTTTTTTTTTTTTTTTTCATTTGTGCATGAAACTGGCATTTTTTGTTCAAATTAACCCAACTTTCCTCAGCGTTTCTCAATTACGTTATATCTGGAAAACGGATTAAGATAGAAAATTGCGTTTGACGGCATTTTACTCCATTCTCGGTTATTCGTAGCTTCACCCAAAAATATGTTTCACACACATTCAAATCCACCCTCTATATGAATGGAGAACATTCAGTAGTTTGAAACATACGAAAAATAGTTTAGAGGCTACAATGACTGATAATTTCCGTGTCTATCGGTGTCTATGTCCATCGCCCCAAATGCAATGCGAAAAAAATCAAGCTGAGAAAATTAACACAGGAGATGTGGTGTGGTACAAGCATGGGCTAAATTGAAAAATCGGCCAAATAAAACTCTGACTTTCAAACACTAATCGTGAAGAAATAAAAGTTTTAATCATTGTATTTTTCTTACCATTATTTCTTACATTATCTGATTCACTAATGGGCAAATCGCTTTGAGTTGTTACGATAACATCGTAACTATATCCGGAGGATTTTTCCAGGTCATTTACGCATTCTCCAAGTTTTGAATAATGACAAAAATTATTGTCTTGATCTAAAACTAATGTTACGGTCTTATTACAAATTATATGATATCAAATTTTCGTGTCACAATCCACATGAAAATGTTCATTTTTCAGAAGTGTTACGTGTAGGTAGGTGATGGTACTTATAGGTACAGATAAGCGTAGGCATAGATAATAACTGTAGCAGGTATTATTTATATGTGACACGTCCAATTTTCTTCGTTTTATATCTCTTTTTTCGATTTGGGAAAACTTTTTTGTTCAGTTGGGGATTTCATTATACTTTCCCCTTCAATATGGTCGTCTAGTGACGCCCCTGTATAAATTTATGCAGAAAAACTCCTGTATGTTTGAGTGCGGTAGGCACTCGAATGTGGCGGCACTTGCTGTTTTGTATTCAACATTTTTGGAATTTTTGTGCATCGAATAACTTTGTCAGGGCTCCAAAAGCCCATTCAACGAGACGGCCGAACACGTATCTTCTTATTTTGGTCTTGAACATCCATTAACGTTCTGAACAAAAGGAGCCTTCTCTTGTCAGTTAATTTCAAGACGCTTCATTTCGTCTATTCAATAACACACTAGACCTTAAATGTTTAAAATCTTGAACCCTTTTTGAATCCTTATCATATGTAAAAACCATTATTATTACTATTATTGAAAGGTTATAATATGACAACCCGTTTGAAAGATTATCACATCAAATATTCAACCACTCTTCTAAGGTGATTGAATCCTTGTGATTTGGCACTTTAACCTAGTGATGTGACACTATTTTATGATTTGAAACCAATCCGTTAGGCTGTCTATAGTATACTCGAAATATTTTAAGGTCAAGTCTAGAACAGTCAGTCTGTTCGCGATATGTAGGTAAGAATGATCCCTTCGATCCCATGGAGTACTAGCAGATTTCCCATCCAGTATCTATTAGTTTGTAAATCCTTTCAAATTACATTCTGACTGGCATCTTATGCCATCAACGATACGTTAAACTATTGACGATTATCTACAGTGAGATTCGTTCAACTTTTCTATCGTTTTTGGATAAAACCGATGAACCGTCCATTATAAACTGCCCCCATGATGGGCGGGACTGGGGTTCATTAACTCTCCAGTGTCGGGGGCCTTGAGGCGAACGTTGAGCTATTCTCGTCAGTTTATCGCGGAAGGCTCGAGTGGGGATTCAAATGGTCGATCGTGACCCCTGGCCATCCCACTGAAAAATGCATCATCCTTCAAAACACGACTGTTTTTGAACTATTAACAAAATATCTGTTATTCACCTCACTATGGGAATCGTACAGCAGTGGAAGAATCTGCAGAGAGATCTGCATCTAATCACTTATTAATAACAGTTGACTCCGCATGGGAGATCCTAGACACCCTTTTGATTTCAACTTGAGCCTCGAGTAAACATTAGAAGAACGTGGAACACGCTCCATTTAAAATTTCAGCTTTATAGGTTTAATAGCAAAGAAACGTACCTCTGGATATCACTCAGCTGATTTAGGGGGCTCCAGACTTCATGATTCGTTTCTGAACGTAACAATGGTTCTCCATTTCAAATTGAAGCTTCACAAGTTGAATTGCAAAGAAGCTCTGCATTGTGAGCATTGTGAGCTCTGGAGCTCAGTCAGCTGATCTGGGGAGCTTCAGACTTTACGATTCGTTTCTAGATGTCTCAAGGGTTCTACAATTCAGTTGTTAGCTTCATAGGTTGAATAACAAAGAAATTAGCTCTGGAGCTCACCCAGCTGAATCAGAGAGCTACAGACTATACGATTCGTTTCTAGATGTCCCAAGAGGCCTCTAATTCAAATTTCAGCTTCACAGGTTGAATGGCAAAGAAAATAGCTATGGATCTTACTCAGCCGACCTGGGGGGCTTTAGACTTTGATTCGTTTCTAGACGTCACAAGAGGCCTCCATTCCAAATTTCAGTTTCTTGGGTTGAATAACAAACAACTTGGCTCAGGATCTCACTGAGCAAATCGGGGGGGGTCTAGACTTGATTCGTTTCTATACGCCCCGAGGGGCCTCCATTTAAAATTTGAGCTTCATAGATTGAATAGCAAAGAGCTTCGGATCTTACTCAGCCGACCTGGGGGGCTTTAGACTTTGTGATTCGTTTCTAGACGTCCCAAGGATTCAAGATGTCCCGTTCCGTTTCTAGCTGTCCCATTTCAAATTTCAGGTCCACAGGTTGAATGGCAAAGAAATTAGATCTGCCGCTACTTCAGTCTCTTTGTTTCGTGACAAATTTTGTGACATTTTTCACTTTTAGGTAAAAGCGTGTTCCACGCTAAGACTCGATTAGCGATAATGTTAACGGATTAGCGATAATATATACGGTAGATAACGAAGAAAATTTCCTCAGCTATGAGGAAGCTGGGAGCACTCAAAAAGGTAGTACTGGAAAGTAAGATATTGTTCTGGCAGAAGTTCTGTTCAAATATTAACAGCTTTACTCTTCTGAAAGATATTGGGGCTCAAATGATAAAAATTAAGAATGGGAATAATGGAAATGAACTAATAATGAATGCTGAATAATGCTGACCTGTAGTGGAATGACAATCAACCTAATTATTTAGTAGACGTTTAAGGTGCTTCGATGCCTACACGAATAAGATTTTCGTCGCGAGGGTTCAGTAAGTACCTAGTACCTAAATAGCAAAAAAACAGTTAACATTGGGGGAAAAAATACGTAGGTATAAGTATCGATTCTTTGTTTACTACTCAGTTCTGAAGATTTTGGTGTACTGCTACTCAATTATTATATCGACAGAAACCGTCGTAAATGAAAAAAGTCCAGTCATGCAGCATGACCCCATGAGCGAATTTTTGAAGAATATTACCGATTTTTACAACTAGCGAACGGCATTATTTCGATTTTTGACTGATTTTTCAACTTTGAAATTTTTGAAAACTTGATACATATTCTTATAGGAAATTTTACGCTGATTCCGAATATACCACATGTTAGTATGCTGAAAAAATTATTTCGCACAACAAATCGCAAAAAACAGGCTATTTTGAAATTTTTGACTAAATTTTTGAAAATTTCAACCCGAAGATGTAATCCGATCATGCTGGCCAACGAACTTGAACTTTCGTTTTGTGCCCTTAACATTTTAAAATTTGTTTGAAGTTTCTAGCACAATTCTACGGACAGTTATCGTCTGGAATGACACATACATACATATATACATATATACATACATACATAAAAAAATGCGTTAAACTTCAGAATATGATTCAGAATAGCCTGAAACGGATTTCTGCATAAAAAGTTTTCAAAAATTCACATTCTACAAATTTTGAGGCGAGAGCAATAGCTTAATTTTCTTCAAAAATTCGCTAAAAGAAGTGCCCAACCTTCACTGCCTTACTCGAAAGAGCTCTTATAGCTGCTTCACCTCATCAACCTATTGCTCGATTAACAGAAAACAGAAACAATGCAGATAGCCTGAGCATTACCTTCTTCCCTGACAACACAATGTCGTAATAGAATAAACTTCTAGGTTTTTTTTTTTTTTTTTTTTTTGAGCGTTTATTTTAATACTATATCAACTAGTTACATCTGAAGTATTATACAGGTAACTATCTAGATATTTACTTCACATAAATTCCGCATTGTTTATATAAGTGTTAGTCCATTGACGTACACCACATTACAGCTGCACATCAGCATCCAAGGTCCAATGGCTTGGTCCTCTTCAGGCGTCGGTTTACTTGGGAGTTGTCGAGAAGCTGGATAGCTTCAGGATTGGTATGTGCGAGTAGCCTCTTTTCATAGTTTCTGGCATATCTTTTTGTAACATCGCTGATTCTCTCCATTTTGAGATCTTCTTTGAAACTTCTAGGTAATGAACGATCCATGTTTTGTTTACCGATTCTTGAAAACACCATACAGGACACAAATATCATAGACAGGAGGAACGAGAAGGCATTATTTTTTCCCATCCAAAACCGATGCGTCGAACTGCGCAAGGTCGTTCTCAGATTCGGGTTCCGAACTGACAAGGTCCGCCGCTCGGAGCGCTAAGGGCGAAGGACCTAAGGAACATGGTGGTTGACATGATTTTCCCCTTGTTTATACCTTCCGTCACCCCATCTGGCTCTTAAATTCGTTCCCACCAAGTTTCAATTTCCTGAATTCAGGGGAGCTCAAGACGCAAGTTTCAGGTTAATTTGACTGGTTTCTTCAATTCCCCTAAAAAATAAAAACGCTGCAAATTATTTCACAAAGATTTATTATTTTTTCAATTGAGTATGATCATAGTTTTAGTTGGCTAGCGTACGTCATAAGGCCCGTCCAGACTCCTCGGCGTATCCTATTTCGAGTTGCCACAACCTATACTTCTATAATTATATACGCATGTTTATATTTCTCGATTTGAGCTCCAATCTATTCAAATAGTTATTGCCTTAATAATATCATTATCTAAGCACGTACGAAAAGTCGAGAGGATATGTTATTAAATATGCGTAGGAAAAGCTTTGGTATTAACACACAAATATGACCTTGAAAAAAACATATATTCATGCCTCGAAGGAACGCCGGCGCCGTACCCACCACAAGGTGCCGCGGCGCCGGCGCCTCCTCTCACTCCACCGCCCGCTCACCCCCCCTCACCACCCACCGTGACCCCCTGCCAAGCGTGCCAGGCGTGCGCGCGTAGAAAAACACACTTTTTTGCCCGTTTTTGGCCCATAGCATCTATGCGAGTAAAGCGATCGGGATGGTTAAACGTTAGGACCAACTAGACCCCAAATGGAGTCTATGTGCGAAAGAACGGGTTTTTAAAGTCAATTCTTAGGCCTTTTATGGCCCGGACGGCGAACGGCGGACGGCGGACGGCGAACGGCGGACGGCGAACGGCGGACGGCGGACGGACATTTCAAATTTGGATTCTACGCACCTTGAAACGTAAAGTGACAAAGTTTGAGGGGGGGTTATAAAAATTTTTTGCTACACGATCACATAGGCTTATTATTGGAAATAATAAACCAAAATACAGTGAAGACGTATATATATATATATATATATATATATATATATATATATATATATATATATATATATATATATATATATTTGTAATTATTAAAATCGTTCCAATCGAGGGCTGAGAAAAATACCGAAAACCCCCAAATTATTTTAAAAGTTCTGAACCCCCTGACAGGTTTGGTTTTGCATTATCCCCAAATTTAGTCTTGGTTTAAGTTGTTCCAAGCATTTTTGCTTCAGTTGTTGCTACACTTGTTCGTCAATAGTGACATTTCAAGATAGTAACTTTGAATTGTTTATCGGTTATTTAGTCTAATAAAAGCGTGGTGCACGTTTTCACCCGGCCCCGCTCAATAATTATCCAAGTTAAGACATATTGGTAAGTTATAAAAGCATAATAGGGACATTCCTATATTCCCTATGTCAGAGATCAATTTTCGATCCAACACTAGCCAATACGAAAATATGTCACTTTGTTTTCTGCTGCAATGGTGATTCCATTAATTTGAATATTTGGTACTGAGAAATTTGACCAATTGTGAATGTGACTATCGATCTCTAATGATAACTTATGTTTTCATCAGCAGCATGCTGTAGATTTTCATCAGCTAGCTCTCCAGGAGGACTTCTTGATATTGAATACGGTTCATGCAATTTTCGGAGGAGTTATAGTTCTTGTTCAGCTTAGTCAGTTGTTGTTTTACCTGATGTACAGCTGTTCAATCTTGAGCCGGTTTTGTGTACAGCATGGAAGTCTTCGAAAGAATTTCCTCCTGTTCTTCACGTTGCTAACGAGGTTGGGTAACCACGCAGCAACCGTATTATTCACCTTGAAACTGGAGCATTCCACCTCATTACACCAACCGGTCGAGACCGCATAAAGTGATAGGCAAACAAACAACTCCTGATCCATCTCCCCGATCACTTCTCACGATCAGTGAATCGACGAACTGCAAAATAACACTAAGGCCCCAACATCAAGTAGGCGGCTGGGATAAGTTAACCTTGAAGAGGGAAAAAATCCGCTATTTTGGTTTATTTTCAGCTGTGAACCGTAATATTCGAACCAGATTTTAGTAAGCTTGCGGGCGAACATTAAAAATAAAAGTATGCGAAGCCTTGTCTTTATACCCGTTGGTTCTGACATTGGCTTGTTGTTGGCGACGATCATATTTGTCTTTATCGGACATGAAAAAACTTGTTTCCCAGAGCTATTGTGTTGAAGTAATTACTGAGCTAATCGTGAGATTCGTATTGTAAAACACTCAATGGTATACACTTACCCAACAGTTGGCAATTACATAAGATATCGTTGTGGATGACACTCGTGCTGAAGGTTGACATTATCTACCGAGAGTTTTTTGGCCAAGTCTTCTACGGTGTATTTGTTCGCTGTCGTTTCCTCTTACCTTTGAATCAATGCATCATGACTATCAAGGTTTTCAGGTATGAATAAATCTTAATACATCATACTTGAAATAATGAAAATCCGCACGCCTTCTGTTCATATTAAAATCAATGACGATGCACTCTTTCCTGCACTCCCTCTAAAATCTTGTTAAGAAATCAACGATACCCACGGGTGTGAAAGAGGTACTTCAACTATTTTTTAATTGAAGAAGATTCCATCCTAGGAATTTTGGCCTCAACTTTACTCTGCTACTATGAGTAGTTATCTTTCTATGATTTTTCAGTTTCGCACACTGGTGACGTCAGAGCACCACTCCTGCCTGGGCGGGACCCCTCCGCCCAGTGTGACGTCACCATTGCAGCAAACTGAAAAATCAGAGATAAAAAAAAACTACTCCTTGTAGAAGAGTGCGGATAGTGTCAAATTTCTTAGAATCGAATATATCTTCATTTAAATACAAAATGAAATAATGATCGGTCTTATTCAGTTCAATACTAAAATCTATGAGGAAAAAAACGCGAACACACAGACGTTTTTGTTTCTGTGTTAGATAGCTCTTCTTCGCAGATTACTAGATGATACATATTGATTAATTAGGGCCTCTATCAAAGTGTAATTACGTAGATATATGCACTAACCAAAAGACAAGAAATAATACAAAACACCTACCTAGGCCTTCTACGTAAGGGACCGGTCGTCATAGATTGCATGATGTACACCCATAATGACAGTTATAATCGTAGAAAGACACGACTACATAATGTTATGTTACAAATGAGCAAGGAGTGAAATTAAAAAAATTTTAACAAAAAATTATTTTTAAAAAATTATTTTAAAAAAAAATATTTTAAAAGACATCTGCAAAATAGGGTGTCGCACATACATAGCTTCGGTGTATCCTTAATATTGATGTAAAGATCATTGATATATCTTAAATACCTAATCTTAGAAGTTGAACGATTCCAAACCCAAACTCAAAAATGGATGATTCCTGTAAAAGCCATACCAGTTACAAAGGATTTGGGGTTCGCGCATGCGCAGCATCTACTAATGGTACGGTCGTGATTAAACACGTATGGGATAATCAAAATCGTCATTTCCAAGCTACATTCTCAGAATTTAAGCGAGATAGGACGAATAGGGCATGAAAAAATGGCTTTTGGTGCCCATAATTTTATTTGTCTCTTGATGTCACAGAGAACCTCTCTTCTAAATTTCACATTCTTTTTCTTTTTATTTATTTAGTTATTTATTTATTTTAATCATACAAATTCATTTTATAAATATGGTACAAATTTAACAACTTAAGCTACTCACTTTCGACTTCTTTCCCAACGATAGGCTTGGCCCGTGTTGTTGGGGAAGGTCTTGGTGATTCGCTCATGTCTTATAATCTATCTACTCTATGATACAAACGGTACTTAAAAATATAATGTTATGCGTATAATGTTCTCATAATTTTAAGAGAAGATATTTTCTAAAATAATCACTGTACATAAATACTGCTTAAAAAAGTTTCGCATCCCGCTTCCCCCTTTTCAACAAGCCAGGTTAAAATATGTTTCTTGTAGTTTTGTCTTGTGAATCTTTGAGCATTTTTCATATGGCCCTCTAGCGCTCTGTGGATTATGTAAATAATGAATTTTGGATTGTGAGTTGACAACGTTAGTCTCGGTCTAGGTGCAATTACATTTCCTGCGGCTACGTACCTTGTTATATACATTGGGTTACGTTGTGAACCTATTATTTGTGGATCCTTATGGAATTGCAGAAGTAAATTTTTAACATATAATTGCCTTATAGTAAATAGCTTAGCGATATTAAATACATTGTCAGATGGAGCCCTAATTGGTAAAGGCAGCATAGTTTTTACAATGATTTTCTGGCGTACATGTAATTTATTTATATGGGTTGAGAATGTCCCACCCCAAGCAATTATGCCATATTGAAGTACAGATTGTAGCATACTGTAATAAATTAGTTTTATCGTATTTCTAGGGAGTGTGTGTCGAATATTATATAATATGTACATGTATTTATTAAAAAGGGTGAAAAGGAGAGAATTTAGCTCGATTAGCTGATTAGGATGAAGCTCATCATTTCAGTCGTCCCTTAAAGTTCTCGAGAATCTTCCTTTCGAATTTCAACTTCCTAGAGTGAACGGGAAAGAGGCCATCATTTTAGTCGTACCTTGCTGCCCCAGAGACGCTTCCTGCCATAGAGGTGTTCCACGATATAACATTCCACAACTTCAAGCATCTTTCGGAATGCTTGATTTTTCGCAAAAGAACAGATTTTTTGTCTCAAATCCAAGGAGTGATGTACATATTATATAGATTTGTTGGAATCCTTTCATATTGCCGTAAAACGGAGACGACAAATTTGAAAGTTTTGATTTTTTAAATCTTTGAAGCATTTTAATAGCCTAATTTCTACGAACATTCTACAAAAGCTCTATAAGTATGAAACACGCATTTTTTATATATACATATAGTTTGACCTCAATTTTACTCTTCAGGGTTGATTGAAAGTGACGCCAAGATCTGTAAAACATTTTCGGCCTACATGTAGTTTTTGACATAAGTTTCATAAACTTTGAGTCAGTTGTTTTGGAGGCCAGGCGGCGGATGGTCAAAGAAAAAGATGCATTATTGAAAATAATGAACTAAAACAGTTGAGCAGTTATGTATGTAATGCGTCAAATCAAATGATTTTCTTATGCTATCTACTCCTCCATAGGAAATTCCTCAGTTCTCCCAGAGATTACCTATAATTATTGTATATCTCTTGCCAGATCACCATCCAACATAACCATTATTATAATTGAAACAGCTTTTTATAGGATTCTGTAGCACTCTTTCGCATTAACAGTATTAAAACAGACAGGTACTTTGAAGACTTTGTTTTTTACATCAGGGAAATTAGTTTCATCACTCAACTCTGCGATACCTAATTATTGCCATCAATGAACAAGAGTTTAATATATTGCATCCCAGAGGCTGAAATTCATATTACGTAATCGGCAACAAAAAAATATCAAGGAGATTCGGTTTTTTTAAACTTACAGTACAGTATATTATCGCACTAGCCCCTATTGAGACCGAACCGACAGGACCCGAAGATAGCCGACCGCACCCGATTTCACATTTTTCATGGTAAACAAAAGCAGCCCACTCATGTGCCAACTCATGAGGCCCACGCGCAGGCCTCAAGGTTTTGTTCAACCCCTTTTGGTTTATTATTTCCAATAATAAGCCTATGTGATCGTATAGCAAAAAATTTTTATAACCCCCCCTCAAACTTCGTCACTTTACGTTTCAAGGTGCGTAGAATCCAAATTTGAAATGTCCGTCCGCCATTTGCCGTCCGCCGTCCGGGCCATAAAAGGCCTAAGAATTGACTTTGAAAAACCCGTTCTTTCGCACATAGACTACATTTGGGGTCTAGTTGGTCCTAACGTTTAACCATCCCGATCGCTTTACTCGCATAGATGCTATGGGCCAAAAACGGGCGAAAAAGTGTCTTTTTCGAGGATTTTAGTGTTAGAATTACGCACGCCTGGCACGCTTGGTAGGGGGTCACGGTGGGTGGTGAGGGCGGTGAGCGGGGGGTGGAGTGAGAGGAGGCGCCGCGGCACCTTGTGGTGGCTGGGGTGACCAGGGGCGTAGCAGAGGGGTGTAGGAGAATGGATATTCATTACTTTTACGTGTTATACCGTAACCTGAGGGGGATACGGCATTAGGGGCATAGTGGAGTAGCAGAAAGGCGTCCGGGGCGTATCGGAACGGATATAATATATATTTTATATTACATTTTATTACTTTTACCCCATATAACATTTAACCCACCTTGAACACACTAGTATATTTAGTATATTATATCATACTTTAGTATGTTACAAAAATAATTGATCCAGCCCATCTAAAATCCTTCGTTCTTCTTCTTCCCAAAATCTTCTCAGATAGTTCGAAGCAAATCGTTTCTAATTAAAATTGCATTACATGAGCAGGTTGGAGTCTGAACCCTCTGGATGAATAGCTGTTTACTTATATTTCTGCCTCGGTAAGTGGGGTGTCGTCACCCAAGTAATTTCGGACGCAGAATCGACTGGGATATGTCCCAGATGCTTTTGGAATCCAGTGCACTTACGGTTTTAGTTTGATTCCTATAGAAATTAGCTCCGTGGATTGAATGAGACCACTCTGGTGGCTGTAAGATCATCCATTTGCTACCCATCGGGAGCGCAGCCTGTAACGCGAGAACAGAGGTGGATACTAAAAAAGTCCAGTCATGCAGCATGACCCCATGAGCGAATTTTTAAAGAAATCTTCGACATTTCAGTCGCTATAGATCGTGTAGAGAAATTTTAGTTTATGATTTTGATAGACAAACATGGAATAAAATTATTAAGAATAATTAGGAGGTACTCATACTTTATTATTATTACAAATATTATCATACTTTATTTCTAAGCCACAGTCAGTATTAAAGCTACATCAAGTCCTAAAACAGTTGAGCGTAAAACATTAAAGAGAGCGACCGAGAGAATCGGAGGACGGAATATTTCACAGAGTAAACTCATCAGTTGTGATTACATTTTTTTTTTTAACAAGCACCTACTACCTACGTTTTAAACAGCATGGTTCTAGGATTGGTTATACAGGGATACTTCCATAAGAGTAGTTCAATCTGAATTTGGACAATGTTTCATGCAAATATTACCGATTTTTACAACTAGCGAACGGCATTATTTCGATTTTTGACTGATTTTTCAACTTTGAAATTTTTGAAAACTTGATACATATTCTTATAGGAAATTTTACGCTGATTCCGAATATACCACATGTTAGTATGCTGAAAAAATTATTTCGCACAACAAATCGCAAAAAACAGGCTATTTTGAAATTTTTGACTACATTTTTGAAAATTTCAACCCGAAGATGTAATCCGATCATGCTGGCCAACGAACTTGAACTTTCGTTTTGTGTCCTTAACATTTTAAAATTTGTTTGAAGTTTCTAGCACAATTCTACGGACAGTTATCGTCTGGAATGACACATACATACATATATACATACATATATACATATATACATACATACATAAAAAAATGCGTTAAACTTCAGAATATGATTCAGAATAGCCTGAAACGGATTTCTGCATAAACATTTTTCAAAAATTCACATTCTACAAATTTTGAGGCGAGAGCAATAGCTTAATTTTCTTCAAAAATTCGCTAAAAGAAACTGGCGAAAGCCCCAGAGCATGCTGGTTACTATAGCTGGCTATCTGATTCAGAAATAATAAACCATTACGTAATAATTTGCAGCGTTTTTATGTTTTTCGGGGTGCTGAATCCGAATTTGAGGTTTGCCCCCTGATCCAAGTGTGGCTTATGTTAAAAAATTGCAAAAAAAATCTCATAATTTTCCAATTTTTTTCAGGTTTTTGCCTATATTGTGAAAACTATGCAATTTTCGAAAATCGCCATTATTATAAGATTTAAAGTAGACAAAATTTTCTACGAAATCCACTAGTTAACTTCGATATTTGCCCCACCGGAATTGGCGCTACAGCTTGTTGAAAAAACGTCATTTTTTGCTGTTTGGAGAAAAAGTTGAAAATTAACAGTTAGAAGTTCGGTAGCGCCCGCAAATAATTTTTGAGCCTAAAATTCATAATTCCTCTGGTTTCTTCCACAAATAGTCGGTTGTAAAGAATTAGCGCACGCCATTGAGGGACCATAACACAGTGTATGTACCATGTAACTAACTATTCAAGTCATGTCAGTGCTATACGGGAAGTATGGCTGAAGAATCGGTTTTCTATTGCAATAATACGAACAAAGGGCACATTCGGTCAAAGTGTCGAAATAGTGTCATCTGTGAAGTATTGAAACCAAAACTTTGCACTGGGACCTCGGCTTTTGAATGTTTGAAGCTGGGTGTTGAACGTTGAACTTTTTATACACTCAAGTTTTTAATTACATACAGAATTCTTAATCCATTCAGGATATCTTATCGATCACACAACCACCATACAACCCTTGTTCTATTTCAGATCAAAATTAATGGGAAAACTGAATAGTCTTCAATATTAACGAAGCCAGAGCTCGATGAGCAAGGAGGCGGGCTCTAACATCACTAGCATAAGCGTGACCTGTCATAACTTTTTCTGTACTGTGAACAGCATAAATTAGGTTGAACAGATCAGTTAGGCTGCTCTCTTCTGTGATGATCCCAAAGTGCCCATAAACGACATCAAATGGTAGAAGGTCCCCAGACGTACATTCACGAGGGTGGACAATCACATGAGAGATTTTCCTTGATTTCTCTCGCTAAAAGATAGAGAGATTTGTCGAAGGTTAAAATGGCGAATTGCTCTCCTAAGGACTTCACTGTTCCCTTACAAGCTGTAAGAATAGTATTGTAGTTCTTGGAGGGAAATTAATAAATGGCTGGTAACCAATGAATGTGATTTCATAAGGCAGATATATAGAAACAAACTTCGAAAATTGCGTAGTTTTCAAGATATAAGCGAAAAATTAAAAAAGTCCAGTCATGCAGCATGACCCCATGAGCGAATTTTTGAAGAAATCTTCGACATTTCAGTCGCTATTGATCGTGTAGAGAAATTTTAGTTTATGATTTTGATAGACAAACATGGAATAAAATTATTAAGAATAATTAGGAGGTACTCATACTTTATTATTATTACAAATATTATCATACTTTATTTCTAAGCCACAGTCATTATTAAAGCTACATCAAGTCCTAAAACAGTTGAGCGTAAAACATTAAAGAGAGCGACCGAGAGAATCGGAGGACGGAATATTTCACAGAGTAAACTCATCAGTTGTGATTACATTTTTTTTTTTAACAAGCACCTACTACCTACGTTTTAAACAGCATGGTTCTAGGATTGGTTATACAGGGATACTTCCATAAGAGTAGTTCAATCTGAATTTGGACAATGTTTCATGCAAATATTACCGATTTTTACAACTAGCGAACGGCATTATTTCGATTTTTGACTGATTTTTCAACTTTGAAATTTTTGAAAACTTGATACATATTCTTATAGGAAATTTTACGCTGATTCCGAATATACCACATGTTAGTATGCTGAAAAAATTATTTCGCACAACAAATCGCAAAAAACAGGCTATTTTGAAATTTTTGACTACATTTTTGAAAATTTCAACCCGAAGATGTAATCCGATCATGCTGGCCAACGAACTTGAACTTTCGTTTTGTGTCCTTAACATTTTAAAATTTGTTTGAAGTTTCTAGCACAATTCTACGGACAGTTATCGTCTGGAATGACACATACATACATATATACATACATATATACATATATACATACATACATAAAAAAATGCGTTAAACTTCAGAATATGATTCAGAATAGCCTGAAACGGATTTCTGCATAAACATTTTTCAAAAATTCACATTCTACAAATTTTGAGGCGAGAGCAATAGCTAAAAGGCCTTTTTTCCCCCTCCATCTAGCATGAATAGTAACAGTACAAAAGCTCTGAAAAAAAGGATTTGCGAAAACGAACGGGTAAAACAGAAATGGTCATCGGTAACTTCTTTCGATAGGACATGTTGATGGGGGGAAAAAAAAATGTTGCTAGATAGTCCCGTTGCAGAGAAACAGGAGCAATTTCATCATAGGATTTAACACAGACCTAGGAAGGCCGTGTGACCGTCTAGTGATTAATCCGCACAATCCTTGGAATTTTTAATGAAAATGGACTGTATTTATGTAAATGTTTGCCTCGACTAGTTTTGATAGACCTCAGACGGAAAAATCGTCAGACGCGACCCAAAATGGGGATGGGCTGGGAAGTTCAAGAACCAAAAAGAAATTTTGATTTCGGAGGAAGTAAAGTTGTAATTCTCCTACTCGGACGCTTAGCTTTCTTGCTATTAGCAAAATGATAACAGAAGTAGGTAGGTATGTAGTATGTAAGTAGTTACCTTGACCTCTGTCCACTTTGATCTTACTGTTTCCGATACTACCAATGTCACAGAAACTTCATTTTCACTTTTGAGATGATAATGTTCATTCAAAATCTAATCTGGATCTCAGGGAGAAATAATGTAGATATACCAGAATGACCCCACGAGTGTGAAATACGACACATTCACAATCGGTTCACGTGTGCCTGGGACCGTGAGCGCGCGTTGAATTTCGATTGATGTTTGTATTTGAACCGCGCGATCTTTGAACAAGTGGAGAACATTATTTGGATATGCATTCTCTCAATATCGATTCTCGTCAGGGTTATTATGAAACGTGAGGATTAAGATTTGATATTGAGCCCAGAATCAGGTATTGCGGACTACCAGAAAGCATTTTTGGGCTCATTGAAGCATCGGAAAAGTAAAAAGCTTATGCAAAAATCATTTCAGGATTCATAATTCATGTTACCATCAAATTGGGCTATTTCACAAATGAACTTGATTATCGTTCCTTAATTTTCAATTCACACTGCTCAACTTATCGTTTCATTGGTCGGGTTAAAGAATAGGAACAAATAGTTGTGCACCTCTTCGTCCTTGATTGAAGACCTTTTGGTCTTTAATCAAATAACCAATTCATCTGATTTTCAAAAATGCAGAGATCAATTTTCAAAATACTAGTGAATTTTTTTAGCTGGTGTACGGAACAAACAAATAATTCTCGTTATGTTACAAGATATTCAAGAACGTATACTTACTGACCACGCAACTTGGCAGACGAAGTTTATGTAGGTATTATCTGTTCAATCAAAACTCAAAGGATAGAAAACAGTGTACGATATTCCTTCTTAATTGTGATATTGTACAAGGAAAAAAGTTGGGTTATTGTTGTTTTCACGGATGTCATTTCAGGTCGTTGTTGCTAAACGATTTCCGTGTTGTAGATCACTTTGTTGTTCCGTTTCCAGTTTACCTGCTATATCCATCAACAAGACTCGTTCGCTTAATAAACAGACCACAGAATCGAGCGGACGTGGGCGCCGCTCCAAACAGCAACCTTGTGGGTCGCGCGTACGTGATCTCACGGATGTCACACTTCCCAGTTCATTGAAATCAGAGAAACAGGTGGAAATGTCCACTCGCTGGAATCGCTATGCGAATAAACATAAAAGCTAATTAAGCTTTTCGGTATCCTGATCGCATCGTGGACTAAAACCAAAAAAAAACGTGCAAGCCTTGGGAGAAATCTCTGCAAATTATTACAAAACGGCTCATTATTGCAATTTTATATATCCCTCTTGCGCAGATCACCGACAGCGTTGATCAATTGTCTAGTCCAACTTTTAACAACCGGCTGAAGAAGCAAGTCCCCTCCTTTTCAGTTAACCAGGTACAGAGCAGTCTAGTTTGCACGATGTATACTTTTTTCAACAATGATTCGATATAGTGTGGTTAGATTGGAAAAAAATCTATTTGTGACGGATTCTTACAGGAAATACTCGCATGTTAGGATCACAAACAACTCCTTTAACGTTCAAATAACAAAATATTGCTTAAAAAACTGGTTTTTAGGTCTAAATTTGGAAAAATAACAATATTATTTCAGTTGGCATACAAACGTATCATTCTGGAATCATTTAGGAAATAAAATCATGATTATAAATAGTTTGGTTTTATATATTCCAGAACCAGCACCAGCACATGATTCTGGTGTTGGTAAAGTTTCATGGTAGTTTCAATAAAATTGCTATTTGATCAGAGAAAATGAGAACTATCCACAAAGGACAAGCTCTCACAACTCAGTTCCACCTCTTATAGAGTTTCTTAATGGTAAGAACTAGTGTTGGAACTTTTTTTTAACAAATCATTAGGAAAAAATTCGCATTTACTTAGCTGCTAGAATTTCAAATCAGATTGTAACTATAAATGGTTGCAGAAAACAGGAAAAAAAACATGGCACTCTTTTTTACCTTCTAGAGATATTTTCTTTTTAAGTTGAGATATGAGCCATTACATAAATTCAAAAATATCTTTGGTCTTTATGCTAGAGCGTACAAAGGATCAAAGATCAATTACATTTCTTAAAATATTTTGTAAGCCTGACTGAGTTACATAACTGTGCTCATATTCTTCGAGAATGAATGTTCGCCTGATTCATATCTCCCAGCCTATGGGTAAACACGAACTGAAACGGTAGTCATCACAATATTTGTTTCTGAGGTCAAAAGAGATGTTGACAGACCTCGGAATTTTCCCCTTAGGCATACGTACGCGACTTGTTGGGGCAACGAACTTATTTAATTGTACTCTAAGACTATCTAGCGATATATTGGGTCTCCTTTTCGAGAAAATTTCATTTTTGATTTTTCGACTTTTTACCCATGCTCGGAGATTGGTGTCGGGTCCTCACAACGCCCATACCAATAGTTTTATGAAAATCACCCCAAATTTAATATCCCAATTGCATCCATTGCTCAGTTGCCGACAAATCCGTCAATAAACTTTTCACATTTCACAATTTCACAATTCCAATTATCAGTTTGTCTATTTACTCCGGTCAAAAATCCGCTAATCTCCAAATGTAATGAACCATAACTAGCAGCAAATGAGTGGACCCTGATATCCTATTTACTCTGATATCATATTTGGTATGGAATCGTCACCTAAACTTACAAAATGTAAAATGAGGAGAGGCGGCAGCATTTCCAATTTGGTTGCCTAAAAATCCTTCCTTTCACCTTCCCAAAACCTTTGTACGACAATGTGAGCGATGAGGGCTATATAACCTTCAATATTCTTTTTCTTGTATAAAGGGTTTACCATTCACCATTGAAGAAAGTACATGATTTTTTTTTCTCTCTTCAAGAATTATTGTTTTAAATTATATATATCTTACTATTCCAGAAAAGTGTTATATGATTGGTCGAAAGTAGATGAAAAATTGGGGGGGAAAAGGCGAAAGACGTCATTATAAATGTATTGCTTTTTCGTGCAAGACGAGGATACCAACATTACTAATGACGTCACTCATTTATCTTTCATCTATTTCCCTTAGCTGGTAACTTTTCAGAGCTGAAAATTCGTTAATGTCCAAATGTAGTGAACCATAACCAGTAGCAAATGAGTGGACTCTGATATCATTTGCGGCCCTATCGTATTTGGCAGGCAGCCGTCACCTAACCTTGCAGAATACAAAGTAAGGAGAGGCGTCAGAATTTACAATGCGGTTGTCTAAAAATCCTTCCTTCCACCTTCCCGAAACCCTTGTACGACAATGTCAGCAACGAGAGCTGACCTTCAGTGTTCTTTTTCTCAGATAAATGGTTTACCATTCCTTCATTGGAAAAAAGACTTTTTTTTAATTATTGCTTTAATGATTATAGATCTCACATAGAGGATTCCAGAAAGGGGTTACATAATGTGTTACTTTTCGTGACCGTACAGGTTAACCAAGCAAGAAGAGGATACTTAGATTCCTATTGACTACACACCTTTTTCCTCCACCTTATTCCTGCTTAGCTAGTCAGATTTTAGAGCTGATGAAGGTTCTTGAGGCTCTCGTCCATTCCTCATGGACAATGTAACATAAATTTCAAATTCCGTTTGTTGAAATATGTGGCATGGTACAAATTAATAAATACAGGTAAATTGTAATCGACTAAAATGATTTCTCAATCAACCAAACATTCAAAAAGTTGACAGTTATATGGGATGTGTGACAGAAGAAGGCCTTTGTCAAGATAGGTTTCCGAAGATAGATAATTACCCACTAAAACTTTTTCAGAGGATTCAGAGCAAAACTACGGTAAGTTCTCTCTTAGGTATTCCATCAAAGAACAGAAATAGCGCCCCTACACTTTTGACTAATGATAAAAGGACACCATCAAGCAAAACGATAGGAAGACTAATGAGTAGCAAGCAAGGTTTCTGGCTTGGGATTTGAATAGATTTAATTTAACATCAATTGCTATAATGATAGAATATCACAAAGATCGCATTGAGAATAGCAAACACTTCTGACATTTCAACACATTTTCGGGATCTATCTCTTTATCCCATCAAGTCCCCTGGTACAAACTGATTTTTCATTTTAGTTCTGTTGGATCTTAGAGATATTTCTCAAGTCAAGACAACTGAAAATTCCAGACCAAGATCATCAATGGTCCTAATGTCACATTAGATAATCATGATTTACAGATTTTCATAATGTTAGTCAGTTATTGATAAAAACCTCGTTATGTATGACCCATTTCGGAGCGTTTCCTACTCGAGATAACATTCACCAGTTAATTGAGCCACCACTAGAGAAATTAAATTTCCTTTCGTTATCTCGTTACGCAAACGAAACTCACAGTAATCTAAAATCGGGGTCATCTGCTATGAGAGTTCAACTCATTTGTATGTACATATTATTAGAAACCACCGATGTTTGTCTCTCAACAGTAAAACCACAGTGAGAAATTTATCCTTGGCGTTGGTTATGGTCATATGAATAGAGCTAATTTCGATTCATGCGAGTCCAGCAGAAATTGTATGTACTTGTGTATAATCCATTCACCACCTCGCGAGAAAACGATTTGTTTGCGCTTTATCATGCAAATTATTTGTGTTTTGGCAACTTTTTCAAGTACATGAACCTATAAAAATGTGTCAACGGATTGTAGGGTACTAGATACTTCATTAAAATATTATTCGATGTAAATCTGTTGTAAATGTAAATCAGTTTCTGTCTGCCGTTCAACTGACCTCCACAAGCGAAATACGAGTAGTAGCAATTTTGGGGAGCGTGTGTGCAAGAACCCAGAAACCTGCCATTATGTACGCGCTGGTTCCATGCTTTAATTCTAGAAGGGGGTAAACGTGTAAGCGACCAGCTAGTCAACCAGCTACAAACCCAGCTCCACTCTTTCTACCCTTAACTGTTTTCAGCATCCTCACCACCGCACCTTGGAGGTTCATGCGAATATGTTTGTGTCCCAGTAGACCTCAAAAATATAGACCTGGCTACAATATAACTCCAAACTCTCCGCATTAAAGGAGCAAACGTACAGCAACACGGGTGGGCCCATTCAATTAATTGAAATGTCATCTATTAATCAGCACAAACAAGCTCCCTTTAAAACCAAAAGTTTATGATAGTTTTTTTTTTCTTTTTTTCAATTTTATAAAGATTTTAAGTGCAGCTAGCGGATGAACGTTACACCACACTGATGGTTTCATTAAATGCTTACCAATAACATATATCAAAATACCCCCCTCCCCCCCAAAGAAAATCACTCTTTTATTCCAAAAGTTTTTTCTACATTTTAACCGTTAAATTTTCCAGTTGGGGATGACTGAAAATGATACTGATCAACGATTTTTGAACTGAATTTCGTAAACTTTGGTTATGTGGTTTCGAAAAAAGGCTTCGAAGGGCTATCGGCGGACATACTTTTTTCTTTTCAATCTACGCGTCTTCAAACGTAAACGTTCAAGAGGTGTTGAAAAGTTTTCATCTTGGCCGATTATAAAGATTCATTATTGAAAATAATAAGCCAAAACGTATTAAAAAATTCCGCCGAAACTGCTGGACAGAATTTTATGATACTTGGGTGAAAAATCACAAAAGAGACCTAGTTGGGAATCGGTTATTTGGCATCACTTTCGATTGCTTCAAACAGTTCTAGGATACCGCGTATGACAATCGAACTTACGATCTGAGGATTGCCTAAACAATCAGGTAGTCGTTAGAAAGGGGCAGGACAGAAGTGAGTCGGTTGGTTCACTACAAGCTTAGAGAGTGTAAAAATTATAGAGTGGCGAGCCGGCTTAGCTAAACACATGGTTCAGACCTCATGCCCTCGCAAACGAAAAGGCACACAACTTTTTTTTTCCATATCATACTTTTCTTATTTCTGTATAAAACCGCAAATTATTATTCATAGGCTCACTACTGTATTAGATAGCTCTTCTATGCAGATCTATGGTACATTATCTGAGTATAAATACATGTACATATGTAGGCACCAGCAGAGAGGAAACTTATGAAATTAATAGAACACCTACACTTAATTAGTCCCTTGTACGTAACAAGAGCTGATATCTAAGAATTACAGATATCTAACAATTTACAGCACCTCATTGGTAGTAGTACTTAATTGGGGAAAAGACTTTAATTTTTTATTTTTTAAATTATTATTAGGTTTTGAGGCAATGTTCAAACAATGCACTTAACCATACTTTTAATAATCGTGCTAATAATCGTTGTTTGGGAGAATATAAGTTCATGACTTGTCATTTCACAAAAATCGTTCCTCACTCGTTGGAAAGCTGTGAATTTATTACACATGACTCCAAATTTCAATGAGCTAATTTCCCCTCCTTTAGCCCTCCTGATTAGACCGATGTAGGTAGGTACATGCTTTGTTACGTTTAAAAATTAAGTCTTTATGTTGTAGATCATCATGCAAATCAACGCATCCAAGCCTTTTGCCGAAAGTGCCATAAGATATATCCATATCACAATGTCAACTTGTTTTTTGCATTCAGCACACCAAAAAATACAAGCGAGTTTCAATTTTTTTACCAAGCTTTACCAAAGCTTTTACTCTCTGTCCGTATGCCCGTGTGTGTGTCTGCTAATTCTTGTAACAAGCTTTATTCCTACAGTTTCCTTCATGTTTTGATGAAATAGTCAAAAAATGTTTGGATTAGGCTTTATATCTCCCCCATCAGTTTCAGTGCTCACAAATCAATATTTCACTCTGCGCAAGCGTAGAGTTCAATCAACGAAGTTCCATCAACCATCATTTTCTCACGGCCTAATCGTCCAGTCTCATTCAAATACAGAAGGTAGTTGGAAAAACACGATTTAGTCATCAATATCAAGTTCACACGATCTTATCATTAGTAGCAACTGCAGTAAGTTCATTACACTAACTTAGTTTTCATTCGATTTCGAGGTTACTGGAAATGTGAGGGTTAGGCTGAGGATAGTCTCCTATCATGTTTACCACGAATAATTTATAGTTTTCTCTAAGCATACGCAAAAAATGTAAAATCAGTCAAGCGACATTTTCTCGTGGGTTATGCGCTCCAAATTTGTTTATTTATAGCATTTCCAAGCCAAATGAAACCTTTTCCAAGTCAAATGAAACCTTTTCCATATCAAATGAAACCTTTTCCATATCAAATTAAACCTTTTCCAAACCAAATGAAACTTTTTCCAAACCAAATGAAACTTTTTCCAAAACAAATGAAACCTATTGAGAAAATGAGTGAACTGAGGTACCTAGAAAGGTACCCACTCACATTCAACATTCAGAAATTTCTCAAACTTACTTGTTTCCTATTCTACTAAGGTGAGATCCACTTTGGTAATCTTATGCCTGAAATTCATCGAATATTCATTTTGTCAACGTCTTTCTATGATAGGTACAATTGCATCTACCTGCAATTTGCAGGGTACCTACCTATCTAGGTACCTCAGTTCACTCATTTTCTCAATAGGTTTCATTTGGTATGGAAAAAGTTTCATTTGGTTTGGAAAAGGTTTCATTTGGTTTGGAAAAGGTTTCATTTGATATGGAAAAGGTTTCATTTGGTTTGGAAAAGGTTTCATTTGACTTGGAAAAGGTTTCATTTGACTTGGAAAAGGTTTCATTTGGCTTGGAAATGCTATATATCCAGGTCCATAGGTGACGCATAGTTCCATAGGTATGTTAGCCTATCGGATGACCTTGAGGGCTGAAGGTAACATGAAGGCTACCCTACTCTTCTGTGCTCCCGCTGAAAGTAAGAGTACAACTCGGTCGCGTACACGCGAGGTCGGTCGCTTGGCTTCTGCTTTCACTCCTCCGGTTACGTCTGCTGCCCCAATCCCCTGGAATCTCCTCACATCGTCCTGCCTCCTGCTTCTCTTCCTGGTTCTCCAACGATCTGGTTGACCTTCCTTTTCTTCCAACGGCCCAAATTAAAATGAAACCGCTAAGTAGAGAACGATGGAGATTAAGCCTCAAAGACTCGAAATGAATGGCAATTTTACCTATTGCTTCCAAGTTTGTCTGCAGATAAGAAGTGGAAGCATTGTTTCATCTTTAGAGAGATGAAAAATTTGTCAACTCCAAAATCAAAATTTCCTCTCGCATTTCACGTTTTAAACCATTCTGAACAACTTTCGATCCGTGTCTGATTGCCTGTCTTTGTGTACTTGTCGTGTGTCCCATATATCCTTGTAACATGTTTAATTTCCTCAGTTTTCATCCGATTTTGATGAAACTTTCAGAGAATGTGCGGGTTAGGTAGTAAATGACCCCTATCAGTTTCATTGTCCCTGAAGAATACTTCACTTGCTCATGTGCAAACATTAATTCCATCAAGTATAGTTTTCTCACGTATTAGTAGTCCGATCTCGCAAATTTGATGGATATTCGCGAAAAGACGAGTTGAGCATTCCATATCAATTTCAACATAATCACACCATTTATCTCCGGCGCATGCGCAAATATGAGATAAAGTAACAAGCTTAATTTTCAGTTTTCATCCGCTTTGATGAAATTTTCAGGGAATGTGCGGGTTGGGCAGTTGATGGTCCCCAATCAGTTTCATTGTTCCCCACTCAACTTTATGATACTCTCCGCTTGCGAAAACGTAAATTACATCAAGCATAATTTTTCTCACCCTAGTCGCCCAGTGTTACTCATATACGGAGGTTAGATGGTAGAAAACGATTTGAACAATTCATATCAATTTCAACATGATTATATCCTTATAGTAGCTGTTCCACATGGGCGAATGTGTAATACTTGTAATAATCCTAATCTTACAGTTTTCATCCGATTTTGATGAAATTTTCCGGAATTGTGGGGATTTAGCTGTAGATGGTCTCCTACCAACTTCAATGCTCTCAAGTTATTATTTCATTCTGCGCATGTGTGATCGTAAATTAGTTCAAACATTATTTTCTCATTTCCTAATTATTGAACGATTTTGACGTTTTATGCTTCATCATGATTTACTATTTTCCGCTAAGGAAAATGGGAGAAAAGGGGAAAAAGAATGGGGGGGTGTAGTTTATTTAAAACATTTCAAAGATCTAAACACTCATGCTGCGGATACGAGGAATCTTCTGTGTCACACCCAACTTGGCAAACTTTTTTATTTTATTCCATCAGCTAAATGATTCGGAAGAGATTTTTTCAAATAGGCGCAATATGAAGGGTATTGTGCCGTTGCAAGTGGCCAAAACAGCGATGAAAAGAAAGCTGAATGACGATAGATCCCCTCCATCAGTTTCATTACTCGCAAATCAATATTTTACTCAGTACACGCGCAAACGTAAGGGTGGTCGGGAAAAGACGATTTAGTCATCATGTCAATATCAATTTCAACACAATCGTGTCGGATGTGAAATCCTTTTAACAAGCATAATTTCTACAGTTTCCATTCGATTTTGAAAGAATGATTGGATCTGGCTATGAATGGTCTCCTGCCAATTTCATCACTAAAAATATTATGTTTTTCGCTGTGCATGAAGCGTAATTTTCTCATAACCGAATGGTAGTTGGGAAATTACCTAAACTATTTGATTACTCCATACGACTTTCAACACAATAATATCATTAGTATCGGCTGCGTATGCGCACACCTCAAATCCTTGTAACAAACATGACATCCTTAATCTGATTTTGATGGCATTTATAGGGAATAACCGTTTAGACTTGATGTTCTCCCCAATGAACTACATCGCTCCTACCTATCTGGTAGATTTAGGGCAGGCGCGAATCTGACATTTATCAAGCAACACATTCCCACTGCCAAATTGACGGATTTTGACATTTTACGATCCATCATAGTTTACTTTACCCACAGCCAGTGAAGGGTAAAATTGAGTTCAACTAAAAACTAACAACCCCTACTAAATTAGTTGGTTAACCAGCCACTACAACTAACAATATATAGTTGTTGGAGGTTACTATTTTCCTCCAACTAAAGTAGTTGTAGTTGGGAAACCAACTAACTAAGACCTAGTAGATCAAGTATATCTAGTTGGAACTTCAACGATCAACTAAAATTTTTTTTTATTGAACATCCTCTGATACACTCACCTATTTTCGTATTGAATTTTTTTATTGGATTATCATGGTCAATGTGAAAAGTAAGCCAGCACACTATGCGGACAACATTATTTTTGGCTCTCCATCTAATAGAAGCTGGCCCAAAAATAATGTTTTCTGCATAGCACGCTATTGCACTTTTCATATTGGCCATCATAATCCGATACGAAAACTTCAGAGGATATTCAATTTGAAAAAAAAAAAAGTTTTAGTAGTTAGTTGTAGACAGTGGTAACTAACAACTATAGTTGTTAGTTGGAGTTACAACTAGATTGAGGACCAACTAAATTAGTTAGTTGCTTCCCCAACTGCAACTGATATAGGGCCCGTTTATCAGTAACATAATATAGTACGATAATTTATGAAAATTCGCTCATACGATCATGCTGCATGATTGGAACTTTTAATCTTCCAGTCTTCATTTGAGATGCATTCCACGGATGATTTGCAATTGGAGTTGTCACCCCCCTCATCATCAATATCGAATTACTATGAATCAAACCTGGATCCACCTGGAATTGTTCCACCGAATTTCGCGACCATAATTAATGAAGAAAGATCACCTGTGAGCGTAGAATATCTTTCTGTTGGTGTGTCAGGAGTAGATTCATCAGCTATCAGCTTTTCATAATTCTGATTTCTGTTGGTATATTTGGGCACACTACTCTTGCCATTCGTAATGCTCTTCTGAAACTTGATACGCAGTTCGTATGGTTAGTTACCTACATATCTCTACCCGTCCGCATTCTACATGCAGATTTAAATGCTAAGATCGTGCTCCCGCGGTTGATGCACCGCAATATTTCCTGTACCTGCCAAGCTGATGGATCGACTTTGCAATAAGGAAAGATTTTAGGAGCTTACGAGTGCGGTACCCGAGCCACCTCATCACGAATTGTAACTTCATGCAATAATAATAGGACTCACGAAGCAGATTGGTTTCGTTTCCCCACATCATTCGAAATTACCTAAACCCAGGGTTTTACCTCATAGATAATCCCATATATCATGAATATCTACCAAATATTATCTGGACATATACATATTACTTCAATATCCTCTAATCTAAACGTGGAATTCCGAGGGGCTCTGGGAGCATGAGAATTGTTCCCAAATCAATACTTCACTCAATACGTATACGCAAACGTAAATTCTATCAATCATCATTTTCTCATGACCTATTCGTTCGATCTCGCTCAAATTTTAAGGAAAGCTGGAGAAGACGATTTAAACATCCCATATCAATTTCATCATAATCGTATCATTGTTTGTGGGAAGCTTGGGGTGTTTCGTTGCTCTTTTCAATATTTATGACTTTTTAAACGATATCTTTATTTGATGATTTCGCTTCCGCGATAATCGATTACCATTTTCACTTCGTCACAACGTATTGTGGACGCACCGATCGCTACACCAACCAAGCAAAACGGGCTCACTTGTTGGTCCTATTCACGCTTGTTGGCACGAATTCACCTGACTGCTGAAACGCCTCGTTGGCTTTTTGTTTATTATTTCCAATGATGAATCTTTGTAATCAACCAAGAAAACAAATATTTTTCCCCACCTCATAATGTTGGTTTACGTTTTAAGATACGAAGAGACTCCCTCCTCTCAAAAAAAAAAATAATGGAAAAAAACCGTCCTCCCGCTTTATGGAGCTTTTTTCCGAAACTTCAAAACCACATTTTATGAAACTTGGATCAACAATCTAATTGGAACTTGAGGTCTGTTTCCTAATCATCTGCGTCAATTTCGATTCAAGGGCTGTCTTTTTTTCTTTTTTTTTTTAATCCGAATTTAGAAAAATTTTTGAAATATGACTAGTGGATACCACCTGGATTGCCGCACCGAGCGTTCGCTCTCCCAAAGGGCTAGAACTTTGGCAGGAAAAAAAGATCTTCAACATTTGTATGAATGAAAACCCTTGAGAACGTAGTAAAAATCGCTTTATAAACTACGATAATATCAGCTGGTATAATTCCAATGTAATTCTCACTTCACGAACTCCAGTTTGTGTTTTATTTTATCTCATTAATTTTGAGTTGGTGGGCATTAATTTTCTGTGTCAGTATATATAGGTACTTATTTAGATTCCCATGAGCAATTGTATTTAGATATCAGGTCGTGTAACGGACAGTTGATTTGTTTTGCTGACTACGGTTGACAATGACAGACCAGGGCTAAATAATGCAGAAATAGTAAACCTTTGTGTAATAATTTGCAGGGTTCTTGAACTCGCACTGGCCCGCTAAAAGGCCTTTCTCTCCTTCAAGAGATAATGTTGGCTCTAATCGCCATCGCCTTAAGTTCTAACGCTTTTACACTGACAGTTTTTAATGAGGTTCGAGCTTTGAGCTTTATTTGGGGTGGAGCTCTTCCACGGTTTTCTTCACCGGTTGGCTCTTTCACACGCAACGGGGTGACAGATTAGTTGTTGTATTTGAACGCTACATGCGAATTATGTTATATTTAACAAACAAACGAAAATGAGGGATGACTCATCTGATCACATCATGGACAGGCGAGGGATGGCGAGTCCTTGGTGGCCCCTCCTGAGGTAGTCGTGGGGGTTGATCGTCACGTTCCTCGTGAACGTCGACATGAACGCATAGATTTTCATGCGGTCCGGAAACACCTGCAATAATTTAGTAGTCGCCCTATTTATTTCATTTATCTATTCACTTAGAAAAACACGGGCAGAGCCCAATTTACAGGAAAATGACAATGAAAATAGAATTAAATAGGTAGGTACATATTAATTTAAAGGTAAACAGATTTAAAAAGTTGACACAAAAAGGAGTCCAACGATAATACACGAATATAAATATAAATGGCAAACAATGTATTGGAAATTAGATTAAACATCTGTATGATTGTTGTATTAATGGTACTATATGCGTATTTTGTAGAGAAAAAAATTAAATAATAATAATCAGTAGCACAACAACGAATTTACGACAAATAAGCTGGGCTCCCATCGTCAAAATCGACGTCAATAACCGTAGAGGAGTGTGACAGCTCCGTGTACCCATAATATCGCATTATATGCAGCAACTAGAGATTCTCTTCCTCGGATGCAGGATGGGAAATTTATATAGCATTCCCAGTGAAAATAATAATTTTCCATTCAAATTAATGATAATGGATGTAGGAGTAATGAAGAACTAAAAAAAGGAAAGTAGGTAAGTAACGTTTTATTATAATAATTTTGACTTTTTTAAGTAACGTTTTATTATAATAATTTTGAAAAATTCAACATTTTTAGCTAATTAATATAAATATAAGTATTATGGAAATCAACTTCCGAACAAAATAAATATCAGAAATACTTTACGGATTTACCTGCCGATTTTAGGATTCTGCGCATCGTGAAATGTAAATTTAAAAAAAAAGAGAAAGGAGTTTTTTTTTTTTTTTTTTTGAGGCTTCACTAAGCTTTGTTATTGAAAATAATAATTAAAATCAATTGAGTAGTCTTAACGTATGGTATGACCATACACAGAGGAAACCATTGGTCCGAGAACAACAAAATTCATAAGAGAACATCTGGAGGTCAGTTTCATATTACCGTCCGATTCTGACAGGGATCGAAGAAATTTTAGAAATCCTGCGTCAAGCGAGAGTTTCAGGTCCCTGCTTATACTTTATCGGATATAACGATATTAAATATCGTCAATTTTTATTGAAGCCCATTCGTGACAATACCTGAAAACTTAATCAAAATCGTTTTGAAAATGATGGATTCAGATGGTCCATGGATTTTGAGTGAACGAAAGCCGGTGATATGAATACGAGGAAATAGAAGACCTTCCATACAAGGACCAGCTAGGGTGTAACCCACAGAACCCACAAAATTTGAATCCAAATCAATTAGGTTAATTATATTAATTGCATATTGTATACGGTATGGACGTTGCAAGTTTTTACTATCTTATACAGTAAATTGTTTTAACAAAGGAAGTCTGACAGAAAAATATGAGTTTTGTTTGTTCGGAATGTAAATATTGATTTCACGGGGGGAAAAGTTTTATTTGAAAAATATTGCTTTTATAAGAATATTCAACAGACACTTCTTTTGTCAAGTGCGTGATGCTTGGCGTTGCGTCGCCTAAATGGATTAGGTATTGCTTTCTAAAAATCTCGACATAACTGATCCGATCCTATCAAAAAGAATTGAATGGAGAAAGTTAATCCCATTGTTACACTGGAGCGACCCCCCCCCCCCCCCCCTCGTCACCTGTTAATTTGGCAGATGAAGGTTCTTTAAGTTACCCGACCGTTGCTCAGGGGAAAAGAATATATAGAGCGACAGGATGCCTAAGGGAGTAAACGGTCACAGTGTTTCGATGACTTAGGCATCCGATCTCAATTTATTAGGTTGGAATAGGGTAAAGTAGGGGAATGGAACCCATAGCTTCGTCATTCAATAGTACCATCCAGAATGATCGGACAAATTTCAAATTGGTTACAATAGACTAATTTAATTAAAAATGGACTTAAGATGAATAAATACGTTAGATTAATTCACTAGACTTTAGATACGTCAGATCAATAGACTAGCTATTCATATGATGAGTGAGGTGAGCTTAGAGTCTGGGAACATGGTGGCAAATATCATTGGTCTATTACGGGGTTGAGAACCAATTTCTATTATTCCAAGTTGTATATTGGTCTTCTGCGTTTTAGTCTCCTTGTTTGAAGATGAAAAGAAAAGCGATCGTTTATGCCTTCTAGGGAAGAGTTGGTATGGTTCGCCAGTGTGTTGTGTATTCGTTGGAAGGTTGATTTTATTACGGTTTCCACATCATCAGTTCACTAAATCTCGGTGAATGACGCTGCTGCGTACAGACCGTGGGGCATTGGTGATGGGGCACAGAAATCGGGTTTGTTGTTTTTGTGGCTAGATCGCCGATATAGTGGTTGAATGTAGGGTGGTTATCTAGATGGACCCCCAAAATATCGAACTACGACATCGCTAGAGACTGCCTCTGATAGAAAGGTGCGGTGGGTGGCGTTCTACTCCATTTGTCGGCTTGTTTCTGCGCGTCGTGTTTTTTTTTTTTTTTTTTTTCGAGTGACGAAGGAATCACCCTGAACGTAAAAGGCGATGGAATTGGTGCGGAAGTTAAAACGCGCAATACTTGGACATTTCACCAAAATCGGTCCATTAATCTCGGGGCTTATTTGCATTTTTTAAAGATTTTAGTATAACCAAGCTTTTGTTTTACGTAAAACCATCTTCAGGGTCTATACAATAACAATACACTTAATATTACACTTTATGCCCAGCACGGAACATAAGGAAAAATAATAATAACATTCTCAAATGTCGTCTGGGCATTAAGCACTGTCAAAATAAAAAGTGAAGCTTACGTTAACTTTTGAACCTCAATTCACACAAAGGTGGTATAAAGGCTAATGAAAAAAAAAAAATATATATATATATATATATATATATATATATATAACTAAGAAAAGAAAATATAACTAAAGAAAACTCTGCTAATTATTACACAAAGGTTTATTATTTCTGTATTAGATAGCCCTTCTACGCAGAACATTGGTATATAATTATTAAACCCCCCTTACACCTAGTATATTTACTATCGAAACTCGGGGCTTCGTGCTCCACAATTGGGATCACTACATTACAGCACCAGGACCCCCTAATTTAACGCTTTATAGTAAAGTTGTGTAACAAAATGAACTATGAATAAGTCATCTTCCCATCAAGTAAAAGATTTGCATACGCACTGCTTTTTCTTTACACATTAATTACAATTATTGTATTTCAGAAGGTTGATTAGAGAAAATAGCCGTTCAACGTACAGCGTTGCAACATGAACAACAAAAGCTGAAATCTAAGTATAATGGAGGATACATATCACAGGTATAAATCGACATCGATCGAGACATCCACGAATTGAAATTAATGAGATAAAATAAGACACCTAAGATCATCTTTAGGTGACAAAAGTTACGATAAACTCAATAACAAAAAATAAAAATAGACCTTTGTGTAAAAAGAAACATCTAGCAAGTTTGACCAGGAAGAAAAAATTTACTCTTCCGCCGGCGTGAAACTATCAGAGGCAACGCTGTCAACTGCTGCTTACGCGTCGGTCACGCTGCCGCATGAGCCACCGTATCACCTAAGAAGGCAATACTAGAATGAGGAACTTGCACACTTTTTTTTACTGCAGAAATTGAAAGTAGATGGATTTTTAAGGTAAATAGTGAAAGAATGGTTTTTGTAAAAAGCCTCGATGATTTTATAAAAATATTTGAAGTTTGAATTTTCTGAGAGCCCGCCAAAACGCCTTTGGCAGCTAGCTCCGCCCACTCTCGTCCTACGTCATCGTGATGTGAATCTTATCTGATAAGCTATTTAATAGTTCAATTCAGTCCTGTTCCTTTGTGTTCGTTAGCTTTTCGATATTTGTTGTTCCTCTAAAAACCTACCTACCTACCTCTAAATACCTTCTTCATATTCTTCGAGAGATGGAGAAGGTAAATAAGTTGAAGGAGGGATATGAAAAGGGAACGACTTTTAATTTACCGTCCCTAACAGTTCTCGGCCTGTGTTCCTCTCGTCAATTAAACTGGAGACTTTTGAAACAAAAGGAGTGAAGATGACAAAGTAAGTAAACTATAACACTTATTTAAACCAGAACCTAGATAATGTATAACTAAAAAAGTAGGTAACTCTGTACCTTAGTAGGTAGTACCTAAATAACTACGTGTCTTGCCGAATGTGGACGCAAAAGGCATAAACACAGCGTAAATAAGAAATTAACGAAACAACCTATTAAGTGATTTTTATCAATTCAAAATCAACTCGATCCAACTAAATTTGATGGTGAAGGATTTCTGCTCTTTAAAATAAAAAATCTACTTGTTTGTTACGTTAGTGGTTCCGTTTCTGATAACTTCCCCGCGCGTCCTTCTCAATTACTCCAAAAGAATCGTTAGAACAGCAATTAACGACATGAAAATCGTTAGAACAGCAAAAATCATAAATTTTTAGTGAGATAGTTTCGGCGAAATTTATACGTACAAGTTACTATTAACACATAGATTTGATAGAATAAATTTATTTAATGTAACATTATTATGGGAAAGAAATTTTCTGAAGATGGGGATTCCGGAAGAGTTTGTATGAGGCTGTTAGCTGTTTTAGCATGTTGGTTTAGAAGTTTAAGTTATTTAGAAGTTTAGAAATTTAATTTTCTCTAGTTATCTTAAATATGTAGTTTGTTCACAGATGAATGACTACTTAAGTTTGTTGTTAAGTAGGTATTTTGAAAGTGGAGTACCTACTTACATTGAAATGGTCTTTGCAAGTGTACATTGATGCTTGATTGAAGGACGAACTGTCTTTTCTCCTGATGAGCTGAACCATTTCTTTCAAATTTTTTCGCCACGAGGTACATGGATAAACCATTTTTCTGGTGTTTTGATAGTAGTACTCGTGTAGTTGGGAACGATACAGTATTTTTACGACATTTCCACCAAAAAGTAAGAACAAAATAATGATGAAACTGTTTACTTTCGATCACGGTTGTATTACCTTCAGCTCAGTTTCTTTCTTCATCTTCTTCACTATTATACATTTTGGTAATGGGATATGCCTAGATACTTCTGTGTGAATAGATGTTGCAACATCATAGAAAGTAATAAGAAACGTGTTTTACGTTAGTGTAGTTTATTACAGGATAGAAGTCAGTGTAGTCCCTCCTGGGACGGTCATAGTGACGTCACACAGTAGTCAGCCAATCACGGAGCGTTCTCAGCGCTCTCTCTCGATTTTTAAACTCGAATTTAATTATTACAACAATTTTTTTTGTTGTGTTTCATTATATATTTGTGAATCGGAAGTGGTCTAGTTTATAGTAGAAAAGGTTTCAGGACGAATTTCGGATGGGTGCAAGTTCCTCATTGCATGATCTCGCGCCTGGAAGGGAATCCGAAGGTTTTTTGGTTTATTATTCGATGACGTTTCTGACTGTAGCCTTCATAGAAAACGAACGGTTCAAGTTACAGCGTTGCAGATAGTTTTAATCGATTCTTTGGGATTAAATTCATCATTGACAAGCAAAAAATCATCACTGTTTTCTTGAAAGTTTTTAAGATCTCGATTTTTTAATATATCGACCCTTGATTACTACCCTTTAGGGTTGATCAAAAGTGATGCCGATGTTAATGGCACATCCCCGGCTGATGTATGATTTTTGCGCCAAAAAACTTTGGTCCAGTAGTTTCGGAGAAAAGCTCTGGACCAAAGTTTATGAAATGAAAGTTTATGAAAATGAAGTCTACGCATCTTGAAACGTAAACCAACAAATTTCGATGGGGGGGGGGGGGGGGGGGGGGTTAAAAAAATTTGTTTTCTTGGTCGATTACAAAGGTTCATTATTGAAAATGATGTCGGTTGTCATCTCACCGCGACCTTCAACATTAATCGCGGCTCAATATTAATTTTGTTTTGCGGTGAACCTTTGAATTCGGCTGGTCAAGTGGGATAATCTCATTTCAAGACCAGTTTTTTATACTACCTGCAGCAGGTTCTGTTTTTTTATCATGGCACCACCACGTGATCGCTAGTTTGGTAGTTAAATTTATTAGTGGCTAACGGCCACTAAAAATTACGAAACGCCTACAAAATAAATAAATCAAAACCAAATTTGCCGCTTGTTCTTGTCCTGGGCAATTAGCGGATTTTCGTAACAAATGAAACTATCGCAGTGAGTAAAAAAAACCTAAAATTAAATTCGTCCAAAATTGTCTTCAGGTAAATCTGTTTTAAGGCATTCTGAAATTGAACCTGTAGTTGCACTTTTTCATAAGTATAGGTAAATTATATTTAGGTATACATGCACAGCGCATAACTCTGCTTAGGATTTAGATTTTAAAAATCCGTTCATTCGCCAAAAATCAAGCATTCCCTAAGAAAGGATGAGTTCGTTGGCCTTCACTTTTTGAGCACATTGAATCGATCAAATTTCAAAAAATGTGCTACACATAAGTTAGTAGAACATTAGTAACTTATGAACTTTACTAGGTTTATAATTTTTTGAACTAGAAAATTGAATCATTTGGGCACAAAACTAGGCTGAAAATGTACTTCATTCCATCATATCTGCAAAGCTACTACTGCAACTGTGAACTGCAAAAAAAAACCTTGAAATCCAAAACTTTGTTCAAAAAGTTTTTAATTATTATGAACATGTTATTTGACATAAACTTTGTATTGAACCATTTCTTTGAGCCCAAATTGATATAATTTCGAAACAGTTTAACAGAAATATAATATTTAAGAAAATTCGCTCATACGATCAAGCTGCAAGAACTTTTTCCACTAATCCAGCTGGATTCAGCAAAGGGAAGTTTTCGAAACTTATCGTCTATATTGAAATAAAACATGATGTGATTGACACAATCTCAAGTTCATAAGTAAACTAGCTACAAAAAAAGTGTTGGCTTAACTTGCTACCTCTATACGGATTGGGAAATATAACAGATCTACGTTTATATACCCAGGCAATGATGACCTGTGTTTTTTAGTGGAAGCTAAATTATGTAACGTCTTAGAAGGCTTACCTATCATACCTACTATTATTGATTTCTTAGTGTTACATACTTGGCCGCAAAGTTCGAGTTGCTCGGGACATCTTCTAACTTCGTTGCCAAACTCCTCGTAAGTGAGGCGGCCGTCACGATCTGTATCGAACTTCCTCATCAACAAATCCGCCATGTCCTGTACAGAAACCACAAGTTGGTCTTTGCATTAGGTAGGTAGCTGCTAAAATATGAAACTGAACATTTGATATTCGCCTATAATAACCAGTGGCATAGTTTGAGGAGGGCAGAGCCCCTCCATGAACTACCGTGACGCAGAAGTTCGTGGTATGGATACAATCAAAATTAATAATTTACGCTTCCAACTTCAGTACCTAACACCTTCAATTGGAGAATGTAATTAGTATAACACAATACCCTCAGATGGCCGGATTTGTGAGAGTGTTGGCTGAGCGGCTGCAAGAGGTCTGGATGCGCCCTCAGAGTGCCATCAAAGGATATTTAAGGGTCCGCATCGCCTTTGCGATAATTCGAGCCTCTAGTATGTGCCTGAGAGGCACACGCAAAAAAATGGCGAGCGGCTGAAGATTTGCTGGGGTTTGGTGATGGGGCAGCCTTGCATTTGACATAATACATAGAAAGTCGAACAGCGTCTTTCCAGAAACATAACTTTTTTTTAACCATGAAACACAAAACGCCGTTAACCAGAAGACCATTTTTTGCTGTTGCCAAATCCTCAATTTGTTAAATATATTGTTTTTGAAAGTTAAAAAAAAAAAGTATAACACAATTAATATTACACGGAACCGGTTGCCTAGCAACTCTATATGGTCTTAGAAAATGGAGAAATTTTTGTTAGGTTTGTTTGTGTAAGGGCAAAATTGCGTGGATATTATACAGCCCCTCGGAGAGGAGTAAAATCACCTAGTCAACGAAACGGGAATGTGGATACTGCAAACAGAAATCAACTCGTTTCCCACTACCTTCTGGGGCTAGCCCATATGCGATTTTTCCATAGAAAAATATCCATTGTTCAGTATCCACCAAATTCCCCTACGAACTTCCCCTACTTTTCACTGCCTACTTGATCAAGCTTGGTTGTTTCCCGTATTCTTTTATTAATTTTTGATTGTTGATATATGGTTTGTATTTTACCATTTACGAATTACATCACAGTTATATATATCCGCATACTTATATACATAATTTCACTGTGTGATCTTGTCCAGAAAGCCTAGTGCTCCTCAGTTCATCCGTAGGTATTCGTATTTATCTTGGTTTTCCAAGATACGTTCCGATTATTAGCTATTTGGATGATATTTCTTCTAAATAGTATTAGATATGCTTTTTAATAGTCCATAGGTAGGTTTGTGATTATGAAAGCGTACGTGATTTCAAATATTTACAAAAAACCATTGAATATAGGTATTCAATATAGGTCTTCGAATAGGTATTCAACAACAAGTTCTAGAAATGAACACTAAAACTATAAAATAAAATGAAATCCTTGACTGATAATAACCCACAATAATAAATAATTCATTGAGTGTCATATTTGTTTATGTGAACAATGAAATTCATTGGGGACCACCTAGGTTACACGAATACGAATATAATCGCAGTTGAATCAGAATCAACGAATAATTATCGCTATTGCAATCGTAATTTATTCGACGATAAGACTATGCAAAACACTGATCTTGCTTATGCGAGGTGGCAATTACTAATCCGGTTGAAGTATAATTTGCATAGATCAAATGGCCCGACCCACATATCTTTAGTCAGTTTGTATTACTGTTACAAGGACTGGCAGACACAAATGAATGACAAGAAACTATAAATAATCTGAATTGTTAAATACACAAAAGACTGGCAAGAAACCAAATACTATCTGAAACGATAAGTTGAAACGTTATTTTTGGAGGGCTTTTCTCTGCCTCCATACCGTGATCACAATAATCATGACCTTGGAAGCAAAATTACAAAACCATAGATGCGATAAAATTTAGTTTGAAGAAATTAATTACCTACTGCAGAACTTGATATTTACAGGCCCTTACGTTATCATAATGTAGTGAATGTAATTAATAGGCTAATAAAGAACTAAATAGGGATTTCTAAGAAACACTCAATTAATTCTTTATAATTTATAGATCGGATTCAATTGCTGTATGAGAAAACTCCTACACATGGTTTCTTATAGGAAACCCGTTCGAAAAGTGTTTCCGAAAATTCAAACTGACTTTTAAAAAATCCTCCTGCCTACATATCAAGAGATCCATTAGGTGATAGGAACACGGAACAGATCACAAAGGGCGTTCCACCACTTAATTGGGAGCGTGACGAAAACCGTTGAACCGTAGATCCTGCAGTACGAGGATGTGACATGTAAACTCTGTACCAGAGTTTGACTAACTTTCCTAATAAATAAAAATATTGTTCTGACATTACAGCAAAATCGAATTGAACAGGCATAATTCATTTGCAAAAGAGGTCAGGTGGAGATAAAATGTGTTTTTGTTGTAAGAAGCGTTGACATTGACAGAAAACATATTGACTAACAACCTTTAAACTATAGTATGCAGCGAAAATTGAGTACACTCATTTCATGAATATCGAACGTTAGGATTTTCAACTTGTTTCACGTGTCTTTTTTTTTTTTTTTTTTCGTTTGCGCGTCACATAATGGTTGAATTTCATGATAAAAAGTTCCAGTCATGCAGCATGATCGTATGAGCGAATTTTCATAAATTATCTGACTATATTATGTTACATTGAGTTCAAAGTTAAGGACTTTGAGTGAAAAGAAATTGTTAACTACCCATTTTATAGCAAAAAACTTGTTCTAAATTATAATTTACTATTCAAAAAGAGATTTTGGATTTCTAACTTTTTGCAGTTTTTATCGATTTTTTAGCACATTTTAATGAAATTTAAGTAGCTTGAAGTGGGGCAATTGCGTACTTGGGGCAAATGTGTACTCATTTGAAAAAAGGAGGAAAAACTGAAGCTAGCCGCTATCTAGTGGCGCCATTTGGAAGTCTGTAGTTCAGTGATCACTTCTCAGTTGGCTGCACCTATGTCCAGATAATAAGGCTTTATCAATCTGCCTCCATTTCAACAGGTGTTTGTTTTCGTTATGAATCACATTTCGTGGACTTCTGTTTACAGTGCTGCAGAATCACCATTTTCTGCTTGATTTGATTAGTTCTTGGATAAATCACTTGAAGGTAAGTTGTTTTCTTCATTAATGGCTGCAGATTAGTTAAATTAGTGTTTACCTGTACATAATGTTGGGGTATACATTTACCCCGGTTTGTTCTCAGTCACGGGGTAAATGTGTATTTTTTCCTGGGGCAAATGTGTACTATAGTACACATTTACCCCTAGCAAAATTTACATAGAATACATACACATTCACCCACTCCTCATTAGACTTTTACTATCTTATTAGGGCTTATATTTTTGTTCCCAAATGTTTGATTGACCTCCTCACAATAAATTAATTGATTCTGTTTGTTTTCAGGAAGAAGATACCTCGAAAATATGTTGCTGGAGTTAGCAGAGTTGCTGGAGGTCTCACTCAAATTTTCTATTCTCATTTTGGCCAGGACTTGCCACTATAATTCCTTTTTTTACCTTCCAAGATACAAATTTTGACATGTTCTTTTCAATTTTGCTATTAAAGACGTTTTTTACCTTTTACTCCTATGTTTTGTACTTTGTTTTCACCTTTGTAAACTGTGCCAATTAAGAGAGGACAGAAGGTGGGCAACAAAAAAAGTGCATAGCTTCCACTGGAAAATTCGGAAATATAAAAATCATATACAGAATTTTTTGTCCTTAACTACTTTTTTGTACACATTTGCCCCAACAGCAAAACAACTGATTTGTATAGGATTTCCATGAGGCGTACACATTTGCCCCAACTTGTGGGGCAAATGTGTACTTCGGAGGTGGTTTTAAAAAAATAGCAATACAACCATGAAAAAAATAGTTTTTTAAAATTCTTTGGGTGATTTGTAATCTAGAGAAACGCCGCTAGAAGATGAAATAAAAAAAATAAAATTCTGAATAACCCCCTCCCCACCAGAGGCTGAAGAAGTTGAATTTCGTCAAAACAGGTACGCAATTACCCCACTTCACCCTACATTTTTCAGTATAATTTTGCACATAAATTTTTTAATGTTCTATTTTACATTTAATAAACTTAATTTGAGCAATATTCTGCTAAAAAATATAATTTTTTGCCGTTTTTTGCTTTTTTTTTGTGATTTTTCTCAGCACTTTTTTCGGAATAAGACCAATTTAATGTGCTCAAAAAATGCTGGCCAACGAATTCGACCTTTCGTTTGGAAAGCTTGATTTTTTGGCGCAAGAGCGGAATTTTTATCTCAATGCTAAGGAGAGTTATCGTCTGGAAGGACATATATATATATATATATATATATATATATATATATATATATATATATATATATATATATATATATATATATATATATATATATGAAAAAGCGTTCAACACTAGGATTCGTGTCAGAATGCCTCAACACGGATTTCAATGAAGAAATGTTTCAAAATTTTTGATTTTAAAATTTTCCGAGCCATTGCAATAGCTTCATTTTCTACGAAAATTTGCTAAAACTACTATAACAAACATGAATGATGGAGAAAAAGCGTCGAATAATCAATAAAACCTTTAAAAACTACATTAAAACAATAACAGAATAGGAGAAAGCTAAACGAGCAACTGGACTTCAGCTCAGTGAGGGCATCACGACGAAATTGTTGAAGACCCAGATTGAAAAGATCGACCCCGTGTAAATTTAAATCTCGCTGCATACGGATCATAAGAGAATTAACAGGTAATTAAAATCAGGTAAAATAGGTTTATATAGGTTCTTCTGTATGAAGATTATTTTATATTAGTAACTGCAATTAGCACATGTTACTCGGCATTGTTTACCGATAGTCTTATACTTTTACACATTCGCCAGGGATGGGGATTGGGGAAATGCAGCGAATGTTGAATCCGCGAATGTCGAGTCTATTGAGGTTTGTAAAAATGAGGGATGCGTACCTCAAAAATCCAGAATGTGTCAGTAATCACAACGTAATGTGCCTAAAACCCGTTCATCAACATGCATAGAACAAAAAATATATTCATACCTCATCATTTGTTTAAAATAGGATGTGATTTTTATTTGTTTAGCGTCTTCCGCATTTGATGCTGTGAACCGATTTAAAATTGCAATTTTATCGGTAACTGACAGCACTTTATTCGACCGTTTACGTGTAGGAGAGGTGATGATATTTCGAGTGATGTGTAAATAGGAACTGACAGAGCCACATGATACTCCGTGGTTTAATGTGACCTGTGACCCTGTTGACTTCAACTCGAACATGAACACTGGTCTGACCTTGAAAAACGGCCTTGGCAACCCGTGTATGTTGAGATTACGACCCGCGAACGTTGAAAACGGGTATCTATTGGCCCTCCAGCGATGGCTGAATCCGCAAATTCGTTTAAGCCGATTCTGAATGCAAAATCGTTCGTGTTAGAAGAACGCATCTAACACGAACTATTCGCACTGAACGGAGTCAAATGGAAGGTAACGCCAGGGTAAAGCGAAAATTGCAAGTGTACAAGGCTCACGTTTTATGCCCCTACCGGTGGGTATGGAATACCCCCCAGGTATAAGAAGAGGTCCGGGGGCCCTTCCTCGGAAAATTGTTGAAACTGATGGTCTAAAAAAACAGTTCTTGATCGCTTTTGCGCCTTTTAGAACATTAATGTCTCTAAATTTGATATAGGTACAATTGACTTGATTGTTTCAATAGTCATTCTTGTACCTTAAGCGCTTAAGCCACAATTATGTTAAATAAACTAATGAAATCACACGTTACAATGGTTTTTACATTTATATTGCAAGGACGTTCAGAATAAATAGCTAATGCGGGAATCACGGTCTGCAGGACCTAAGATAAATTTCCATATTTCATGGATAAAATAAACTAATACAACAGAACATAGTGAACCAATAATTGCAGAGTTTAATAATGGCGCACCCCCAACAAAAGTTTATAAACTAATAAGATAGGTACATAGTCTCTTTTATTTTACACTTATACAAGGGCTTTTCTTGCTTTCATTTCGGAGTATGAATTAACTATTCCCAAATAATCAATTGACTGAGACAGCTCGTTTTCAATTGATAAAATTGAAAGGCTGTTAAGTCTTTCTTGAGACAGTGTTGACCTGAGGTAAGTTTTTATCAACTTCAGCTTTGAAAAGCTTCGTTCAGCGGTCGTGACCGACATCGGCATTGTGGATACGATCCGTACCGCAATCCACAGGTTAACATATTCTTGCTTTCGGTCAATGACAACAAGTTTTGGTCATTATTTACTTGTTGTACTTTTTTTTCTAAACATTACCCAAATTTATTTATTTTAAACCAAAATTGACCAATTTTATGCCCCTTCAAAAGGCTCGAGTGTGCGACTGCATACGTCGCACACCCCTCAGGCCGGCCCTGGGTAATACATAATCTTGCCTAATTGTCAAGTAGTGTTTGGTTGGAGATACGCAGTGATGGGTCTCTGAGTGAATGAAGGTCGATAGTGTTCCAAGCATTGCTTTCTGCTGGTCGTCAAATGTGCAATCAATTTCTCCAGTTGTTTGATAAAAGCACGAAAGAGTCTCCAAGGCTCTATCTTAAAATTTAGATTTTCTCAGTATTTTTGTTGAGCACTTCGAACCACAAGCAAATTGCTTTGTCAATCTTGTCCTTTTTAGCGCTTTTTTTAGAAAAATTAAAAATGCGTGTAGTATGTATGTATGTCCTCTTAAAATCGTTTTAAATGCCACTTCCCGACATCATATTTTTTATGAAACTTGGTATCACTATTAAGTCTAGTGATTCAATTATTTTACTATTTATTTTTTAAATTTATTTACAAATCGCTTGACAATTTTATAACAGAAATTTAATTAGATTGGTCAAAGTGTGTAGGTTTGACAACTGACGGGGTACGAGCTATGTCTGATATTCATAGGGGGTTAATCGCCAGAGTTATTTCAGTAGCTCCCTTTGTCAAATGGACACATTGCAGCATACATGAAGCTCTTGCATTTAAAGGTTTGGGCGAGTTTCTGAAAAAAACTCTTGACGATGCAGTAAAAATCGTCAACTTTATCAAAGCAAGGCCAAAAAACTCGAGACTTTTCAGTGTTTTGTGTGATGAAATGGGCAGTCAACACAAATAAATTACTTGTCTCGTCACTTTTCTTTTGCTTTGTGTTTTAACTTTTTATTTTTGGACTGAAAAATCACAGTAAGAAACTAAGTCTTTTCATATTTCTTTTAGGAACTAGTTCCCTCAAATTGAAGGCGAAATCCAATGGATCAGAAATCCTTTTCATGAAGATAACTTAAAAAAAAAAAAAAATTAACATATCTTCAAGTGAAGAGGTCTCTTCAATTGAACTGTCTTGTGATCAGGATCTGAAATCAACTTTTAAAATGACCCCATTGATTCCTTTTTGGATAAATGTGCGAAAAGTCTATCTTGCAATTGGCAAAATTTCACTGACGCAATTGATGGGATTTTCAGCTACTTATCTGTGTGAAGAGCGTTTCCTACTTTAGTTTATTTGAAAAATAAGTATAGAAATAAGTTAAACGTGGAGAGTGACTTAAGTCTGAAATTGTCAAGTTTCGATCCCGATATTGATGCACTAGTAGGGGACAAACAATGTCAGAAATCTCATTAAGTTTGAATAGCCATGTTACTCGTAAAATATCTATACATAAATAAAGGTTCTTCGGTAAAATTTTTTTTTCCTTTTTGCTCAGTATGTTTTAATTTGATTTAATATTTGCTTAAATACCTATGGGAACATTAAATTATATATAATCGGGGTGGGTCTCAAATTTTTTCAAAAAATATTATTGGGCCCCCAAGCTAAAAAGGATGGGAACCGCTGGCGTAGGTAATCACACAGTACGAGTCGTAGCTACTGTACAGCTACTGTGCAGTAGCTAAGATTCGTAACTACCTGTATCGAACATTTCTATTGACCTTTCTCCACCTTCCCCTATTCTTCTTCTTAACCCTTCCCCTCTCCCCTGCTCTGGCCTTGTCATTCACCTCTTTCTACCTAACTGCGTAGGTAATCACACAGTACGAATCGTAGCTACTGTGCAGTAGCTAAGATTCGTAACTACCTGTATCGAGCATTTCTATTGACCTTTCTCCACCTTCCCCTATTCTTCTTCATAACCCTTCCCCTCTCCCCTGCTCCGGCCTAGTCATTCACCTCTTCCTACCTAACTGTGTAGGTAATTACACCTTGTGCCTATCGTGAAAGTGGCCGCTAGTTATGTCGTAAGTCCTCGCAGTTATGACCCCAGGTCCTAGACTCTTTTGGTATTGGGCCTTGTAAAATGGTTTCTTGTTTCTAATTTTCCAACAGCTCGAGGGAGAGTAATACGATAGATCTGATATTTTCATAACTATAAAAATACATTACACTCATCGCATGCCGACCTACTCTAAGTATTTCTCAGAGAATCAAAGGAACACATTCACTATCTGGTATGTCTATACCGTTTATCACCATGTAAATATATTGAAGTAGAACGACTTAAAAAGAAATTTAATATCAGCATTAGGTTTCATATACTACGAAAAACCAATTTTAAAGCGCAATACCTTGGTATATGTACGAGTCATAATTATTAAAGGGGTTAAGCATCAAAACGAAAATCAACTTTTTTTTAGGTCTTTCACCTCCACTAGATTCCACCATTTTCATAAAATGTTCTTTAATTTAGTAGTATTTAGGTGGAGGGAATATGTTGACGTAGCTTCCCTCCCATCCTCCCTTATTTCACACTTTTTATTTAATTTTTCCTTTATTTGTTATTTATTTATTTTTTAATAACTTGAATACAAGAATTTACTTAAATTCGTATTTATAAGGCACCCTTCGAGATCAAAATAGTGGTTTAGAACGACGAATCACCAACAGTACCCTTGAAAACTGAATAAGTGTTAGGAAAGTAGTATGAGAGTGAAACATCGCTGTTTTCCTCCTAAAGTGAAGCATTATACATAGTGTGTAAAAATTGTATCAACCCGGTTCAAATGTTTAAACAAAATACTTTCATCTTACATTAAAACCAATTAATTAGTCCTCAATTTAATACCGCCATCTAACATTGACTTTTTTGTTTCAGGTAAGTGTGACAGCCAAAATCAGCTTTGTGTCTGATAACGTGGGTAAGCTTTTACTAGATACTTCTGGTTTTTTGAATCGATTGATATTTGATAGGTTTGCCTTTAGCTGATGAGGGTGATAGGCAGCAATTTGGCATTTATACCCTGCTATTTTAGAGAGGCGCTTTAGTAACTTTCATTCAACATTGAATAAAATAGAGTAGTAATAAATAACTATATGGTGCAAGACCGAATCGGATAGGGTAAGTTGGTCGTAATACGGTAGGATGGAATGGATAGCGTGTAGTATATTAAGCTAAGAGCTGAATGAATTGGAATATGGTGGATAGCATAGAATAGGGTAGACTAATTTTCGATATGGTTGGATAGAATAAGATAGGATAGGGAGGAGAAGGACAGTATGCAATCAGCTTGGACAGAGTAGAGTAGAATTAACTCAAAATAGTTGGTACATTGGTACAGCAGGCAGGTTTAGCTTTCAATGTTGGATTGGGTTTTTAACCCTAGAATACTAACTATACGTCTCAGAAACGTAGTAGGAAGTTCAAACGAGTAGTAGCCCTTTTGACCTTGAAGTCAGCTCCCCCTCCCTCTAGGTATGCCTCAGGTAGCTCGTCTTCTATCCGCCAGTTGTGCCCCAGTCGCGGTCCTGTTCACATATGGTGAGTACTGTACCATTTTTGTTAACCTAGTGCGTCTTTGAGACGCATAGTTAGTATCTAACGTAAATTTTCCTACGTCTCTCAGATGTATTGTTAGTAATGATAACTGTATCTTTCTACACCTGTCAGACGTATTGTTAGTAATCATACATGTTTGTTTATGAGTCTCTTAGACTTATTATTAGTAATCTTAGGGGTACTTTTCCGGTATACCTCCCCCCCCCCCCCTCCCAGTCAATTTGTCTTCAACACGCCCGAACGATGTTTCTAGGCATTACTTCTTACTTAGATTATGTTATGTTATATTATGTATTCTTGAGACACAAAGTATTCAAATCATTCTGACCTACATGTCCAACTAACCTGTATTTTTACTAAGGGATTGACTACTTGATGTTATGTAATTTTGAGATGCGAGCTTGCGAGCATCCAGACCACCAACCTATACACAGCATTCTGATCTATTTGTGCGAATTAATGTGCATTCTACTTGTGCGAATTCATGTGCATTCTACTTGTGCGAATTCATGTGGAGGCAATCAAACCACAACCACGCCAATTTGTTTCAACAAATCCTCACCGACATCGGCAACTTTTGAAAACACAATAATTCTTTTTTTCCTTATTATTATTATTTTTTTAAATAATATATTTCTTCCCACAGCTTGAGATTGTCACCATTTCTACGTAAATATGTAATCTAAGCAAGAAGTAATGCCTGGAAACATCGGGCGGGCGTGTTGAAGACAAATTGACTGGGGGGAGGGGGGGGGGATAACGGAAAAGTACCATCTTAGGTGTATCACTCACTCTATTATTGAGTCTTTTAGGTTTTACAGTTCTCAACTTTTATCAATTCTGCTGTGTTATACCTGCTTACTGATTATCTGTATTTTTTCAGTCTACTCAATATGATGCATTTTGCATTTTTTTTCGTACAAGTTTTACTGATCTCTTTTCGAGTGTGTTTCTATTCATTTTACGTTGGTAACTAGGTAATTTTAGTTTTGAAGTTCCTTACAGGGTAAGATATTAAGGGAATTTACAAGTCTGAAAACTGATAAGCACATTGGCTAAATATTTATGTGCATTATAGACTGTTGTAAACGTGTCAATTTATTCGTAAAAGAGTCATTAACGTTACGTTTTTATTTAATGTGCTGGAAGTATTCAGTAGCCCCTTGTCCTTTCTTAGAAAACACATTATTTCAAGAAGCAAAATGCATTTTTATAACTTGTACGTCTAAGAGACGTATAGTTAGTAACAAGCAGTTTTTTTTTTTAGTTAGTATTCTAGGGTTAACCAAAACTCGGCCCTTCGGGCCTCGCTAGGGGCTCCGCCCCTTGACCCCGCCAGGGGGGCTTCGCCCTCCTGGACCCCCCCGGATGTAATTACTTTGAGCCTGACTGCTAAAATGTAAAAAACATGGAATCATGTTTTAGCTCCTCGCTCTCACTTTATTATAGAAATGATCACGACGATTGAGCTCTTGTGAGATGATGATCTCCTAATTGAAACTCGCGAGTAAACATTCACTTTATTATAGAAAGAGGCTAAAGAGGCTACATACGAAATTACAGCTTCCTATAGTGTAAAGTATAGAAATTACCTATTAAAATGATTTAACCACCGCTTCACAAATCAAACCGTTCTCGCAATATTCGGATCACCTGCTATGAATCACATAATCGCAACACCAGCTCAATGAAATCATCAGAAATTAACAAGCGGTGGCAATCATGTTCACAATATCAATTATTGAGAATGATCACCTGAGTGTACACAATTATTCAAATAACTTTGCTCATAACTCAGCTTGTTGGCCACGCACTTCGCAGTAGTTAATATAGTATGGTTGGATAAATCGAGAGCTTTCGAACGAATGGTCAACGAATTTTGTGGGATGAAAAACGACAAAGTATCATATCCCTAGCAACGACTCGGTTGTAAGCGGAAATCATCACAATTATTGGCGCTACTTTCATGTCACTTTATAGTCTCACTTTTCGGCGGGGGATCCATCGCTAAAACATGATTCCATGTTAATATTAATTTTAAAAGCTAATTTTCGAAAGTCTAGTGTGGTCATTGAACCCAATTCAACATTGAACATCGTCTGAGCCAAAACAAACAACAAAGTAGAGATTTTCATTTTGCAGCGAGGGATGCTATCATCAGAACTGACACCCCAAACCTCAGTGACAGTTTCAGTGCAGTTCCTTCGTTGAGATGAATCGAATTTCGTCAATGGATCTCAAATCTCCATGTGAATAGCATTTACTAGAACTTGAGACGCAGATATTTCCACTAACGTGTGTGATACCTATATTTTTCAACAACAAATTGGTACTAGCTACCTGGCAGGTAGATGTTCTTGCAAGTAATTTATTGTGCACTAGGATTCAAAATAGGTATTTTATTCATCATTCTTACTTTTCCTCATGATGTTATTTATTAGGTACCTAAACAATACCTTAGGTGCAGATATGTTGTCCGTGAATCATATAGGTAGTGAATTGAAATCGGAGATTTCAGATGTTTGTTGGGGTGTGGATATGAAATCCCATCTTGTTTATCAAGTCCCCTGTTCTTGCGGAAAGTCGTATTATGGAATGACACATTCCCATTTGAAAAGTAGGGTATATAGCCATAAACATAGCGTCGATGTAATGCGCAGAGACCCACACAAAAAATACCACACAGCCCTTACCCACCCATGCCCGTAGCGAAGATCACAATTTTAATTTTGATAAAACTAGAATCATTACTAGTGAAAACAGTGTATTTAAAAGCAATTTGAAAGAAATTATAACAATAGAGAGAAATCATCTCACTGCAATAAATTCCAAGCTAATGTTCAAAATTTAAGCAAATTTGATCCATTTAAATCTTAACAATTATTCTTCTACTAGATACATGAATGATTCCCCACCAACAAACAGTCTCCCAAACATAGCAGTGCAGAATCCATTTAGGTACCTCACAGGTAGTGCTGGTCCGTTGGAAAAACGGTAAGGCTCACACAACTCAAGACAAAAATAGATTTATCAGGTAGACTGAAGCTCAGTTTTGTGTTAGAAGTCCCTGGGTGTAGATCTCTCTGAACTACAGTGAATTCTTATTGCTACCTACCAGATTAGTGATACTGTGCTATTCACCTTCCAACGAAACTCATGTAAGTTACTTCATATTTCCATATTAATATTTTGTACCTAAAAAAAAAACTAAAATCCCGATTAAGACTAAGTTCCGTTGTGTATTATTTGTTAAAGAACGCTGATGATGTACGAATAAACGTACGAAACGTTGGTTACACTAGCCTGTTTCCTTAATCGATCGCACCTCAACAAATATCTGAAATCTCCGATTTCAAAGTGCGTTAAAATCAAGGAATCGTTTCAGAATGCTTCAAAACGAATTTCCATGAAAAAAATTTTCGAATTTTTTTTTTTTTTTTTTTTCTAAGAAAATGAAAATACGCAAAGTTTAATGTGATAAAATAGAATATAATAAAATAGAACATTATGGAGGGATGGAATATGATTGGATGAAATAGAAAAAGATGGGGAAATAACCATATATTTGGCAAGGCTATAGAAGGTTATGATCGTATAAGGTGGGAAGGTAAAATATGTGATTGGGTGGTGTGAGGACAGAATGAGATAGGAGAGAATTCTCAGAGCCATGAGAACTATCATTTCTCAATGATAGTGAGGTATACCTACGTTTCTATTAATAGATACTACCTTTAAGCGCAATGCAAAACGGCTCGGTAGACAAGTGCATTAGCTTTCATTAGTGGAAGTTGAGGTGCCTGCTGCCAGTTTCGAATGACCTACCTACTGAGGTCAAGAACTCCGTTGTCCAGCCATTAGCGTCACTCAAGGTAAAAACCCATATGAATCCTTCATTTCGACGTCTTACTGTCAAGCTAGCAATTCATTACTGAGAACGTGAGGGATCAAAAGCAGATTCATCAATTATGTCCTTGATTCTGATAACTCTACCGGGGTCGTTTTAAAATAATCAATCGACATGTCAAAGTTTTTCTTGGACTCCACCGAAACATTGATTGGACTTACCTATACATAAAACATACCTATCTATATAAACGCCTATCAGTAAAATCAATGTTAGTGTAAGGTCCTTATGTTCAACATTACTCCACTCACGATGAAATACCCAGTTGTACTTTCTAGAGATATTTTCAAAAGATTGGTCTTTAGTTGGCTTATTAAAATGGAATATAACGAATGTGGAAATATTCTTAAGAGCATTTATGTTTAAAGAATTTAGCAAACTATTATTACTAAATTAATGTAAGCAGCAAAAAATGGTCATAATGTCCGCAACTCGAACAGAAAGAATGACTCATGCTCGTCATCACTGGCTCCGCCAACGCTGAGCAATGTTTTTTTTTTTTTTTTTTTTTTTGGTCTAAAACACAAGCATGAATAAATTCATTCTCTCTCTTCCTCCCTCCCTTTCACTCTCTCTCTCTCCCTCCCTCCCTCTCACTCTCTCTCTCATTCTCTCAATTCTACACAATCATTGGATTCAATCATTTCATCTATGCATGCGCGAGTGAAAATTTTTCTTAGAAGCATAACGTACATAGTTTTCTTCCGATTTCGATTATCTCCCTGAGTAAGAGCGGGTTGCCCAAAGGTCACCCCAATGAATTTTAACCCTAGCTGTGGCTAGTCAATCGTGGAATAAATTCATGAGCAAAAGTAAAAACCTTGCAACAATCATCACTCCAACCGTTATCATCTTAATTCATTTGAGATGTCAGCGATTTTACAGGTTGGACCTTACATGGTTCCCTATTATTTTCATTGTTCTCGAATTAAAAGGCAGCATCTACGCATTCGCAAATGTGATATTTTTGTAATAATCGTAACTTCAACAATATTTATCCGATTTAGAAGAAATACTCAGGGATTGTGCCGTATGGCCTTGAAGTAGTTTTCGTGGTTTTGTATGCACGAAAAATCCATTAGCCCCCATTAATATTAATTATTTACTTATTGAGGAACAGGATGTGAAGCAAGCACGTGCTACTGAAGTACTTAGTTGGTAAATAGGTGATTCAAATTATGTCTGGTGGAATTCATAACGTAGATGGTAAATAACCTAACTGGAACAAGTTATCGATCGCATCAACCATGTTTCGAAAGATAATCATCAGGCTAATTAGGTAGTAGACGATCGCTCCAATTCTGGGATTCCACATTCCACGTTCCAGAATTTGCGGATGTATTCGGTTTCTTCGGTGCCTTCAAACCATTGCAACACTCATTACTCCTACATTTCATCAGACAATGAAACAATTTTCTAGAACAATATATGTTATAATATATTTTCAATGTTGAAAACACCTTTACGAAATTTGAAGTTTAGTGGTCAAAAAATGGCCGAAATCGGCACTGATGAAAACGTGTATACACGTGTGGGCGTCATCAAGTTGATGATGACCAAGGCGCATGCAAAAACGTGAAACTCTAAAAATAGGTAAAACATCCACAATAAATATTGTCCTTGGAGAGGTAATGATGTGATTATTGCACTTCACTGCGTTCGCCACTAGATGGGCCCTGATGAATAAATTCTATTGCATCCATATTAATCGAGGATGCCAATCCTGTATGCACATAATTATGTACTTGAAATCATTGTTTTCTACATAAATTTCACTATGCCACACCAATTTATATGGAATGTTAAGTATGCAGACTTGTTGTGTGTTTTATAATAATATATATTACATGCATTCTTACCATTCCATATCGAGCCCAATCCTTCGTGTTTACTTAGCATCCGCACTTCATATTATGTAGTGCGGATGCTTAGTAAACATTTTATGTTGGATTGGGCTCGATATGTTCCCCTACGAATTTCAATGAACCCAGATCAATAGTTGCTGCAACTTGAAACTACTGTTTCGTCAACAATTTTGAAGAAACTGACCTTTCAATATTTGATGAACCGTATTATTAAATTGCCAACAACATTAAAGTAGGTAATATAGATTTACGTTTCTGCACCGTTTTCTGTGGGAAATTATAATAACATAAAAGGGCCTGGATGGGTCTGATGACCTAAGGCCCAGTAACGAAATTGTGCTGTTTCCAGTATGTAAACTAATGTAAGAAATGTATATTTAAAACGCCTGCCAAGTTGGGTTGGCATAGCTTCCTCATTTATAGAAGACAATTAGGGGCTAATCTACACAATTCCTGACATTTTCATAAAAATCGGTCTATTAGTTCCGGAGTTTCACAAGGTAGTGTCAATCGACATTAGTTTTGCGCATGCGGAAAAGTTACTTTACAAATCTTAATAAAACTCATAGGGCATTTTTCGGAGACCTATACTCAATTACACCGACTATGAACGAAATCGGACCAATAGGTCGTTATAGAAATCCAGGGGAGCCAGCCCGCGCAATCCCTGAAAAGTTCATCAAAATCAGACTACAACTTAGTACAGTTCCTTAGAAGAACTTGGTGAAGACAGACAGACAGACGTCAGGCAAACAGACAGTCACGGAACCAACATTTATCAGCAAGTTCTTAAACGCAAAACGCAAGAAGAAATTTCCACAAAAAATCCAATGATTACACTCTCAGAAAGCTGATCAGCCACATTGCTTCAGAAATTATGAGTGATGGGAATCTCAATACTCATTTTAATATACTCACGATTGCAGTTTCGATATTTTCATGTTTTTGTCCTCCCAAAAGCGTTGGCACCAGAAGCTTGACCATTGTTTCACGTCCAATGTACCCAAGGTACAGGGAATCGTACACCTGACAACAGAGCCAATTAATCTAAAAAATTAAACGCTTCAGTATTTATGTAATTTATAATTCGTGTTCTGGGAAACTATGAGCCTTCTTGAAAAACTCTTACGAACGATTTATCAACTCCCTTACCAGGGCTACACTTTTTAGTTTATCATGATCAATAACTGGCCAAGAAAAAAATTAACCCTCTCATATACTCTAAAAATGGAGCACTGTACGACCAGCCATTAGCGCTTCACGAAAGCTTAAGGCTGTGCGAACGCCTCTCTCGCCCTCGTCCTAGCCCGAGAGAGCGCTCTGCTGATTGCGGGTTGCAGACCCAGTTCAACGGTAGCTCAACAGGCAGCGCCAGCGGCAGTTAGCAAGAGGGGAAGTTGATATCTCCCCCACCCATCCATGCCCTCAGCCACGCCGATACACCGCCCCGCCCAACCCCCCTTTGCCGGCAACCGGCAGTCCTAGAATTTTTGTTTTTGTTTTGTCTAAACCCTCGTGGAAAAAGCGGGTAGATGGCCTGCACAATTGCATTACTTTCAAATAAAATGATCGGTTTTTGTGACTGTAGTTAAGGAAGAAAGGTTTCTTCATTAAAATAGGAATGCTAAAAAAGAAAGTCATCATTCTTTTCATACATAGGTTCATAGTATTTTTCTGTAAAGATTTATTAACTTTTTGCGTCTTTCTTTATTACCTAAATATTCTGCGACTCAAAATAAAGTTTAGAACTTTTGTCTTTTTGCGCAGTTTTTAACAATTTTTTTAAAAACAAATATTAATGAAATTTAAGTACGTGTTTCTTCCTAATTTTTCTGATAATTTAAGAATGTTCCAGTCCATTGTTGATAGGTAAACTTTGTTTGATTAAAAGTCTGCAAAATTAAAAATTCAACGATTAGGTACTAGCCATTTTTAACCATTTTTAAGCAAAATTCTTGAATTTGTTCAGCGCAAGAATGGCAATTTTATCTCAACCCTTTGAGGAGCTATAGTTTGGCACATAAATACATACACATTACATCTTACATAGCATTTCCAAATCGACTTCGACATTTTCCAAATAGAAATGAACACCTTCAAAATGGAATGATGAACATTTTCCAAATAGGTTTCGACATTTTCTAAACAGGTTTCGACATTTTCCAAATATAAAAGTAAGGAACAAAAACTGTGACACTCTATAACATACAAATCGCCAATACCTACATTCTGGAAACAAAAACAAACTACGAGTACATTCTTGAATTGGAATGCAATGCCTTTTCAATCCATAAATCAATCCATAAATTTCTTTTCAATCCATAAATTAGACGCTCTCCTAAATTATAGAGTTACCTACATGGTTTTTCGGGCAGATTTCTTCTCAGATTCACGCCATGCCCAAACCTATTTGTAAAATGTTGAAACCTTTTCGGAAGGTGTCGAAACCTATTAGGAAGATGTCCATTTCTATTCGGGAAAATTTCGAAATCTATTCAGACTTGATTAAGTTCGATGGAAGAATATCGAAATCTATTTGGACAAGATCGAATTAGATTCGGAAAATGTCCAGTTCTATTTGAACAATGTCAAATTCAATTTGGATTTGATATAGGTATATATTATATTTATTCTCGCGTTAAACGGCGTACATATCGCTAAACCCTAAGATCCGTTTCAGAACGCCTCAAAATTACGACAATTTTTGAAAATGATTGGAAGCAATGGCAATTGCTTAATTTTTTACGAAAATCCGCTGAAATTTCATAGCAATGGTAATTAGTGTCATTTAAAAACTATAAACAATTGCAAGAATCCAACAATTCATTTTTAGAGCTGAATATTATTTAGAAATTTTTTTTTACCGAGAAACGTATAGATAGTTAACCATCACATGCATGCGTGTGTTAACGATCACATTGCATAAAAAGTGCTCAACAGTAATTAATTCAACGTAAATGTAATTCGAAATAAAAAAATTTAAAAAAAGGCTCATACGATCATGTTTATGATTGGAACTTTTTTCTTATCACAGCATGCGGATCAATTTTGGTTCCCTGCCCATGCCAATTTCAGCTTTAGTCCGATTTTGATTAAATATTTGAGGATTGTGAAGGTTAGTCCCTTAGCTTAATTTTTGCAGTTTCCAACAGAGTTTGATAAGGTTTTCAGGAAATGTACCGGTTAGACGGCAGATGGTCCCCTTAGTTTTGTTGCTCATTAATCAATACCTACTTCACTCTGTGCAGCGTATACGTTAAACCCATCAAACATCAGATGGCCTATTCATCCGATCACGTTCATATTCTGAGGGTTGCTGGGAAACGACGGTTTGATTGCCCTACTAAAGTTCCATTACAATCGAATCATTAATACTGCTGATACTAAATTAGTTGTAACAAACATGACTTCTACAGATGCTGTAGATGGTATCCAATGGACTTCACAGTCCCCAATTCACTGATGGTTCTGTGCATGTGCAAACGTAACGTCTATCAAACATTGCCTCGTTGCATATCACCAATTTTGCTTAAATCTGGATGCTAGTAAGTACGGAAGAGGCGATTTTATCGCCCAGATGAATTTAATCATGACTGTATGTCTGTGTAGTTTCAATCATACGATTTCTACGAATGCGTAAGTTTAGAGAACAAATAGGTACTCTATGAGGTTCACATTTTACGTTCCGTTTTACATTCCACCCAACCCTAGGAATCCACCACGGAATCTCTTGAGGTTTTCTAAAACATTTCAATGATCTATACAATCATGTTATGGAGATGATTGGTGTCACTCCCACCGACTCGACAGACGTAATGGGCAGTTCTACGTATTTTATTTTAATCCATTAGAAGAATATGCCGATATTTTATTAAAAACTAGCCGCATTTTACATACCTACTTCACCCTCTCATACAAAAAACTTATTGGTAAGTAATGGAAGCATTACAGGGACGTCCCTACGAATGGGTTGTACATGGTTTTGCGAATGAAATACATGAAATAGCAAATAGATCGTGATTTTTACTGGACATGAATATGTTACGAGCAGAACTGTTTTTACAAAATGTTTGAAAGTATCACGGTGTATCGGTAATTTCCCCTCCCCAACACTATGAAATTTAATTACTGAGAAAAGTTTCTCAGAAAAATCCAATTCTTCGCGCAGACTAGTAAAATAATCGAACAAAACGAGAAACAATCATCAAAATCGGTTAAGAATCGCGTAAATAGTAGGTACCATCACACGCCATCACAAAAACTCGTCATCAAAAAGAAAAGATATCCCATCAAAAGTTTAGCACATCTAAACCAAAAAATAAAAAATAATGATTATAGATAATAATAAACATAAATAATATAATACAATTAAATTTAAAAAGATGACTAAAATCAATATGTATCAGAATGGCCTACTCCTTTTAACCCCACCGATATTAAATCTGCAACTTCCATGAATACTTTTTACCCATGCCATATGCAAAAGGTGGTTCACTATTCCCTCCACAACTTGCAGGAGCTAATGGACTCGGACGGGAGAGTTATTAGATGGGGAATCTTCCGCAGAGCTGCTACAGCTACAGGAAAATGGAAGGACTGAACTTAGGGAACAAAATTAAAAAACAACATGTCAACTTTAAAACCAGAAAATGAAAGTAAATTTATCAACCAGTGTAGTGGATTTATGCATGTCTTACTGGGAGTAAATCTTAATGTCCACACGTATAAAGGACGTGGGTCCTGCAGTACGAACATTTAAGGATTAGTGGTGTTTATACTGTGACACAATCCACTTCAGATGGTGAGAAGGTTCCCGAGGAACCAGAAAAAATGCTGTATTAGGTTTTTAATCTTGGGACAACCCGGATAGAAGCATTTTTTCCTCGCAATTTCGGTAAATAGAAACAAACATTTAGTGTTTTGTAGTATTGAGCCCTTTGAGCGCATAGACATGGTTAATTATCAATTATATGCACACAAAAAACTTGTTCTTAATAATCTGCTATTCAAACAAACATATTGGATTTTAGGCATTTTCAGGACGTCCCTCTGAAGCTAGGCTTCGTCAATAGAGGGACGACCTACTGGAATTGATCCAGGGAGGTAGGGGACAACACAAACATGATTAAAAAAATAATAACCGCATACAAATCCGTTCCAGACCATTCTAAGACCGAATCCTTGAAAAAAAAAAAAAAAAAAAAAAAAAACCATAGGTGTGTGTGTGTGTGAAATTTTGAATTTCAAAATGGAAGAGGGGGAATGGAGGTGGTAAAGCCACAAACCGTGGTTTTTTTCGACGCTACCCAGGCTACGATTCTCAACCAATTTTCGTGATACTTATTTTGTTCGATTCCAATTTTGGTCTAGTTGTGCAAAATACCTCAGAAATTCCTGTCTGCCCAAGCTACAAGTCTACTGATTTTCGTGATTCTTATTTTGTTCCATTATGAATTCGATATAGTTTTCGAGAGTAAGTCAGGATTTTCAATTTTCATCAAGAGGGAGTGAACGGAGGGGGTAATAACGATAAATCGTGATATTTTTATTACATTCATCAGATTTCCGTGACTGTTGGCAAATTTTTGAAGAAAATCGGCCTAGTTTTGGGCTAGTCCTCTTCTCCTCTCGTCGTGACTTTTCCCCTTCAAAATCACTTAGTGGCGTTAGTTAATATTGGTCTGATTTCAGTCTTCTAAAGCTCATTCTGTTGAAGATTAAATACTTTCCAAGGTTTGCATCGATAATATTTTAGCTGAGACCTTTCCCCATTGACTTACAGCCGAACTATTGAATTTTATACCATTTTACACATAAAGTTAGCTAAAACGGCATTTTACTTTGTACTTCAATGAGAAACGGTCTGAGCAAAAACTTTTTGAAGTGAACTTTGTGGAAAGTATTTAATCTTGAGTAGAATGAGCTTTGGCACACTGAAGTAAGACCAATATTAACGCCACTAGGTGATATTGAAGGGCAAAAGTCTAGACGGAGGGTGGAGAGGACTCGCCCAAAATTAGCCCGATTTTCATTTGTTTGTAATTCGCTTATTTCAAGAGGTAATTCAGAGTTTTGGGATCGAATCGTTTTGTTTTTTTATGCTCTACAACTTTGCTACTTATAAAAATTTCTGTAGGATGTACGGTTCTGTAGGTTTCGTTATTATTAGAGAAAAAAGTGTTTTCTCTAATAATAACTAAACCTACAGAACCGTAAATGGGCAAATTAAGCCATCTTTATGAAGCCGCCATATCGTATTCCACCAATTTTGAGATGGCAGGCAAAGATTTTCTCACTCAGAACGGACTAAATTTTCAAAATCTAATATCAAACCTTCTCCTCAAATTACTACATATTTTCGGCCCTGGCTCCAGGACTAAGACACCAGGGAATCGAAGAACAAAAATAACGACAGAGGCTCAAGAACATTATTCAATTTAAAGTTGAATTTCTTCTTCTTCTTCTAATTCTCATGAGTTATTTTCTAATCCGCATGAGTTGAAGTTAGTTTTAAACTAATTGCTTGCAACATTCTATTTTTTCTGCACTATTCTATCATTTGAAATAAACTATTTTAGTGGTAAAGATTCTTATGTTCATTTTCTTTCACATGGTGGAAAACAATTAAAAAAAAAATTTGGAAACCTGAAGTACTAAGGAAGTGTTTCCCGTCACTAGCAAGTAGAATTTAGAAACACTTTTCGAGCGAGCACAGTGAATTGTTGCCGATTTCTGAAACTCGCGAAATTCCTATTTTTCTGGCACGGTTTCAAGCAACTCAAAAATTTTTTAAATTGTTTATGACGAAATGGAATTGAATGTGCTTTCCAATGATGACCATCTATTTGATTTTTTTATGAATAAAAATTGGTTTTCTAGCCAATTTTAGAAGGAGAAACATAATTTATGATAGTAAACAATTCCACTCATGCAGCATGATCGTATGAGTGAATTTTCTCTAATTACCTACTATTAAATGTTAAATTGTATTGAAATTTGAGCAATTTCAGTAGAAAGAAATTGTTAAAACTCGGCCCTTCGGGCCTCACCAGGGGACAACCCCCCTGGACCCCCGGATGGTTACTGCTTAGATCCTTCGGCTAAAATTCAAGAAACATGGAACATGCTTTAGCCGTGTTTTATCTGTTTGCTGTTTGCTTTTACTATGAATTTGTTGTCTGTTGTTTTAATTTAGCTCTTTACGGGCCTGCTTTTCAAATTGCTCGTCATTTCATTCACCTCTTGATGTCCCAAATGTAGTCTCATTAATAAGAAATCGAAAACATCTGAAATGTCGAAGAACACATCGCAACTAAAAGCCTAGGTTACAAGATCCTTTGATTACTTTTTGGTAAAAACGATGCCAGCCAACTGCATATATATATATATATATATATATATATATATATATATATATATACATATATATATATATATAGCTCCTACCTACCCAACATGGATTTTAGTTATAACCTAGAGCACTTTCCAAGTTGAAAAATCAATGGCCTTTTTTTGTAGTAGAGTTCTCAGCTTCTCAGAATTGACAGTTGGACTAAATTTTTTAATGAGCCGGGTAGGTACTAACAAGTTACTTGAAAAAACTCGAACTCAGAACTGCCCTTTTCTGTGAGAATGACCCATATATAAATTTCTCCCTTGAGGGGAAGAACAATAGATCATGGATATGTCAAAGTTGTAGACATTACTTTACACTCTGTTGGGATGATGGGAAAGTAAAAATGGACATTACTTTCCACTCTGTTGGGATACTAAAAGTGGACATTACTTTCCACTCTGTTGGGATGTTGGGAACGTAAAAATGGACATTACTTTCCACTCTGTTGGGATGTTGGGAAAGTAAAAATGGACATTACTTTCCACTCTGTTGGGATGTTGGGAAAGTAAAAGTGGACATTACTTTCCACTCTGTTGGGATGTTGGGAAAGTAAAAAATCCCGCGCTACTTTCGTTCCATGCTAAAACAGAAGTCTACTCGTAAGTCGGTTGTTGAGGAAGGCGGAATTAGGCACTTCATTTTTTTACTCCAGTTCTACAAAAAGTCACCCTGTTGCCATGGTGATGCTAACCTAATGGGAGCAGGTAGGGGGGGTGGGAGACAATCGAGGGGGTGGTCGCCCGGCCTTCGCGAGCAGAGTGGAGGAGAGGCTTTCCCCGCCACTTCCTGGCAGTTTGAGATAAATCCGCTAGGGGCGCAGTTTGCTGCTCCAGTTTTACCTATTTTCCAAACTCGTAAATTGACCGTTTTCTTTTGTGGAGCGGACAGAGGATGGAAAATAGACTCCAGCGTGATTTAAATCATGCAAATCGGTCCACAAATGCCTGAGAAAGTGTTAAAAAACCATGAAATCTTGACTATTTTCATACAATTTAAATTCAGTTTAAAATTTTCTGATGTAGAGGAATAACTACAAACGAAATTGAACTAATCAAGCTTTGGAGTGTGAAAATTGATCAACTACTTAAAATGTTATGATAATAAAACCTCCTGAAGGAGGGTTTGAACAGCCTTAAGTGTTGCTATATGAAAAGATCATCAACATAGATTGGGAACCTCGAAGCGGCTTAGAGATGCAGGGATATAGGCAAAACTACAGCAGATTCGTGTGAATCACGCGCGGTTTTTTTTCCCCCATGCTGGTATACCGGACTACGAAAGCAAAAAGGAGAGTCATGATTGTGAATTGTATTATCTCAAGTTCATGTATGCATTTTCCGATCTCTCGTCAAAGCCCTAAATTCATATCACATTGTAGGTACCATCATTTAAATTTCTAATCAAAGTTCTTGCCAACTTCAGGCTCTCGATATCTGATCATAATATAGGGCTGCAATTTCATATATTTTGTTGTCCTAGAAAGGCTCTCACAATCAGTCAAATCACAACTTCCTAGGGTTACCAGGAGTAAGTGCAGCTCACCCAGCTGATTAGGATGAAGCCCGTCATTTCATTCGACCCTTGCTGTCCCAGAAAAGCTCCCCATTAAATTAAAACTTCCTTGGGTGAACAGAAGAGCTATTACAGAAGAAGAGCTACTCGTAGTTAGCTTCATTTACGAGTGTATTATAGCCTAGCAGTAGAAGCAATTTAAGTAATTACGGTATCAACATCCGGGTGTTGTTTACTCGGACGACGTTGTTAGGTCATTCCCGGTTCAGGATGCTGCTGTAGATTTAAGAGGATTTTAATACGGCTGAAACCCTACTCTATAACTTACAGATAATTTTGCACTAGGTAATTCTCATTCAAATCGGTCCAGCCATTTGAGCGTAGTTGAGTTTATCACAATATGTCATTCCAGACGATGAATTGAAATAAAAATTCGGTCATTTGCAAACAAAATCAAGCGTTCCAAGAGAAAGATTTAATTCGTTAGCAGCACATTTCGACCACAATAAATTGGTCAAAATATAAAAAAATTTCCTTATGAAGTCGATAAAATGAAAAAATGGCTAACAAATGTATATATAATTACTTAGAAGACGTTTATCAACTATTGACAATTGAGTGGAGTCACTGGCTTACGGGTATTTGTTTGCCTTCCTTGAAAATCTATTTCTGATGAATTGAAAAGCTGTAATTGATTAATTCAATGCTCATACCAACTAATTTATAAAATTATGGCTTATTTTATAGACATTTACTATTTGTTTCGGAAAAGGATTCATTTGCTTTGGAAAAAGATTCATTTGACTAGGAAAAGGATTCATTTCTTATGAAAAAGGTTTCATTTGACTTGAAAATGCTATATATTAACACACTCTCTTCCATTCAACAAAGTACTGACGTGGAATACGAAGTCGATTTTCTCATCGAGAGTCCCCCTGCAGTAGACGGACATGAGTTTGACGAAGTTCTGTGCCTTCATGCCGATCACATCCCGTCCAGGCTCGTCGAGGACGGCGTAGATCCGGTCGACCATGTCAATCCGCGACATCCCGAAAACGTTGTGCATCAGCTCTCGGAACACGAGTCGCGTCAACGGCCCTTTCGCTGTCAACTTCAATTCAATTCAATACGTTTTCTATTGCCGATACAAACAAAATGTCAAAACAATAGATGTATAACAATAGGCAAAAAAGCTCCAGTCATGCAGCATGATCGTATGAGCGAATTTTCGTAAATCATCGTACTAAATCATGAATTGTTTTCAACCCTTCAAGTGAGAAGGAACTTTCAAGTACCAATTTCATGGAAAAAAACTCGATCTAAATAATATTTGGCAATTCAAAAATAATATTGGATTTTTATTTTTTTTTTTTTTTTTTTTTGCAGTTTTTATCTTTTTTTGGTAAATATTAATGAATTTTAAGTATATTTTTTAGCATAAATTTCTGCATAGATAGCTGCAGATAAATGTTAAAGTTCATTGTTATAAACTTCTTTCGACTAAAATTCTGTTAAAATATATCCATTTAACTATATTTAGCCGTTTCAGTCATTTTTAATGGTTTTTGATCACATTTTTTGAAATTTGACCAATTTAAGATGCTCAAAAAAATGCTGGCCAACGAACTCATCCTTTCGTTTGGAAAGCTTGATTTTTTCGCGCAAGAACAGGATTTTCATCTCAATCCTAAGGAGAGTTATCGTCCGGTAGGACACACACACACACACACACACACACATATTATATATATATATATATATATATATATATATATATATATATATATATATATATATATATATATATATATATATATATATGAAAAAGCGTTAAACTCTGGGATTTGTCTCAGAATATGTCTCAAAACGGATTTCAGTGAAGAAAATTTTCAAACATTTTTATTTTAAAATTTTTGGATCCATTGCAATAGCTTCATTTTCTACGTAAATTCGCTAATGGTACAAAATAACAAAACTTTTTTTAAAATACCTTGAGCCTAAAGGCTACTTCAAATTTTAGCTTCATAGGTAGAATAGCAAAGATATTAGCTATGGAGATTACAAGGAAACGGTAACACTAGCCTTCTTTTATATGTCGTTTTTACGTGTCATTTTCGTGACGTTCAACAGGCAATTTCGTGACGTGTCATATTATGTGTCGTTCAAGAAGACAACTTCGGCAAGAAGGTCTCCCAAAAAACGTATTCTACGTTAAAATTGCAAAACTCTTATAACTAAAAATGAATAACAATTTTAACCAAAGAAATTTTTCAATTGAATATAGTTTACCATGTGTGAGAATTCGTCTTAATCTAATTTCGATGAAATTTTCAGGAATTGTAAGAGTTAGCTCCTAAATGGTCCCCTATAATTTTCAAAGCCATCTAATCAACAATAGCCTGTGTGCATGCTCGAACGTGAATTTATCAAAACGCCGATTTCTGGTCCGATTTCGTTCAAACTCGGCGGGTAATTGGGTATATGTTCTAGACAATTTTCATATAAATTATATTGCGATTGGTAGAGATATGAACCATTGAGCATGCGAGAGAGTATTATCGATTGACACAGAAAAAACTCCGAGTCTAATCGAACGATGAAATTGAATTGATGAAATTGAATGATGAAATTTTTAGGCGTTGTGCAAGAGAGCATCTAGACTGTCCCCTATGACTTTCATTTCCTTCACATAAATAGTAGTCTGTGCGCAGGCGCAAACGTTAATTTATTTTAACGTCGATTTCTTCTCATATATTACCTAGTCCGATTTCGTTCAAACACGGAGAGTGATAGATATATGTTCTTGGAAAACTCCCTACGAATTATATCGCGGTTGGTGAAGTACCTAATTAATAACTATAGCGCATGCGCGAAACTAAAATTGATCGACACAAGCAAATCGCCGATACTAGGGACTAGAGGGACCGATTTTTGTGAAATTTTCAAGGATTTTGCGGTTCAGCTCCTAGACGTTCCCCTATAATATAAATTTCATTGCCTTGGAGTAATAGTAGTCTGTGCGCATGCGCAAACGTGAATTTCTTATAGCGTCGACTTGTCAATCATTTCGAGTCGTACTTAGTTCTTCAACTTATTCTATATTTCCATGTTACATTGTGTGAGGAAGCTATACTCCCCACCTAACTTTACAGACGTTTTTTATTTATGTTCTACTTCCTACTAAACTCAACCCTAGAAGCAGTGAGAATTATGGGACAATTTCGGTCCTAAACAGCTCAACACGTGAGAAGTTCAAAGAAATCTTATGAAAACTGAAGAAGTTATGCTTAAAATTCAAGAACTTTGAGTTTACGCATGTGCAGAAGCTACTGAAGATCTGAAGTTTTTGCAGTGCTGTATCTTGTTTAATGTGTGGCAAGTAATTCAGTTAAAAAGTAATTCATTTCTCAAAGACAACGAATTTTGCAGGTTCCAGCTTCAATCAACATAGATTTGAGATAATGTGGGATAAATAGGAATGAATGTTGAAAAAATAAAATAAACATTTTGCACACAATAGCATTTTCTCTCGATTTTGGCAGTTACATAGTACAGTAAAGATACCTAGGTAATTCGAAAGAGCAATAGAAGCGTGCGGACACCATTAGTAACACCTACTTTCATATTACCTACGTGAATATACTTTGGACCCACTTTATAAAACATATGAAGAATGCAGGCTAGTTCCCAATCGTCGAAAGAAGTTTTTCCCTTGAGGATATCGAAGTCTTTGCGCATCTTGTGCTTTGCGCAAGCGTCCTCACTCTGTGACATGGTTAGGTCAAGGTGCAGAACCGACATGGATGGTTGTTTCTTCTGCACAGTAAAGAAATCCAAAAGATTGTCGTCTTTCTGTTTGAACCCCACGTCCTTCCCTTTCATTTTCAGCCGAGGCTTTTTACTACCTGTTGATCACCATTCAAGATTAGTCACATTAGATTAAAACCATTCAAAGGTACCTAAATCAAGGTTTTGAATTTTTTTACATATTGCAATCACTTGTTTGGTCAATACCTAATTACCTAATTGATTTGTTTTAACCAAAGATTGCCTAGCACTACATTGGCATTCAGTGGCGAAATCCCTACAACAGTTTATAGGTAAAAGGCCGTGGAATTGGTAGGTACCTACCAACTGCCTTTCTTTGTCAGCTGATTTCTGATTTTATTAAAAGGTTTTGGAGTAAAAAAGTTCGTCATGCAGCAAGATCGTATGAGCAAATTTTCGTAAGATGTCGTGCAACGCTATGGTACATTTTAGCACTTTGCATACAAAGAAATTGTTACCTACCAATTTTACAGCAAAAATAACTCATTCTAAACGATATTCTGCTATTCAAATTAAACTTTGAAGTTTTACCTTTTTTTTTATCAATTTTTCAGCAAATATTGATTAAATTTGGGGACATTTTTCACCATAATTTTGAGCAAACAATTTTTAATGGTCTATTTCATTGCTGATTTAAATAATTTTGACTAAAATTCTGTTAAAAAGTATTTAATTTACCGACTTTTAGCCTTTTGTCAGCCATTTTAATGATTATTGAGAATTGAGCACATTTTTATAAACTTTTACCAATTTAATGTGCTCAAAAAGTGCTGTTCAACAAACTCTTACTTTATTTGGAAAACTTGATTTGTTGAAGCAAGAACGGATTTTTATCTCAATCCTAAGGAGAGTTATCTTCTGGAATGACATACATATGTAAACAAATATTTATATAAATAAATATATATAAATACTTAAGAAAAGTTTTAAAATCCAGGAATCGTTTCAAACTGCTACAAAACGGATTTCAATAAAGAAAATTTTCGGAAACTTTGAATTCAAATTTTTTGGAGCCATTGCAGTTGCTTCATTTTTTACAAAAATTCGCTAAAATTTTCTATTGTAGGTAGTATTTAACTTCATGTTTTCTTCTCCACATCCAAAGATCTTTATTGAGTGATTAAAATATTTGAAATGTTAATCTGTGGCTTATGTCAAATAATAATAAATTGAAATCCTAGTGTTCTCCAGAGATTGAACACCTATGACTGAGTCTTTGAATTTGTTGGGATTGGTTTTTTCTCTAATAATGAACCTTTGTGACAGACCAAGAAACAAAATTTCAACACCCCCTCAAAATTGTTTGGTTTACGTTCAAAATACGTAGATTCCAAAAATCGGAGATAAATACAATCCGGCCGTTGGGTGAGAATAAACATTTAGGATTAATATCCACAAATGCCTGTTAGTCCTCCTAGCTTACATCCATCATAAGCATTAACTACACAGTATTATTTGTTCTTCTAAATTTGTACTTTTGAGTAAAAAACAAAGATGGATTCACGAAAAAATGGTTAAAATATTACGATATTACTGAGAATAGTTGCACTGACGGACTAACCACTTCAAGCAAAATATATAGGAAAATAATCGAGCGAAAAAGAAACACAAAAATCGATCGAGTATAGTGTAAAATAATACAGTTTATTTTCCCTCTCCATCATTCCTCTTCTTTACCAACCCGTCAGCAAAATGAAATCCCTAATTTTTCGCATATCTAGATCAATCAATTATTTAAAAAATGAAATATAGAAGTATCATGATTTATCGGAATTACCTCCTCCATTTACCCCATCAATAATAAACTTGAAACTCTCAAGATATGTTGCATGATTGGGCAGAAATCTGAATAAAAAAATCTTACAGATCAGATGAGTTAAGTTACGTAGGTACTGTTTATCAGTATTTTTTACCTATTACCCCCTCCATTCACCTCCTTCCATGATGAAATTGGAAACTCCTGGAGTATGTTCCGCATAACTAGACTGAATGTTTAATTAAACAAAGGAAAATCACGAAAATCATTTGAGAATTATAGCTTTGGCAGCGCTTGAAGGGATTGGCAATAACCCCCTTCCGTCAGCAAATTCGACATTCTCGTGGTTTTTTTACAAATCTAGACCAATAACTAAACCGTAAAAAAATAGAATTATGAGAAACTGATGTGAATTGAGGCATTTGCAGGGTAGGCAATGTTTAGTTAAGAGAAAAAAAGGTTTTTCGTAATTTCTTTTTCTATCTTGCAACATTAAATCAAAAATTTCTAAAGGGGCCCCTACACGGTCAGTAGTAATGACATTTCCTTATCAGAATGACATTAATAGTGATCGTCTGTGATAGACAAAGTTTGAATGATGGGCAGTAATGATCAGGATCCGGATTTTCTGATCTCGGCACCATCATTACTGAAACTGGAGAGGATACTGTCATTAGTTATGATGGTGTAGGGTGCACGGCGTCATTACTCAGTCCGTCACGTGAGCTGACAACATCATTGCCAAAATGGAGAGTGAGGGCAGTGATTCTGTTAAAAACTGGGTTGAAATTGTCGAAAATGATGCTATTCTTCTAGCAGTAATTTATATATCAAGAAGTCATTTATGATATTTAGCGATTGACTCGTTATTGCAAAGATCACTCCCAGCGCATGGTTTCTCTAAGTTCTTGCGCTTAGAAGTTCGAGGTCTTTGTCTTGAGGTCTTGCATTATCTCGTTGTGTTTTCCATTATATTAATTTGGTGGCCACCCTGTATATAACGAGCTTCGAGAAACTTCGTTTTTTCAGCCACTCCTTCATCCATCGTTTACGATTCACCCATTTCTTTGTGGCTAATGTCATAATTATCGGTACACAAGCAACTTTCCGAGGATCCATTATAAAAACGAAAAACGAACTTTTCAATCACGATGCGTACTTAAGAAGACTAATGCCATTAAAAATGATCTACTTAATGATTGTGTAGGGTTGAACAATAATGATAATCTGGACTGAGGTGAATTTCGCAGGTAATGTCATGACTGAAAATGTCATTATTACTGACCGTGTAGGGGCCCCTTATGGTTTGTTGAACAACTATTCTTAATTGAGATAAAACCGAGAAAAAAATGCGAAAATCGGCCGACAAAATATTTTTTTCCTGGATTTGGTTTTAGAACCCTCTGAAACGAAGTTGTATCCGATTAGTTTTACTCTTATGCTTGGGTGGTCCCACTCGTCCCAGGATCAATTCTAATAGGCCGCCCCTATTATATACATAGCCTTGTAACATATACCTATGACCTGGCTTTATAGGGACGTTAGAAAAAACGACGCCGAATGGATCCACAAATGTCTACAACATACAGTTTTCACCATCCACCACAAGGGGTCTAGTAGACGAAGTCGGAACGTTGTTCTTTAGGTGTAGAATCTTTCTGGAGAAAAACCGACAACATTTAAATCTAAAATTTGTAATGTCCAGAAAAGAAAAGTTGCAATAGGAAACTCATTCTCTTATCTTACTGAGTTATTCGCCCCCTCACCCTCAGTGGATTGAAGTACTATCTTAAGGTACCTACCTGAGAGCCGGTGGGCTTTATTCACTACGAACTGTGATATGTGCATCTAGTCATAGTTTTATTTCACTTTGCTAATTATATTATAGTAACATATATTTAGCCTATCCATCATCTAAACTTAATTGTATTAGATATTTAATTTTTGGGGTTTTTAACAATTGCAGGGGTTAAACAGTGGTCATCGCTGTACCCCTCGTTTTTCCCCCTCCGATTTTCCAGCAGAATCCATGATGGCACTCTGTTTAGTGTTGGAGGGCAACATCAGCGATGTGCAACTTGCAGTATCCCTTTGATGCAGCTAATGACCCTTCTGGTTGAGGTGCGTCTAAATCGTAGTGAAAAATAAAAAATAAAATTTGGACTTTCTCGTTCAGTCATTTAGACGCCTTAAAAACAAATGTCAGATGACGAGGCAAAGACAATCGCAGTCCGTGGAAATGACGATGTGGAAACGTCCTGATCAGTGGGCGTGTAGCGGAGGAAAGTCGAATGTGAAATCCGATTCCACGGAGTCTCAATGCCGAGTCAACCGAATCCGACGCAATAAGTTAAATGGAGTTGGAACAGCAAAAACCAACCTTGAACGGAGTGAGCACTAAACCCAAGTTAAAGGAACCGAATCGTGACATTCGATAATTTATTCGAACTAAGAGGTTTAAGAAGCTCTCAAGTCGTTTTTGGTTATTAGAAAATTAGTAGAATTTTCAAAAAAAAAAAGTTAATAATATATAAAGCCTCCCCCTGGACCCCACAGTTCTATCTGCTTAGCCCCGCGTTACACCTGACGAACGCGGGCCCGGCCCGCGCCTTTCTGCGGGCCCGCATTTTGGGAGAACACGAAGAAATAAGTGTATCGACTTACATCTGACGGAGAGTGGGGCGATCCCCGCGACGGGGAAAATTTCGCCCGCAGAATGTTGCGGGGAGATCGGTGCCCGTCCGACAGGGCGGGCCCGCTGGGAGTAGCCAACACATAAAAATGAATCTCTAGTATTACACCTGACGGGGACGCCCGCCGACGGGGACGGGCGTTTTTTCGGTTATTTGTTTGAATTTTGTTGTTTGAAAAATGGAGGTATGCAGAGTGGGAGCGACGGGCCCGCGCAAGTGGCCCGTCAGGTGTAACGCGAACACTGCGACGGTTTTTCCCCGTCCGTTACGACGGTTTTTTCCCGTTCCCGTCAGGTGTAAACCCCGCCTTAGAGTGGTTAGGCGTTGCAATGAACCGTTTCTCATGCGATTAGCGAAGTTGAGCAACGTCGAGCGTGGTGAGTACTTGGATGGGTGACCGCCCAGGTAAGGGTCAGACGTCCAAGTAATTTTCACGTTTCTGTACGGCGAACCCCTCTCCACTCAAGGGGGCGAGGCAATGAGTAGCTTTAAGCGAAATCATCAGATCGAATTCTGATCCTCCATTTGGAGGACAGCTGATGACGTCCGCGACGCCCGAGGCGGTCGGACGAAAAGCCCCAACCTCGAATGGTTGTTTACTTACTTTACTACTATCTGCTGAGAGCCTACGGTCCAAATTCAAATAACGTGGAACATGCTTAAATAACCTTTATATCACGTATAATATTTATATAACGTAGTATATACCTATTTATAAAATGTAAAGCAGAACTCGGGTCCTCACAGAATTTTATTGCAGAAAATTAGAAAACGTCATTACCACTAACCTCCTTAAAAAAAAAAGAATTCTCTTGTCTCATATTACTAAATATTATAGAACACAATTTATCTGCTCTATAGAAACGTCTTCGTAACCAAATTACAAATTACAACAACCTACTTATAAACCCACCAACTGTTTCTATGAGAACGTAGGCACCTAGCGGAAAATCGTATGACAGCTACATTGGGGTCGCATTTTTGCAATACAAAACGTAACGCATTTGGGGAGTTAAGTCATGGCTAAAGCATGTTCCATGAAAAAAATTAAATTGAAAAAAGTGCCAATTTGAGTGTGGTACCTGCTACTCTTCTCATATAGCTGGCAAATAAGGATTCGGTTGGGTAGAATTGTGTGAACTTGACAGAAAATTAAGTAAAACGTCATCAAGAAAAAACTCACATTTCCTTATCAAATCAACCTATTTCAACTTGTAACCATATTTTTGAAATCAGCGTTAAATTTTTTAAAACAGTAGTGTTATTTTATACTCTAAGAATAGGTAGGAACCACCTAAAGACCACACTAAAAGCCTAAACATCAACGATTTTGAAAAATAAAAATTTCTTACAATCTTTGAAACTTTATCCCCTTTTTAAAAAGAATTCTTTAAATTTTCAAATCCAACAAAACGATCTTCGTCAATTTTCACTTTTCGCTCGGACACCTTGATAAGCCGAACTGTCCGGCCAAAACCAGACACCTGGCAGTGTAGGTAGAGGCTATTCAGCCTCGCTATCAATCTCCATCTACTTTCTGAAATTTTCAACATTTTCTAAGTAATATTCCACTCTACTTACTAGATCCAGGCATTATACGTGGAGCTGATAGAAATGGTTACGATAATACGACGTCCACCAGTCCCTAAAACCCCCTTCTTTAGCACGATACAATTTCAACAAACTAACCAAAATCCTGAACTTGGAAATACAATTTCTAACCTATGTCCAATCTACGTTTCTAATCAATCGTTTCACAGCTCCTCACAACTTGTTGCTATGAGGAGACTATGCAAGTTTGATTGCCACATGCAAAATTTATTGAAAGTTAGTCAGTACAAGTTTGAAGGATACCTACCTAGCATTTACATCGATTTATAGTAGGTAGGTAACTTTTGTTCGGTGCATCATACAGAGTTGTGTCCGTACAAAAAAACCCTTGGCCTTTTGGAAATGTCTCAGGCCTGAGTTTATAGAGCTAAGAACCCTAACATTTCGCCTCACTATCAATCTTCATCTCCTTGCTGAAATTTCGTAACTAATATTCCTTGGCCATGCTTATAATCTTCTTCACACGACACGTTTCGAGTTGATTCAACTAGGCACGCAGTTGACCGTCAACTAATTGACTGCTGTGCGAATAGATATTTAGCACTCGTTCACACAAGACTACCTAGTGGAATCCACACACCTCTGTCACAGCCAACACCTAAGAGAATACAAGAGGACTGAGGGAAATTTTATACCATCCATGTAAACATAAATGGTGCAAGGAATGCGATGGGGGTGGCTGCCGCTTACTACTGTTCCGTCGAAGCATGTGGTGGTGCAGGGAGGAAGCTGAGTGGAGATAGCTCCATCTTGTGGGTGGAGATTAGGGGACTGACCATGGCAGTGGAACATGCCCTTACCCATCTAACACACTCCAACATTCTGATAATATCAAACTCTAGATCAGTTCTGACAGCTCTGAAAAACACTATACCAGGAGATGTTACCCCACCACACTTAATCAAACTTCGGGAAAGCATCATCTGGCTAAAAGACCCAAGTTCCAATTTCAAAATAATTTGGAATCCAAGCCATGTGGGTTTGGAACACGACAGGACCGCTGACCGCTGGGTAACACTAGCCACCGGACACAGAAGTTCATAGAAATGAGAAGACTTGGACAGTCGATGCAGTGCGGGGTTTCAGGAGGGACATTTGTTGGAGATGTCGAGGGAGGGCAACAGGTCGGCAGACGGAGATGGGGTGTTGGTCCAGAGCCATTATAAAAACCCGAACAAGGAACCATGGTTCAGGAATATGAAGAGCTCAAAATATGAGATGAATGGCAAATCGAATACTGACAGATGCGACAGAAGGATGCCGCCTGATAAGGGTATTGATGATGTCAGATGTCACTGGATGCTGAACTGAGGAGTGATGTTGGCCCTGGTGGAGACCCGACTGTATACGTCGCAAATGGCGGTGTTTGCCAATCTGCCACTTGTAGCACTAACTCCGGGAAGGTGGCAAAACACACCTAGTGTTCATAGCAGGAAAAATAGAAATTAGGATCAGATATTTAGCAATGATAATAAAATAGATCAGAATCGCCAAGCAATGGAATAAAGATTGAGCAGAATGCAGTGTATAGTTTGGTGGTCTGGATGCTCACATCTCAAAAATACATGGCATCAAGTAGTCAATCCCTTAGTAAAAAGTAAAAATTCAGATTAGTTGGACATGTAGGTCAGAATGATGTGTATAGTTAGGTAGTCTGGATGCTCGCAAGCTCGTATCTCAAAAATACATGGCATCAAGTAGTCAATCTCTTAGCAAAAATACAGATCAGTTGGATTTAAAGGTCAGAATGACGTTTGAAAATATACTTTGGAGCTTTGGACGTTACAGAGCTAAAAACCATCCCAGTCACCACTGCAATCGAACCCAGAACGTTCATCGCTTTGTTACCAAATTCGAACAATCACATTCTTCGCCACTCAGTAGGAAATGCTTTTGAGAGAGGCCGCTAGAGCGATCTGAACCAGTCGGCACCCGCCCTGTCGTGAGCGCTCCAAGTGGCAGATTGGCGAACACCGCCGTTTCCCACAAATACAGTCGAGTCTGGTCTCTGGTGGAGGGGTTGCTGGAGGATGAGTTCGGAGCGGATGACCGTAACCAGGGAGGAGGGGATGATGGATCTGTAGGGAAGGCGACGAAAGACCAGGAGTTGATGATAAAGATAGTAAGGAAGATGAGGGAGGCTGGAATACATTGGTGAAGAAGAGGAACAGAGGGGATTGGCTGAAAGATGACCAGGCTAGAAGAGAAAAGGAGGACAAATATCCATGTCAACAAGGGACAATCAAGCCCGTTGACAGCGAATAGATTCCACCAACCAACCAACTAAACAGTGATGTCTGATAACGATAAGCCAAAGCAAACATAAATAATTTGTGATTTTTTAAATGAGAATGAGGTAACTTTCAGAATCGCTCACGTAAATATTAATGTGAGGCTTTTTTGTTGATAACTTCAATTCACCAGCAGAGGAACTTATCTCGGATGTCATGTTTGCAATTAGGTAGACTTGTCCTCCACATGTACCGGCACCTCCATAATGGACGGAAAATCCTGGTAAGCGTGTACCTAAAATTATAAATTCATGTCGCCACCACAATAAATCGTGTAATATTTATGACAGTAATGATTCCAGTAATAAATTTATGAGAATACACATAGCAGAGCGCTCAATTCGTTAGGGATTACTTGAGTACCTCCCCTTCAGTCTTACGTAATGCATCAAAATTTGAGGGTCTTCAGTGGAATTATACGCTACTTGATGTACATAGAAGTTGGAAATACGGGCCTGAATGAAGGAAGGCTTAATAAAATCATTACTGGTGTAATCATTATCATTACGTAAAATATATTCGAAAAAGGTTGGCACATACCTAGAAAATAGGGTCCCCCCAACATTTCTATAAAAATATCTTCGTAATACCTACCTTATAATACGATTTTGGTGGGTTGAGCCATGCAGACTCTATTCGTGAAGATAGATCATCGAAGATAGATATTAAAGACGCCTTATTAACTGCAGCAATGTTTGTCGGGTAGATTTAACGTAACTAATGTTGTATTGAGGTCTCCAACTAAGACTTCCAAGAAAACAAATGGTGCAGCTAATACGCCTTCGCACAGGACACGGACATGTCAACCGGAGTCGCTTTCTCACTCAGCTAGCTGACTCACCAAACTGCGAATACTGCGAAAATGTGGTGGAGGATATGGAGCACAAAATTATGAATTGTCCCCTCTATGCCGAAGAACGACAAACTTTCGATTTTATAAACGAACATCAAGATCTCGCCCATGTTCTACAAACGGCAACTCTTCGAGAGCTCAAGGAACTGTTAAATTTCATGTCAAGTGCTGGCATTCGCTTGTGAATATGCCATCTCGCAGTGAACTGTAATTTCTCCGTGTTATAGCTTTACTTCTTGTTAATTACTGGTTATATGCTTCAATTAGGATGCGCAACCATTAATAAAGAATTTAAAAAAAATGTAGATACATCGGTGGATGGACATGTCTCTGTTCTGCCTTGGATGAACTAGAGAGAATTTGGCTCAGTCGATTAAGAAAGAGAACATCATTTCAATCGTCTCTGTCCCAAGTAGTCTCCCTATCATATCTCAATTTCCTAGGACGACAGGAAAGAATTTAGCTCACTCACCTGATTAGGAATGAGCCAATCATTCCAATCTTCTGTCCCAGAGAGTCTCCCTATCAAATTTCAATTTCCTAGGATGGATAAGAGAGAATTTAGCGCACTCAGCTGATTAGGAATGAACCATTAATTTCAATCAGCTCTTAGGTCGGGTATCTCGAACGGGGGGCAGAGGTTACCCCTGCGTTGTTAGTAATAAGGTGTAACTAAAACGGAGGTTATCTCTCAAACCCTGGGTACCCCTGCCCCAGCTGTGACTTCAGGGGTATCTCTTCTGTTTGCCAAGGTAAGCTCTGTGATTGGCTGGGGAATCTTCTACCTTCTTCATCAGGAGAAGGTAAAACTGGTTGCTAATACCAGGGACTGCTGTCCTAACCCTGCCTAGAGTTTCAGTTACGCTTCGATGATACCCTCTACCTCGAGTATACCTCCTGGAGCTGCTGCCACTCGTATTACCTCTGTTTCTAGATACCTTAGTGTTCCAGAGAGTCTCCCTATAAAATGTCAACTTCTTTGGGGTAACAGGAAGAGAAAATATCTGTCTTTCTTCCATTCGTTCTTAGTAGGTACCTTTATTGATATTTTATTTCTGATTAAACGTACCTACATATTGTCTTTACATAAAGTTCTTTGTGTGATTTCTAATTTTTGTGACTTTTTTTTTAAATATACACATTATTAAGTAAGTAGGTTTATTTGTAATCGCTTAGTATTTTGTAAGGAAAGGTGTGTGTTGTTTCACACAGCTACCGAAGAGTGTTGCTTCATTGTTGCTGTGTAGTTACCGAATTTTTTTATTGGTGACGCGTTACAATTTTTTTCCGTGTAACAAAATTTTTCATGACCCCCAGCGGTAAGACATATCCACGTCAAAATATAGACTATTCTTTAATGACGTATTCAGGAAATTATTAAGGCTCAGTGGAATTAGGTATTGAAATTATAAACTGATGCTTAACAATTTTCTACGATTTTAGATCAACTTTAAGGTGTAAAGGATATTCAGTTTCATAATTACGTTAGCGTAACTATTCTATGGGGTAAAGAATACCTACTTTGGACTCAGATTTATAAATTTCACCATTGGACTTCAATTTAATTTAGTTGAAGACTGTAGTAAACACCATACACAGGGGGGAGGGGGGGGGGGGGGGGTTGGACGCTTGCATGGGGTTATTTCTTTTTGTTAGTTTGTGTTGACCCTTAGTACGATTTCTGAAAATCTCTTTTTACTTTCAGGGACAACAACGCGGTGCTACCCAAACTTATCTTCATCGGATCACTCATTGTGGACATCTTTGTCTTGTGGTTCCGGTCACTGGTCGCCATTCTTGAAGCCCTGTACCTCATCTTCGTCCCTCCTGCAGAGAAATCTGTTGCCGGTGAAATAACTTTGGTATGTGTAGATTTATATCTCTTCCCCTTCATTCATCAATATACCTGCTAATTATTACGATTATAATATAAAAGTAGCTAGTGTCGCGTGATTCTGTTTGGTAAGTTGCGTACTTGTTGAGTGCACTGCCTGCTTAATATGGTCATTCTAAGGGTCAGTTGACAGAAATTGGAAACTCCAATTGCAATGTAACCCCCTCGATCGATAGGAGTTCTGAATAACCATAAAATGTGTATGTCAAAGTCGCTGTCGGAGCGAGTCACACAGTAGAATCGATTATTTGGAGAAACTACATGGAATTACCAGTTTAGCATGGATTTACGACAAAAATAGAGAATATGCAGTCTTGGCTGCAATTCTGGCAACACTGTTGTAATAAAACTACGTTCCCCATCTACTATTGAGATAGTACCCATAAAAATTATTTTCTTTTCGCTGTATTGAAGGATAATTTTAAAGCTTATAACATTTTCGGATGTAGTTGACTCGTATTCTATGTTTGGAGTGCACAATTCGGTTTTCATGAGAGCTGTAGCAGTCATGCAATTGGGATTTTAGAACTAATGTTCCCCTAGTCTGCTGAGGCTATTGTTACCCAAATTTTATCAACACCAAAGCCAGCAAAGAAGAATCGAAATCGATTTATGAATGAATGAGCATACCTATCTACGTATATGCATGTTTCATAATTTCCCTATAATTTGTTATATACTCTTACCTTGGTAAACTGATGAAATTCGTCATCACATCCCTACCGTCAGAACAGGACCTCTTGCTCTTTGTGATACTACTACTTGCCAAAACTTAGCAAATACCTATCGATCGTATGTCCTGTATTAGTCCCAAAATTCTCAGAATGGAATGCTCTTTCACGAAAATAATTGCGGAAGCACATTTTTCCAATCCAAGGGTGGATATTCCTCATTCGTTTTCACTTGTAACAAGAGTTAGTACTATGTATCTCGATAGATCGTGGTCGAGTCACCAGCAATAATGCTCGAATTCATTCACCATCAGTGTGAAAAAGGCGTGAAAAATATAAACCTGTGGAAGTTATTGCAAGGAGTCAGATATGCTGGATCTTCTTGCTTTTAAGAATAAAAGTACGAAATATATGCATGTTTTTTTTTTCAATCATTTTACATTATGTAATTGTTTTTCGTTTTAGATTGAACCTGTTAACGAGTCTATCGACTTAGTATGATCTAAATCTCATTTTCTTTCTAAATTTCTAAAGTTCTATTCTTGAGAAGAGTGTTTAATGATTTTCTATTTTGCATCCCTGTAGCATCATTGGGAAAATTTGAATGTCCGCTTCCAAATAAAAATATACCTTTGCGTTGTACAGCCGCAGTTAGGTTCCCATGTTGGTTCATCTTAGAGCATTTCGCATTCCAATCCTATTCTTAAATCTTGTAACATTTGCTCTCTTATGTATAAACAACGTCGTTTTCAGGCTTCTTCGTCTTTAATTCTAGGGGAGAACATGATAATACCTTGGAGTGAAACAGCTACACCCACATCTGGGACTTGAATTGTGGTACAATAGACTTTAAGGAAATAGCCTGAGTTGAGAGGATAGCGTTGAAATTGAAATTAATCAAGAGAAAATGTCGAAAATTGTCTATACCCAACTATCCTTTAAAGGGAAACTAAGAGGGAGCTCACAAAATTCATGTTAATTTGTCCTACCCTGCAAAAGAATGGTTATTTACAAAATTCTGTTCTCAGTATGAATGGAAGCAGGTGCATACTAGGTCTTTAATTTTTGCGATTCCTATTTTCCTCTGCGTTAATTTATTGCACTGAGTATTTCATAGCTTTGACTAGTAAATCGCAAGTTTGTTGGCGGCCCACGTTCAAGGTTCCTGCTGTGAACACCTTGTTTCCATATTGTAAGTTGGTGTCATCTCTTCCCCCATGTTAGTACTGCTATACAATTATATATGATGTATGTTTTCATTTGTTGATCAGATTACTGGAGCAGGACATGGGATCGGAAGAGAGTTGGCCCTCCAATATGGGGAGTTAGGGGCAACTGTTGTCTGTTTGGACATCAATGAGGAAGGGAACAAAGAAACCGTAAAGCTCATGAAGGAGAATGGTACCACCAAAGTTCATGCGTACAAGTAAGTTGTACTATCTGGATTTTCTTATTCTAACGACGCAGTTATTTGTTACAGTAGTCATGTAATACCCTGCTTTCCAGTGACATGTACCTGTCTTTGTTGAATTTTGTATTCAAACACCTACCCATTTATAATCAATTACACCTACAACTTTTTTGCCATTTTTAGTGATTTTAGCGAATTTTCTAGGAAAAAATTAGCTATTTAGGCTTTGAAATTTTAAAATTGGGTAGGAAGGGTCTGGGACCTCTTACCATTTCGTTTCATACATCAAAGAACACAATACTAGATTTTTACGTCGTATATATATATATATATATATATATATATATATATATATATATATATATATACTCGGCCCTTCGGGCCTCGCAAGGGGCTTCGCCCCCCTGGACCCCCCTAATCTATACTCGGCGCTTCGCGCCTCGCCGGATCTTTTCTCTTTTCTACTGTGTAGAAAACGAGGATAATTTGCTATGCAATTCGTCTCACGAGAAAAAAAAAATTTTTTTTCAGGCCTGGCCGGGATTCGAACCCACAACCTTCGTCTCACGAGAAAAAAAAAAAAAAAAAAATTTCAGGCCTGGCTGGGATTCGAACCCACGACCTTCGTCTCACGAGAAAAAAAAAAATTTCAAGCCTGGCCGGGATTCGAACCCACGACCTCTCGCTTCCCATCTCGGGACAAAAAACGTTACACAAAAAAAGTGGACATTTAAAAAAAATTATTGGGGGTCGGCCTAAGAATTGCATAGCAATTAATATATATATATATATATATATATATATATATATATATGCATTTGATTGTTCTTGTTCTACTGAACTATTTATGTAATAAACTTAATTTGATATGAATTTCACAGATAAAAAGAAAAAAGAATGATTTGATATTTCGAAAATAATCTTTGTCAAAAATAGAAGAGTGATTAGTTTTTCTGAATAATTGGACGAGTAGTGTCTTGGAAGCCTGCAACCATGTAACCATCCATATATTATGGCTTCGCAACTTCTAATGTAGACTCAATCGTTGAGGTTGAGGCCGGGAGGTCGCATTGATCCCAATACCCAGCGATGAGCGCGTTCGGACTGCTGCAACAATCTATCATTTGTTGGTGGTGGCATCTTCTTCAAAACCTTCACTCCGAAGCATTCATTGAACGTGACTGTGGCGTCGTGGGACCTCGCATGCAGCTTCAATGGCAGTGGTCGATCCTGGTTTAAAGAAGCTCTATGGTTGTTTATTCGTAAATTCAATTGGGTGGCTTTTCCTACATAGAAGCCTCTGCTCTGATCTTCCGCACACTGTTTACAAATAAGCTGATAAACACACATCTGTGATTGACACTCTGCGGTTCCTTTACATTTGTAGGAATGTCCCCAAATACCTCTCATTTTCGAAATATCAAATCATTCTTTTTTCTTTTTATCTGTGAAATTCATATCAAATTAAGTTTATTACATATATATATATATATATATATATATATATATATATATATATATATATATATATATATATATATATATATATAATTTATTTATTCATATTTATATGTATAGGGTGTATTTCCAGACGATAACTCCCTTTAAAAATGGCGTAAAGACTGGTCGAGTTAGTTGGCCAGGCGGATCACTCCAAAATTTCAGGCTCAAATTTGCAATTTATGGCCCATAAAATGCTTTAAAAAATAAGGTCGAAGTATTTTTCAGCGCTGAGTCGATTGCGACCACTTCCAGATCTCTAAGATTCATAAATAAGTGAGAAAAATCGATTTTTAGGTGAAAAAAGTCCATAATCGACCGAATTTTCGAGTTGGGCGGCGTGTTCTAAAATTTTCTTTGCGATCTCGTCACACTGCTATCCCCTCAGTTTTATTCAGGAAATGTCTCAATTATCAGAATTTAAGTGCCTAACTTAATGCTATTCACAACTTTTCTTTGAAAATTCGCTATATTAGTCATGCTGCATGACAGAGTACTTTTTATTTAGCAAAATTTTCTGTTGTTTGATCACTCTAATGTGCTCAAAAAGTACTGTCTAATGAACTCATCCTTTCTTAGGATTGCTACGTTCTATTATATAATATAAATGCAAATCAGGCGGCTTTCCGTTAAATAAAAATACAAAAATAAATGCTTCATTTTTTGTTTAAAAAGAAAAAATGAATTTGAGAAAATTTAATTTTTCATATTTTTGGGTCAGTGCTCCTTTTTTTTTTTTTTTTTTTTTTTTGCTAAAAATGGATCAAAAATTTGGTATTTGTGGACATTGATTCGATAACTTCCCTTATCACGTTGAAAGAGAAAAGTCGTTCTATCTTAAAACACCATAAGTTTTCATTATAAACCTTCCACATTTCCTCATCGGGATGTCCAATTTTGGGTCACAAGTTGTGGATTAAATTAATAACTTATTGTTGAAATTATCTGGTGTGTCTTCTTTATGTCTCCTTACTGTACGTTTTTCATTCTCTATTTACATTATAACTGTGCTGCTTCTAGGTGTGACGTCACGGATCGTGAAGAAGTCCAGAGGGTCGTGGCTCAAATTGTGAAGGATGTGGGGAACGTGACGATTCTAGTCAATAACGCAGGTATCATGCCGACTCACACATTCCTCGAGCAAAAACCCCAGGAAATCATCAAAACCTTCGAGGTCAATGTCTTCTCCCAGTTTTGGGTGAGTTTCCTTAAAATACTAATACAAAAATTACGTATTTGGACTCAATACATACACAATTTGGTCTATTACATTTTGAAAATAGACATGTACCTACAAGGTACCACCCATCGTAGGGAAAAGAACGATTTTAGTAGGTAAGTACTTGATTCATTTCTGCTCCTACTTAGATTTTGGATCACATATACAAAGTTCTCTATTTTTAGGTTCGACTAAATCAGTGTTTCCTAAACTTTATATCGTTCAATAAAAATTATTGATTGGACGTTTGGCTGATGCTCACAAATTAGACTGTCGCTATACCAGGAGCTTCATCTGCAGTAACGGTTACTCGCCACCAGATATCATGAATGTTATCTGCACACTACTCATTCATAAAGCTAATGGAACACCATACTTGAGCACCAATATAACTAACTTGAATAACTAATTTCCCTAATCAGTTAATACCTAGTTTGTGATGTTATTACACCGTATAATGTAGGTCAGAACATAACATTTTATATATTCATGATTTAAGGTTAGTCCTCTGACCAGGTTCCTCATGAAGTTTGAAAAGCTGGTACAATGTAAGCAACTTCGCTTCTTATCTCTATGACGGAAATCATTGAGAACGATACCAAATTCGATTTTTGGTTGATTTGGCTATGATTATCGTCGCTGACGACATGTCCTCGGATCCTCACCAAAAACTATACAGCTGATTCCGTATGTCTAAAGAGTCAACCTACCAAATTTCGAGTTCATAGCTCCAAAATTGCTGTCTGTAGCAGGAAACACACACGCTTGCTGATAAATGCCAACCGAGTCAGTGACTCACTTCGTTCGTCAATCAGAATATTTCTGAATAATGTGGTTGAGAACTTTCTAAATATATGTGATACTGTAGGGATCAAATTTGTGTAAAAATAATCCCTTAAATACTGCAAAAACCATGTCATCCCTCCCCGATACCATGGCATTTCATTGAGCATCATCAATACCCAGAAGATTCTTTCTAAGTTTAATGTTTGCGAATTTGTGTAAACCAACTCGTAGATTTGCAAATTTATCAAAATTGTGACCTAGGTAGTTAGTAATAGGTACTGTCCTTCCTTTCCCAATACTCCCCTAGCACATACAATCATATTACATGTTGGATCAGTCTGGTACGTACCTTAAGGTGGGTATCGACAGTGTGAGGCATGCATCCCGAGGCAGTGCAGCCTCGCACTGTCGATACCGAGGTTGCTTGCGCCGCACTGTGCAAGACGAGGCAAGAGCTTGACAGTAAAATGACCGTGCTCAAAGGTGCCTCAGACCGAGCCGTTCGTAGTCGATACCGGTCCACATCTACCTTGGGCCTCACAAGGCGATCGCCATGTTAACTGACTACCTTCGAGTTGGTTGGTTCGCGTGCTCACATGGAGCATGTGTAGTTACAAATTTAACCAACCGCATATGCCACACCCGGAAGCATTCATCGCGAGGCAAGCTGCATCGCACTATCGATTCTAGGCTTTACTTTGATGTTTCTAAAAAGTCCTAAGTTCCATTTTCAATTATTTTTCCGTTTCCAAGGATTAACCTTCCATCTGCGTAGTTCGTTTTAAATAATTACTACCTACTCATTTTGGAAAGAACTATTTTCTAATTTCAATATCGTTTACTTTTCAGTTACTTCAAGAGATTCTCCCAGATATGCTCAAGAAGGACCATGGTCATGTTGTAGCTCTGTCGTCGATTGCTGGTCTCGTTGGACTCAGAAACTTAGTTCCTTACTGCTCCTCAAAATTCGCTGTCAGAGGTATGTTATTGAAATATAGCGAATGATGAGCAAGTTACATTTCTAATGTGAGAAATACCTGTAAAAGTCAGGGAATTTGATGTATAGGATCAGGTATAGGTCAGAGGATTTCGTATAAAATGGATGTAAGTGAGGGAATTTCGTATGGGTATATATGGGTAAATATCGTGCCGTTCTCTCCTTCCTGACTGTTCCGATCCAGAACTAAACGAAATGATGGAATTTTCGGGATAGGGTTCTGGAAAGGAACGAAATTACGAAGTTCCACGAAATATCGTTCTGAGCTGGAACAAAAAAATTTTGCTCTCGTGGATTTTGTTCCTCCTATTATTTTGCTATCTTTGTTAGCTACTCACGATTCTACATATAGATTGTAACTCCTTGGGTTTTTATGTGTGAAAAATGGGTCAAAAAATGAGGGTTTTCGGGTTTTCTCTGCATAGAGTCGTGTGGGGTGTCGTTAGAGTCGGTTTCTATTCATGTGGACTTGTGAATAATCTTCTTTTTTGTGAATAGGTAACTAAAAACGACAAAATATCGCTCTGAGTGTATAGACTTAGTTTATGACTGAATATCGTGGTTTAGGCCGCAAGGGAGGCCAAAATGGGTGTAGGAAAGGGCAGTGTAGATTGGTGTAGAAGGCATGTAGATTGGGCAGATTTGAAACGCTTTTTTTCGTACAGTAGAACCCCTCTAAATTCGTGACCTTCGTGACTGGGGGTATGGTCGAAACGTCGGATTATCCGAAAAAAGCCAATATTTAAGGTCGGATTATCCGAAAAAAGCCAATATTTATTAAATATTATGTAAAGAGACTTTTACAGTAAAACAAGTGATATATAAATTTTTTAAAATCATAAGTCAAAGTTTACAGAAAATAACAAACAAAACAAATTACTTGGGAAAAAAGTCAGTTGTAGATTTTTGTTTAGCATTTGTTGGATGGGAAAAGGTACATTTGGAGGCATTGGGGGGGGGCTTTTGCCCCCGTTCACTAAATTTCCCTCAGATGCATGTGACGATCCAACAGCAGTAGAGCACGAACAGGCAGCTTTTTTATTTCAAGTCTTGCTCGAGCACGGTCGGATTAACGAGAGCGACAGACCACCCGAGGGCAGATTAGAGGGTTTCTAAATATATATCAATTCCCTAAATTGTTGGCTTTCAAAATATCCTCCAAATTTCGCGGAATCTTTTAAAGATGACGATTTATTAATTTTTCGGTCAAATGATTTCTTTTCCCAAAGAACAATCTTGCATTGTACCTTGGGCCATCAGCTAATCAAGATATAGCCCATGATTTCATTTGTCTCTTGATGTCAGAGGGTGGCTCCAAGCATTATTTTAGAGCATTGCCTGTTAGTTTGAGGCCGGACCGAAAAAAGTGTGAAACGGAATATTTCTTTCTAGGCCAGAACGTTGTTCCAGACAGGAACGTTGTGGCCATGGAGTGGAATTTGATGGAGAAACTTACAGGATGTCTCTATGTCGGAACGAAGTAATGATGTTACGATTTTGAATCATTATTTTCGGAGCTTTTATTTTTTCTAAAACTTTATCGAGTCCTGGTTTGGATCATTCACAGTCATGTTAATAGGAATTTCAATTATAAATTATATAATTTTTGATAATTTAAACAAATTAGTAAGATTGAAGATTGGTTAGAATTAATGTTGGTTTTTTCATGTTCTTAATACCTACTAATGGTTTTGTTCAGTTTGGGAAATCGCTGGAATAGTCAGGAGCAAATCATGGAAAAGTCAGGGAATTTTGAAATGTTAATTTGGCGGCCACCCTGCAGTACAACATTAGAAATCTTTTTACTTGTTTTCACCTCAAAGTAGTATTTCTATCCACAGTTAGTTAATATTTCAGTAGGTACACTTCAGTTAGTTAACATTTTTCCATGTTAGAACTAAACCTAGTAAATTAAAATCACTTAAAAATAGCTCTGCTAGTCAATATACCGATGAAATAGGGCAATCAGGTAACAACGTGGGATTTATGAAAAATGTACTAATCGCAAACGTTCGAATCAAAATGGTGACTAACGATTTTTCCGTTCAGTAAATGATATTGTTGAATATTGCTGACCTCTTCCTAGTCGTAATTTTGCTTTCTTTTGTTTATTGTTGAATTTGCTTGTATCTCTTAATCATCGGATGCAGGGTGGCACATGCCAAGGTTTTTCAGCCAAAAATTTCAAGAAATAAGGTGAAGTTATTTTTTAATTATGTATTATTAACTTACCTTAACTTAACTTATCTTTCTTTGAATCATTTCCAGGTCTCATGGAAGCTTTGGTAGAAGAATTACGTGAGGAAGGACAAGGAAAGAATGTCCACTTCACTTGCATCTTCCCATACATGGTGAACACTGGCCTCTGCAAGAAACCTGTTGTTAGGTAAGGAGTCTGGATTAATTGTGCGATCATAAGCCTAATTTAGTAGTCTCACTTGAATTATAAGCTGATTCGGCCTTCAATTGTCTAAATGTACACTACGTAATTAGAATGGTATTAATTAGAGGAATTGTAATTCAAGTTTCATGTTTCTATTCTACTTCGGATAAATATTAAACTCTTCACATATTAACAAACAGACGAAACTACAAACCAACTAGGTTGTTATTAAAAAATTAACAAAACAGTCAACTTCGTGTGTGCCTACCACAAATGTCGTGATATTTTCAAATTACTAAAATTTCAAAATTCTTCAATTTTAGCGAATGTTTTTAGAAGCTGTTGCAATGGATCCACAAAAATTAAAATTTCTTTCAATTTTCAATTAAAATCTGTTTTGAGGCATTCTGAAAAAATCCTAGAGTTAACCACTTCTTCATATGTGCATAAATATAAATTAATAGAATGAAGAAAGAATGGTATTCCACCGATTTTTATGAAATTTTCTGGAAACGTGCGGATTAGGCAGTAGATGGTTCTCTAGTCATTTCATTGTTGCCAAATTAATACTTCACTTTGCGCTTGCGCAAACGTCAATTCCATTATGCTTCATTTTTTCACACCCTAGTCGTTTGATCTCACTCAAATTTGGATGATAATTGGGAGAGAAGGATTTGACTATCTCACATCAATTTCTACATAACTTTATCATTAATACAAGAAATACATTAAACGGATTGTCACTTACCATACCCAAGACGGGTATGGTAAGTAAGACACTCATAGACTCCTGCTTATTGCAGAAGCTCGAGATGTTGTGTGTGGGAGGTGTGGGGGTGATCTGTCCATCCGCCACTTTCAGGAGGAATGCAGTTAAGGTCCGATCACTGTTGTTGTACCTGAGAGCCGCTGAGTTCTACTAAGAACTTAGATATAAACATACATACATATACATCTAGGTAGTCATAGTTTTATTTCACTTTGCTGATTGTATATGGATGCATGTGTATAGTCATTAGCCTATTTTACATATATTCTTAGTAGTATTATTTTATTTTTGGATTTTTTTTTTTTTTTATCCTCTTGAGGGGCTAAACAGTGGTTATTACTGTACCCCTCATTTTTTCCCCCTGCGATATGCCAGTGGAGTCCATGATGGCGCTCCTTTTTATTGAAGGATGGCAATATGGCTCCCCTTAGAATCGACCCACTTGCAGTGTTGTCTGATGTTTCGAATAACTCTTGATCACAGAAATATAAATAGAAAATTTGATTGGCTTGATTCACGAGACCCTCTCGAACGATCAAGTTTGTCCCCCACCCTGGCAACTACATGGAACCGTTCCCTACAATTCCGTTCAACTCGTAGCAGCTCATGAGTCACAAATGAAAAGTCACATTTACTTTTCTAAACTGTTATGTGACCGTGTTATGAGACCACGAAACTATACACTTCATTCTGATCTACATAATCCAACTAATCTGCATTTTTACTAAGGGATTGACTACTTGATGTTATGTATTTTTAAGATGAGAGCTTGCGAGCATCCAGACCACCAAACTATACACTTCATTCTGACCTACATGTCCACTAAACAGGTTGAACGGAATTGAAGAACTCATAGTTCTTCTTGTAGGGAACGGTTCCAAGTTGCCGGGGTGGGGGACAAACTTGATCGTTCTAGAGAGTCTCGTGCTTGATTCCGGGTTGTGTTGTTTTTATGTGTATGGTATCCATGAATCCATGGCTCGTACAGAATAATTTACGGTGCGATTTTGATGTAGTATGTTTGTTCTTAGTCGTTTATTTTGAGACCCGGGGGTTCTGAACGGTCTTCATAGAAGGCTATTTACTTTTGCAACTCGTTAAACGATCTCATTCACCTGCTTGAAAAAGAGGGTGGTGGTAAGGGTGCTAAACATGACTGCAGCTGACCCAGGATAAGGGAGAAACAAAGGGGGTGAATCGAGCTCAGTTACTCATTTGTGGTACACACACTTTTTTGAGTAGGGGACCTGTGAAAACACCCAACTGTCCCATACCCACCTATGCCAGTAGTGAGTAGTGCCCCCCTTGTTAGGATATTAGAATAAGGATGTGAGCATAATGTCGTATTGAACCATTGTCAAGTAGGTTTGGTTGTCCCGATCCTCTTCTGGTTAGAGAGAGGCTGTTCGGGTAAAGTCAGTTGTAGTTGTTATTCGTTAAGCTCGTTCTTCGTTGTGATGTTGTGAAAGACTTAATTAAATCATTTGTGATACCTAATATGTTTTGTTGATTACTTAATAACCAAACATGGCGCAGTCGAGTCAGTGGTAGTAATCAGTTTTGATTGTGTTGTTGAGCCGTATTGGGAATAAGCTACCAAGCTGTAAGCAAGCATTACCCGGATTGTGCCGCCCGTGTGAGTGTATGTGGAAGCCTCAGTCAAGATAATGGAGTTCAATAAACCATCCCCGCTAAATTTGGATGGGAATTTATCTATGAACTTTAAGGAGTTCAGAGAGGATGCATGGAACTACATGGTTGCGTCCGAAACCGACAAAAAGCCCCGAGCTGTTCAGGTTGCCAGGATAAAAAATTTGATGGGTACACAGGCCCTGCGACTATACAACAGCATTACAACTATTCCACCGGGGGATGAATCGATCAATGGGATCCTGGACGTCTTGGAAAAACATTGTGTCCCTAAAGTGAATGAGGTAATGGAGATTTTTACGTTTCTCAACAGAAAACAACGGTCAGGAGAGTCATTCGAACATTTTTATGCTGAGTTGAGGTATTTGGTCAGATCATGTGATTTTGCCGATCAGGAAGAGAAACTCCTTCGCGCTCAAATTACAATGGGTATTACATCCGACGAGCTACGAGCAAAACTCTTGAGAGAAAATCCATCACTAGATAAAATGATAAATTTTTGCAAAGGGACTGAGTTAGCTGAGTCAAATTCTAAAGCAATTGCCGATTCCATCAAGACAGAAGTGTTGGCTCTCAACAAAAACTACGGCACACAGTACAACCGCACCCAAGGGAAAGGACGTCCGTCTGATCTTCAGTCCTCTGATGTTCGTGCTGAAAGGAAACTTTCAGAGAAGGCTGCCGTTCGGAAGACAACGACAACTGACCGGTGTCGACGATGTGGGTATTTCCATGGAAATCGTAAGTGTCCAGCAGATGGCCAACAATGTAATTCTTGTAATGGTTATAACCATTTTTCGAAAATGTGTTTTAAAAATTTGAAGGCTGTAAGGGAAGTAGTTTGTGAGGGTGAAACTGATAGCGATATCGATTTTACTATAGGCAGTATTATTGCCACCAGTAATGTTCCTTTTCAAATTAATATTATTGACGAAGAAGTTGAATGGGTAGTTGAACTAATGCTGCATAATTCTAGGACTGTTCCGTTCAAATTAGACAGTGGGGCCCGTGTTAACGTTCTACCGATCAAAATCATCAAACAGTTGAATGTTTTGAAACTAATTTTGAAAACAGGTGTGACACTAGAGACGTTTGGTGGTTATAAAATAGACCCTGTGGGTTCAATTACACTCAAACTAGGTTACAAGAACATTGAACATGATGTTCAGTTCATGGTGTAGACCATGAAAAATGCTGTCCCATTTTAAGTTTGCGCACCTCTATACTTTTCGGACTAGTGAAACGAGTAGATATAATTGATACTCCCGAGTCATGCGTTGAATTTGTGAGACGGAATAAAGATATTTTTCAAGGAATAGGATCCTTTCCGGATGTTTGTACGTTGAAATTGAAAGAAGGGGCCGTTCCTATTGCTTGTCCCTCCAGACGAGTCCCCTTCAAAATAAAGGACAGGCTGAAAGCATCCCTACACGATTTAGAAAGTAAAGGGATAATAGAGAAAGTCGATGATCCGCCTGAATGGATAAATAGTCTGGTAGTGGTGGAAAAACCAGATGCCTCATTAAGAATTTGCATAGACCCCCAACACCTAAATAAGTACCTGGTGAGAGATTTTTTTGAGATACCGACTCAAGAGGAGTTGTCCATTGAAATGGCCAACAAGTCTCATTTTTGTTTATTTGATTTAAAATTTGGATTCCATCACATAATTTTAGATGAAGCCTCACGTAATTTATGCGCGTTCTCCACACCTTTTGGGGTTTATAGGTTCCTGAGAGCACCATTCGGACTTTCATGTTTACCCGAAATGTTTCAGAAATTAATGTCCAAATATTTTGGACACGTAAATGGTGTTAAAGTATATTTTGATGACGTGTTGTGCTTTGCAGAGTCAAAGGAGGAACTTGACAAAATAGTCCAACAAGTTGTTGACATAGCTAGAACTAATAATATTAAGTTTAATCCTGAAAAACTTGAGAACTAAACTGCCAGTTCCCCTCAACCATCTTCGCCCTACTTTAATATCCGATCCGGCTATCAAAGAGAAATTAGGACAGAAGGAGCGATATGATAGGTCCAGTCGTATTCCTGACCAATTTATAGAAAAAGAGAGGGTACTTGTACAGAATCCAAACTCTAGAACTTGGGAAGAAGGATTGATTATAGCAAAATTAGACCCTAGATCATACCTAGTTGGAGTGAAAGGTAGAGTTTTACGTAGGAACTCTCTACTCATCAGAAAACATCGTGGCCCTATTGTCGACACTGCTGATAGCAATTATTATGGCGTACTTCATGATGGTGATGACGATGATCTGGTTGGTGAAAGTCAGTCTGATGAGACAAACGTTTCTGAAGGGGATGATGGGTTGAATGAGAATAGTGTGCTGCCTGGTGTTACAAATCCGTGCCAGACAAGATCTGGACGGATTGTTAATGTTCCTGCGTGGTTCAGAGACTAATTGTGGATGTTTCCTTTTATAAGTGATTTTTTGTTTAGTTTGAAATCTGAAATCAATTTTGAAATTGAAATTGTTTAATCTGAAACCTGTTCAACTTGTGACTGTATTCTTGGTTTATATCGTTTATTTTTGGTTTTGTTTCTATTGTTCTTTCTTTCAGTAAGAGGGGAGGATGTTAGGATATTAGAATAAGGATGTGAGCATAATGTCGTATTGAACCATTGTCAAGTAGGTTTGGTTGTCCCGATCCTCTTCTGGTTAGAGAGAGGCTGTTCGGGTAAAGTCAGTTGTAGTTGTTATTCGTTAAGCTCGTTCTTCGTTGTGATGTTGTGAAAGACTTAATTAAATCATTTGTGATACCTAATATGTTTTGTTGATTACTTAATAACCAAACACCCCTCCCCCTCCCTTTCTTCTTCTATTCGTTCGTTGTGCCATAGATGGAAATCTGACTGGCCCGAGGGGGGAGGAGGAGTTGAGATCCTGCTTTATAGTGATCTCTAGGCCGTTATGAAATCTCCGTACATTAGGGGAACCAGAGTCTTGAGTTAATCGTAGCATTAGGCAATTAGTCATGCTCTAGGACGGAAATCCTTAGCCTATGCTGGGTTAAATTGTCCTATGGTTACTAAATTGGCAGGAGTAAGTATTGTAATAACGTTTCATGTACCCTGCAGTGGTTGTACTGGTCCATTTATAAAGGGAAATATCACTTGCTTTGCGTTTTTTTTTTTTTTTTTTTTTTTTTTTTTTTTTTTTTGTCTCCAGTGTATGCCTTGCCCCATGTATAATGGTGGATGTAAGGTCAAGTATTATAATGAACGTTTCATGTACTCTCCTATGACTCTACTGACCCATGAATAATGACAGATACAACTTTCTTTTCGTAGGAGTTTCAAATGTATTAGAAATTGAATCAGGGAGCCGAATTTGAACTTTTTATGGTGTCCCCTCTTGTTTATGTCCTGTCCCATGTATGATAGTAGATGCAAATTCTCCCTGACCTCCAAGAGGTTAAGTGTACACTTTAGCGTACATTAAGGAGTTATCCATCCACACTGCTGTCTTAACACGTTCCGAGCGGCGCCGATTTTGGTGGAAACTCCTTGTGACGGGACCTGTTTTTTCGAGATGATTGTTGATACCTGCTTATTTTGACTAGCAATTGACGAAAACAACGATGCGGAACCGAAATTTGATGAATATCGCGGAGTTTTAGAAGTTGGATCGATCGATCCAGATCGGCAGTAACGTACTGCTGGTTATGCAACCCGCAATGCTTGCGTGTTCTTTTGAGGCCTCGGTTTCAAATCCCGGTAAGAACAATACACGTTTTCCCATTTTTATCCCTTATGTTTCATCTTTTGTCCCTCCTAGTAGTCCGAATGATGTCCCCATATACCAAACCTAGGATTATTATATATTTCTAAACAGAACCGCAATGTTTGTAGGCAGATGAATCTATACAGGAATTTATTATTTTTATTATTATTATTATTATACTATTAGGAAATTATAATTTTAACATGAAACTGAAAACGGTCCCTATGAGTGATTTTTATAAATACATATTTCATGGAATGATAAAATATAACTCATTTTGATAAAAAAACATTGTATAACTAGGTAGGTATGAAACATACAGGTCCATGTTTATAAATTTGAATAAAAAATTGACAATATAGTACTACTAAACTAAGAGAAAGATGTTGTCGGATGATGGAATAGGTATTCACATCTCAGTATCTTCGTCTACAAATACATTCTTGTGTCACTTTTCAAAACATGGTTCGTGGCACAGACCTGGTTGCTCGGGACATGCAGGACAGTACCAGCACGTTTTTTTTTTTACAATAGTAGTCTCTATTTGGCACTGCCTACATCTTATCTGCCTAGTAAATAAAAAAAAATTGAACTTTGCTCTTGAAAACATCCCCAATGAATGAATTAGGCGCGAAAGGAAAGGGCGCAAAAATGTTACTGAACGGGGGCCTTGATATCAATGGGGAACGAAACGGAACGCATTCTTTCGGAGGCCTGATCATCTACAATAAGTGTGTTAAACTCCACAACCAACAGAATGCGTGGTAATCTCGTCAGAAGGCAGAACGTAGGAGCCTATGTGCCCTCTGTAGCTGGATCTATCGATCCACTCCGGATGAATCGAACAAGAGCGCCTGGATCGATCGATCCATTCCGCTCGGAACGTGTTAAACATGATGGGTAGGGGTGGACCTGGACCCTTTCTATCTGCTGCTGAAACCGTTGCATAACGGGTGGAGAAGCCGAAAACTGATATATCTATCCCTGCCGCCTGTAGTGCTGTTGATACCCAACGGCTTAGGGTGACCCTAGCAGCTAGTCGAAAGAAGGAGGGAGGAGGGGGGATTGTAGTTAACAATAAACGGTCCTGGTGATCTAAATCTACCGTAGCGTCCAAATAGCGTCTAATTAATGATGTGAGGCATAATTTTTGTTCCAGGGGAGAAAAAAAACGAGAGTGAAAAAACGATGGAATACGTCTCTTACCTTGTATTTTAGTTGTCCCAAAGGAGCTCCATTCCGAATTTCAATTTAGATTGATTGGGAAAGAAATCGTGACAAATTATTACATAAAGATCCATTTATTTCTGTTTATTCAGATCACTGATCTATACTTATTAAAAAGTTTATTGTACATACATTAACCAGTTACATGTAAATACATTTACTTAGGCACCTACCGAGTGGAAATTAGGAAAATAACCACTTTACTAGTCTAGTCTCCCAGTTCATAAGAGCTGATATCAAGGAAGACTGAAAACATCTGAATCCAGGTATAGCGATTCAGATGTAAGCCTCACCAATGAAAGTTAATGAGTTAGAATCTACCTTCACTTCGCTTGTCCATAAATAGTTGAAAAATGTTATAATAGGTAAAGTCGATTTCTTGAAGAGAGAATCCCATTGGAGTTATATCAACAGATACGATTTTCTTACTTTATAAGGCGAGTTTTACTTGTGCCATATTGCTAGTGGTCGAACTTTATGACGGCACAATGAATACCTACTCATTTTGTTCCTTCTTTGCTAAAATAAGAAGCTGATCTATGCTCATCCACTCATACTTGATAGCTACTTCAATTACCTAATGTAATGATGAGGCAGTACCACCAGGGCATCACCAAGACTACAATCCTGGAGCTGTCGTTAAATTATAGTATCCATAATCATCTGCAGCTGTCATTGACCGATCCAGTAACATTGTTACAATATCCTCTTGCCTATAAAAGGCGAACCAATTATGCAATAAACATTCAATTCGTCATCTCAACTCGACTTCTTCATTTCGTCTCACATTCGCCACTACATCTGGTGACCTTGTCTACAAGAACAAAGAAGCAGGACCAGCCTTCGACGAAGAGATACAACGTGCGGTGGCTCACTTGCCACGACGCCCCATTGCGACCCCAGGTTCTCTACCATGGAATCAGCAAAGCCTTCCAGCGTCGAATCTCGAAGATCAAGTAGCACGAGGAAGACAAAGAAGGACAATGGCGCCTGAAACCCATCTCTCGGCAGACTATACATTGTCCAGAAGAACATGGGAAGAAGCGCCAAGAAAGAAACTGCAGAGGTTTTTCCATCTAGCGAGCAACAATTATTTAAAACTTTCAAGTAGCATAAATTAAATATATAGTATAATATGAAAATACTAATATTTAGGAGTGTAGCTCGTCCATATTCTTATAAGACCAGTTATGTATAGGATGTCACAATCTTTAATTTTCATATAATTGATAAACAGTTCAGCCTGATTATATTTCAATTTGTAAAATGCTCTGTTATTCGTAGAAAAATAATTGATTGCTTTATTCAATATTTCAGGTTTGATGGAGCTTTGGGAATGGTGTCACCCAAAGAAGCAGCTGCAGCTATAATTAAAGAAATGAGGAAGAATAACCTGATGGCCACGATTCCCTCTTTCCTGATGACTCTTAACAACACTATCAGGTAAAGAGAAGTTTGATAGCCTTGTAAACATGTATGTGATATCGCAAACTAATGTCCGATTTCAAATATGTAAAAAAAAAAAAAATATATCATAGGCAGGGGGGTTCCCGCCCAGGCGGCAGGGGTACTTTGACGTTACCAGTGCACGAAACTTTGAAAAATCGTAGAAAGAAAACTAATCATCGTAGGAGGATGTGGTTAATGCCAAACTTCTTAGGAAGGAATCTCTTCCATTTAAAAATAGTTGAAATACCTTTTTCGCATCCAAGGGTAACACTCATCTCATTTCCGACAACTTGAGGAACAGGAGAACATGATTCTGCTGAGGGAGGAAATACACGCTTCACCATTCGTCCGGAATTCCACAATATATCATGATTTCAGCATGAGAACTCCATTCGAATTTCGAATCTCTTCCATGCAAAACTTCACTGACAATTATTCCAGGCATTTTAACTAACTCGAAGCTAATGGATTTATATCCTTTACCGATCGATAACTCATCAGGCCATGCCACATCCTAGACTTCGTCTCACAAAATGTTGACTAACGTTCTGTAAATATTGTAAAAATTTACACTAAATATTGTAAACGTGTATTTTCAGCTCATACCACTTGCCAATAAGGTATGGTACTGAATACTGTAACGAAATTGTGACCTCTTCCATCGTGTTTCATCTTCTTGGAAACGACGAGGAATGATCACGAACGCTCGCTCGCATTCTCAGCTTGAAAGATACTTGCTCAGTGTTAATGGAACTCTTGACGTATTTCTGCATTCTCATATTACATTGCTCCAGTTCTGACCTTGATTCCAAATTTAGATTGTATTGAACAACGCCAAATTTGAAAATATTCCCAATTTGATAGCTTCCAATTAAAATAATTAACAGTCAATATAATAGTAAAATGTGGGTTGTCTATAGCTTAGTTGCAGCAGTCCACTCTAATAGTATGGATGACCTTTTAATTGCACGACCCTTTAATAATTGCTTGTAATTTTGCATTTCAGATGCTTACCTCCAAAAGTCGGCCAACTAGTCAAAGATTTTACCGGGAGCGGAGTTGAAGCTGTGGATTAAATGGATTTGCTCGACTGTACCTACTACTAACAACATTTGACTTGATCCTAGCCAGGCTCCAGTACGAACTCTGTAGAGCTGTAGTCAGACAAGCTAAATTTTAAAAATATCTTTTGTATGAAGTCTTGACCGCATCCCTCTGCGTCTTAACCAATATGACAAGGCAAGCGTGATCCACACCGATCTTTCACCAGCCCAAAGTCAGTTTGTGTCATTTCAACTCCTAAATTCTCCAGGTTGTTGGCTAGTAAGTGTATATTGCTAATATCATTAATACAAGTGTCGTGGCACGAAATCTGACTCGACACCCCAAATATTGTGGCCCACGAGTGCTTTGGTATTTGGAAGCCTTGGTTTAAACCATTTTATCATCACTCATAATCAATCTGTGATAAAACTCATGAAGGTCATCACAAAGCAGCTTGGTATTTTTGCTTTGTCCATCACTCTCTTTTATAGGATTTTCAACATTAATCCGGTGCTTTCTGTGTTTTCGACTATAGCAGTGCAGCTAAGCACATCTTGCCGTCAGAAAGTCACTGTAGTTTTTATTACGAAAACCAATAATTTTTTTAATTAAATGAACCTTACCTACCTTATAAGTTAAGGTATTTTTAAGAGCAAGTTTTTCTTGTAAAACTAGCGCGAATTACATTTAATTGAAAGATTAAATTATGTGATTCCTCCGTTCATAAATTTCTGGAGGAAAAAATTAGATTACATTATTGTAGTGACATTGCGTATATCTTTGCAATCTGTAATTATTCTTCACGTAGATTTTGTAAATTTGTGTAAAATGTTAGGTTCATAGCAATTTTTACATGTACATAATCAAGTAACTACAATATGGCTATGACTATTTTTGCCTTTTCAAGGGCATGCAGATTTTTAAGTTATTCGCTACGAATAGGGATGTTGTAACTGTTGTAACCTAAGTTACAATTTTTTGGTCTTGTGATCATTCTTTGTTTTTCCTAGGTTAAACGAATCAGTTTCAAGATGTTTGTAATAAGTATCATCATGAACCGAAACCACCAACGTGAAAGTTCTATAAGTAGTTAACACATGTACCCAAAGTTGAAGTTCTGTCACATATTTCAGGAATGGTTCTAGTTTGTACCATCTAACTTTGTTATTTGTCTGCATGGGTTGCAGACTATGTTGGTAATAATAATTTGGCTAATATAATTTTTATTGGATCGCTGAAACTATGAAAATAGGCGAAACTTGAAAAATGTTCAGCAGCTACGCCTTCAAAACAATGGTTTTTATGCTCTAGGGAAATTAAATTTGTATGAAGAAGCTTAGGAATAATTTTGTTGTAGTCCACACCAAATCCGATAGTAACCCCAAGCTTTTTATGGTTTTACCGAACCATCCATAGAAATTATTGGCTGATTTCATCGCTCTAATTTTAGCTATTTACTGTAGCTATATACTCTGTGTTAGCTTAGCCATTACTGCCGAGTTTTGAGAGTTATTAGTGCCGGAAATCCTCATTTTTTCGTAGATTCAGTGTGTTTTCTATAGTTATTAGGTGTGCTTTTGTAGTGACCTAATGAATTTGACGTAAGTTCGTTTTCTTGTAAATACAAATTTGAAATCGCCTTCTTATTTCGTATTTTTATTTACCTCTGATAGAAAAAAGATTCCGTTGGAGTCTTGAAGGCCAGAATTGATTACATTCGCTACATTCGAAGATATTCAATGAGTAACTTGTTATTCAATCACGCTAAAAACAAAAAGTTTTCTTTCTTTTTTAGCTATAAATGGACATGAACCCAAACTGAGAACATAGATATAGTATAATTTATCAACGTCTCTGTCATTCAGAACTGTTACACCATCCTGCATTGGTAAGGTCCAGTCCATCGCAAATGCCTACATAGATGTTTGCACCATCTCCACTTTAAAAGTCCGTCAGATCTAAGTATATCGACATTGAATTAACCCATCCACTAAAATTAATGCGATTAAATAAATCACCTACCTACGTTTTACCAGTCCATCTACAGGTGACAATATACAGGGTGATTCCCTCGCAGATGCAAAAAAAAAATTGGGTGAAACTACATCAAAAATGGAGTAAAATGCCGCCAACTGCATATTTTTATCTCAATCCGTTCTCGAGATATGATTTTTTAAAGGTTTTTTCAGGAAAACCGTGTTTTTTTTTCCTTTTAAACTCAAATTTCTCCACTTTACTTCATTCAATTTTAACTTTTGACCACATTTTCGGAATCAACATTAAAACTACTATAAGAATAGTGTACTTGGGTTCTTAAAAAGTACCATCCAAGGGTCCTCACATCAGCTCAAACATTGACGATTTTGAAAAAAGAATATTTCTGAAAATCTTTAAAACTTTACTACTCTTCCAAAACGAATCCTGGAAACTGGCCAATCTTATGAAAACTGCTTCGTCTATACTCTTTCCAACGGTATAATCAAGTTTACTTTTATTTTGTTATTTAGTGGAGAAAATTATGTTTTAATGTTAAAAAATGTGTGTTTTTCAATGAAATTGTTGGTTTTCTCGAATAATGACCTTCCATGAACCTACGAGTATGGGGTCGGTTTCTATGTATTTTTTCACGCTGTATCGAATGGTAACATTTTTAGATCTCTCCAACTCCGTTATAACCGAGTTTTACACTTAAAATCGCAAATGTTTAGTTTGTTTGTTACGATTAAATGCATGTGTGTTATGGGGTAAAACTAGTTAATTAAAGTGTAAAACTCGATTATAACGTAACTAGTTGAGAGATCTGCAAGAGTTTCCATTTGATCCAGCGGGAAAAAATACATAGACACCGACCATGGCCATAGACCTCGTTGGTTCATGGAGGGTCATCTTTCGAGAAAACCAACAATTTCATTGAAAAACCCACATTTTTTAACATTAAAACATTATTTTCTCCCCTAAATAACAAAATAAAAGTAAAATTGATAATACCGTTGGAAAGCATATTAGATGAAGCAGTTTTCATGAGATTTGCCAGTTTCCAGGATTCTTTTTAAAAGAGTAGTAAAGTTTTAAAGATTTTCAGAAATATTATTTTTTCAAAATCGTCAATGTTTGAGCTGATGTGAGGGTCTTCGGATGGTACTTTTTAAGAACCCAAGTACTACCCAAAGTAGAACCCAACTATTCTTATAGGAAATTTAATGTTGATACCGAAAATGAGGTTGAAAGTTAAAATTAAATGAGGCAAAGTGGAGAAATCTGAGTTTAAAATTAAAAAACACGGTATTCCTGAAAAAACCTTTAAAAAATCATATCTCGAGTACGGATTGAGATAAAAATATGCGGTTGGCGGCATTTTACTCCATTTTTGATGTAGTTTCACCCAAATTTTTTTTTTTTTTTTTTTTTTTGCATCTGCGAGGGAATCACCCTGTATAACAAACATGATTTCGTGAAAATTTCATTGGAACTATACCAGCTGATACGTAGTTTACAGGGTGATTTGTTCCGATGTTGTTGATTTTTTCCTGCCAAAGTTCTAGCCCATAGGGAGAGCGAACTGACGTACAGCGTTCCGGGTGGTTTCATTCGATTCTTTGGGAAATAACTATCAATTACAACCAAATAAACATTACGGTTACGTCTTCGAGATCTTGATTCTTGAATATTTCAGCCCTTAAAAGCTACCCTTCTGGGTTAATCAAAATCGATGTCGAGCTTTTAGGGCCAACTAGATAATTATATTTTTTTGGGATAACCAGAATATTATTTCAGTGCATGTAGGATCACTGATCAGCTGTGTGACCTCTGAGGCTAATTTCTTTCCTAATCAACTTATGGTAAAATTTAGAATCCTTTGGAACACTTCGAAAACAATATTATGAGGTCCGGAGGTGCACAGATCAGCTGAGGGGCCTCTGAGGCTAAATTCTTTCTTTATCGTCTGATTTTTTTTTTTTTTTTTCGGCATTTTTTTATGAATTTTTGTTGACTTTGTGGAGCTGTAAAGGTGTGTGTGCCCTTTTGGAAGGCACCAAGTTTTGATGAACTAGGTACTGTATACGGAGTTTAATATTATAAACCTAATGATCTGGGTAGATGGGCTATTTAATACAGAAATAATAACCATTTGTGTAATTCTTTGCAGCCAAGTGCTCGTTATGTGCATTACCAGCAACAACAGTAGGGGGTTTGTAATTTTTCATGAAAACACGGTTTGTGATTAGTCTGCAAAATGGTCTACAAATTATTATTATTTTATTTCAGGGTTCGTGGGAGGGGTCAAATTCCGCCTCACCGAAACCGAGGTTTATTGTGCGGTTCTCTCCCCTGTTTCCAACCTATAGGTTCTGGAGCCAATCTCCCTCCACCACCAGACTGAGAATTCCCTCCACAAGGTCGTCTACCGATACTATCTCCTCTGGGTCAAGGGTCCCAAAGGTTCTGAATCGTTTAGCTTCGAGTGCATTGCATTCAAAGAGAAGATGAGAGGCGGTTTGTTCCTCCTCTCCGCACATTCTGCACACTGGATCACCTGTGTAGGCTCCAATCCTGTGCAGATGTTTCCTGAAGCACCTGTGCCCAGTCACCATTCCCACCAAGAGTCTTATTTTCCTCCTCGAGAGATTTAGGGCCGCTGTACTCCTACGATGGTCTACAAAACATGAACGTGTATCTTAATGGGTAAAACCAGCTAGGGTACACTACTTTCCGTTCCACGTTACGCCACAGGATCCAAACATGATCGACGGTACAGTTAAATATTAAGTATTATGATATTTCTGCGAATAATTATTTTCAACAATTATCCTCTCCTTCATGAGATACAAACGATCAGCAAATATTCAGCAAGAACACATATGCACATGTTTCATCTCCAAGCTATGGACGTCGGTAAGTGTTAACTGACATTAAGAATATTGTACACTGTTTGTAGTATTTGCAATGTTTCTTTATTTGGACAGTCTTCTTGTTTGTAGTATTACCTATCCAGAATAACTGTGAGCCTAGTATACTAAATTTTACTAGTCTAGACCAGCATGTACCATACACGTCTTATGACTTGGAGCAGAAGACGGGCAGGAAGACGCCTTAGAAGATCGTCCAAGGCATTGCGCGAATTGATGCACTAAGCTCAGTGATGTTTGCTACCCTTTGCAAACATCCATCCAGGCTATACTACCTAAAAATTGCACATTCATGTTCATTGCCCTTGTGGTTTCGAGTAGCAGGAAACACGTTGGTAAAATTGGTTGACACCTTCTCTTCATACTCCCCTGTTCTTGTAACCATTGAAAATGTAGAACGTTGGATGTTTCAACTGTTGACAAAAGGTGAAATATATTATGTACTACTTAAAATTAAAAGTTGTTCAAAAAATCGCAAACGCAAAGCTTGAGTGTAGGCAACGGATTTGTATGAAACAGGAGCAAAAGGCGTAAAAAAGAAAATAATATTCAACAATTCAAAATAGATTTTAAATTTTTTCCCAGCTTTTTTTCGATTTTTCAGTAAATTTAGGTATATTTATTTAGCCTAATTTTGTGCATAAATTTTTTTATGTGAGTTCACCGTTGATAAATTTCTGCTAAAAAATAAAGTCAATTTCTATTGATCTTTTAGCACATTTTAAGCAATCTAATTTGCTAAAAAAAATCAATAAAAACGGAAAAAATCAATATCGAAATCAAATCGCAAAAAACAATATCGAAATCAAATCGCAAAAATCAATATACATTGTTTTTCTAAATTTGTGTAAGCATATATATGTTTACACAATTATTAGAAAAACGAAACGTACCTACGACACAAAACTAATGTTTACATTTCGGTTTAATATGCCTTTTTCAAAACTATGTACAAGGATTAAACATTAGTTTTGCGTCGTACGTTCTTGTTTTTCTAAAAATTGTGTGAACATATACCTACATGCTCCTGTAGAGCCCTTCATTAAATTAAGTAAGGATGTAGGATTTGTTTCAGGAGGCCTCAAAACGGATTTCAATAGAGAAAATATTAGAAAATTTTTATTTTTAGCGAATTTTTGTAGAAAATGAAGCTATTGCAATGGCTCCAAAAAATTTAAAATAGATTAAATAGATTAGATCTGTTTTAAATAGATTTGAAAACAGATAAAATTAGGATGTTGTGTTATATAGATTTACCGTTTCCAAGCGGAGAAGCTTTGAAGTTTTCCCCAAACGTCAATGCTTTGTGAGGAATGCTGACTTCCAATGGTGCTGCCATCTTTCATTGGTGCGTAGGAGAGGCCCAGCGATGGCCTGGAAAATTCACTTTCTCTCGAGGGGCTCCTTGCGTCCTCTGGCTCGTCATTCAGAACGCTGATGATTTCAGTACCGATGCCATACTTGAAGAGTTCCAACTCTTCTGAACTCTCTTCTCCCGAATCGGATGACGCTGAATTGGAAAGTTCGGTTAATAAATCGGGATCAACGGTTGAGCATTTCGTTTTATTTCAAGTAGTGGACCCGTCATCGCTTTTTGAAGTAAAAAAAATCCCCCCGCTGATTTTGAATTTATACATTATTCTAGAGTGAGTGAAACCAAAATCGAGTGAATTTGATGACTAGAAGTGGCCTAAAAATGAATTTTAACTTGATCGTACCTACTCCTGTTAGCCACTAGGTAGCCGAGAAGAAGCAAGGCACGGCATGCAATTCAATTTTTTATAATCATATAACATTTCGAATGCAAAAATTGAATTGCCATTGGTATCAAGAGTTTTTCAGTAAGTATCAATAGAAACTGGAGAATCAGAAGGGAGTTCGTTTGATAGAATTAGCTACATTTGCTGGCCGCCGCACAGTGATCCAGAAATAGATTCTGTCGGATCAAAATTACTTTATTGGCTATTCTCATAGGAAATTTTGCGCGGATTCCGAATATTTCACATGTTCCTATAACTAAAGCAGTTCCTTTACGTTATCATCTTTAAAAACCTTTGAAAAACACGTTTTTCAACATATGGAGTGGCCGTTTTTGAGGTGCAAGTGTTAGAACATTCAAGCATGTCCCTCTTTGTTGTAGCCAAGTTGAGAAAAATTGCTGATTTTTCAACGATTGATTGTGGTGCAGTAACTGAACTGAGTTTAAAGTTTTGAGGACTTCATTCGAAGTAGAAATCAATGCTCTTCAATAAAGGTATGAATAACATTTTCTGACGGATGCATTGTTTGGGTGTTATAAGCAAACAACTGAGAAAAGTCCAAACGTTTCGCGATTTTTTGGCTCTTGAAAGTTGACCTTCAGCGGGAACCGTCGCAAATCTTATATAGTTCTATTTGAGGTCTCCGAAATGGCTTAAAATCATAACCGCTTCGACACGATTTTTCATGAGACACTACCATTTTTTGGTCTAATTTGCCTGGGCTCACTGTGCTTTGGTAGAGAGGGAGTAAAAATAATGGTTCATTGCTGAAACCAATACCTAGCTCTGATGCTATATATTTCATGCAAAGAACTTATAATAGGATAGAGAGAGCATGTGTACGTTAAGCTATAGGGAGCTCTGAAGACAGTTTTATCGAATGGGTGCACCCCTACGTTTCCACCTACACCGCATAGGTGTCACACAAAACTCAACCCTGCGTAGACTATGCTAGGAGACATACGAAACAGTATCCCACATAATCTTCGAGTGCCCTGCACTCACCTATAGCAGATTTGAACTCTTTGGGGCACAAACTCCAATGATGTCTATTTGAAGCAAATCAAAGGACTCACATCCTTGTGAGTGAGGAAGTGAACGATTCGGGGAGAATAAACTCGGTTAGAATAAATTCGATTTGAGATTTCAATAATGTACATCGATGCTCCGAAGCCATCGATAGTAGTTGTCGATGCTCAAATATCGTTTTTTCATTGGTTATCCAGATTCACTTCTAGTTTGGCCAGTCTCAAGTTGCTTCTTCCCCCTCCACGACTTGTCCTCTCTATCCTATTATAAGCTCTTTGATTTCATGTAGCGACTTAAAATTTGTATGAGTAGCACTTACTAGACATCCTCTTGCTGCTAGAGGTCACATTAAAAGTGTTCTTCGATAAATCCAACAACGGGTTCCAAACTTCTGACGAACTCACTGGCGGCAATCCCCTTCTCGATTTCATGTATTGACTTCGCGCCTTCTGAACCATTTTCATCTTCTTCTTTTCATACAAATCTTTCAATCTGCTCATTTGGGTATCCGATACCAAAATTGCGTCGGAAAACTTTGTATAGAGTTGAAGTCTGTGACTTTTTTTCCTTTTCATTGCCACCTTTGCCTTTTCATACTCATGGATTATAGCTTTCTTCTTTACGTAGTCAGCTCTGATAGCGTCTATTTGGCGAGCCAATGTCGTCTTCCTATAACTTTTCCCAATCACCTTCCTTTCGATCAAGTTCTCAATCATTTGCTCGATGGATTTCAACATTTTATTTAAATCAAGCTGTTGTGCTGCTGAAACGATTGAAATGTTGTTCAAAACTTGTTCGTATTTGGCATTCCTGGCGTTGGTGGAATACAATCCATGGTGCATTGCTTGAAGCTTTTCAATATCTAAGACCAGATCTTGTTCCCATTCTTCTATTTCCTTGATCAATTCCGTTTTCATCATTTCGGCTTTCTCCAAAGTCTGAATAAAAACCCAATAACCAATTTGTACTTGCAGTCATTTTATCTACGTATAATAAATCAACGTTTCCAGTCTACTCGATTAAGTACAAGTTGCTGCAATAATTAAGATATGAGTGAGTCATTAATTTGTGGCTTCAGCAAGAAACTAGTACATACCTATCTATTTCCTTATCTGCTGTAGAAGCCATTCATTCAATGAAATTGTTGTATGTAAAAACTAAAGAAACTCTTTGGTTCTACTTACTCCTTCGTTAAATCGAACCTAATTCAATTTAAAACCGTCAAATATTTTCAATTAGCGATTATTACTAGTCAGTTAATAGTTAGGTATTGATAAATCTGTAGTTTTAGCATTCCTATCTTACAAACAATGAAATGAATCTTAACCTTGCAAAATTTACTAAGCAATTACCAAAATAATAACACTGCATTTATTGATTCCTTGGCCCTTGTGGTGAAAACCACCCCCTCTTTTCAACAGCTCTTTTCAGGGCTACCAAAAAGAGGTAGACACAACACAAAAATATTTATAAGACGTCGAGTTATAACTCCGTCAAACAAAATATTTCACCAGAGAGAAAATACGAAATTCTCTCTCAAAAGTGAAATATTAACTAATAACATACAAGGCGACCTCCCTAGACACTTACTGGGCGAGAGAGATGCGACAAGTATCTCGAACCAAGTCGCCTTGAACGAGAAAACTCAAACAGAAAATCAAACGTCCTCTAAAACTAGCAAGGACAATTCAAACAAGCCTACTCGCCAATCAGAAACACTGATTACACGAGAGACAATAGGCGAACCAACCAAGAGGCGGCAAGCAACCACCTCTGGTCCAGCAGCCACCCCGGGGACCCCGTCTGAACAACGGACGCAGAGAAAACACCCGAGGTCCCCGTCTAAACTCAAGGTCGTCGGCTCCGCGACGGACGCTCGTAAGCCACCCCCGGGGACCCCGTCGCAGCGACGGACGTGGGGAAACCACCCCGGAGGACCAGCTCAGCTATCATACTCGCAGATACTGAGAAAACAATGTGCGAGCCAATGAGATTACACAGTTGAATTAACGAAATTAAGCGGACCAATCAGGAGGCGGCAGGAGGCGGCCACCTCCCTATAATTACCCCACTCGGAGCCCTCCGAATTCATTCCACTCTCCGCTCTCGACGACTACACCTCGAAGTACGAAGATTTCTACACGCTCTACGCTGACGAACCTTCTGCTCCCGAGTTCATCTCAAGAACGGCTTCCTACTGCTTTCTACAAGGCCTACCTTCTCTCCACACAGATCTCGCATCGGCATCTACGAGTCCAGTGATTATTCATCCTGCTCATTGCCCAACGTAGTTCTTCTGTCAGGACGCCACCCGGTACATCTATTGATATTCTCATTAGATCGTACGCCCGCTGGGACGTTCCGAGTCGTGTCGCCCGGGTTTCGTAGCACTAGGCTCGTCACCGACCGCTGTGGGCACGCCGGTAAATTACTCAGCTCATACGCTCTAATTTACCGTCCAAGGAAGTCTTTTTCAAGACTACAAGGTAGGACCCTGACATCCGAGCAAAGGAAAGAAGCTCTGTCAAGCGAGTCCACCTTCCAAACCCTCTATTTCTATACATAGAGGTATCGAAAACGAGTTAATAAACTCGGATATTTCGATGGAGCGCCGGCCGTCCTATTTCCTCATGCAAGGGGAGGCGGAACACGGCGCGGCCGGGCCTCTTAGCCCACGCAGCGCTACCTACTCGCTGCTCGGCCAGTCCGCTGTTCCTAGCGACGGCTCAAGGCTCGATCCTCGTGACGAGATCACCTTCTCACCTAACGTATTCACGAAGGAAACGTTAGATCAAGCCTCACCTACACAAAAGTTCGAGGATACCTTTCAGACCTGCTCTGAAGTCAATCATTATGATTCGACAAAGATTTCCGAATATCCACGATATTCTACACAAGGCTACCCGGCCGATCCGAGTGTCAAATACACTGCCAAATGTTCAAAAAACAAAGGATACTTTTCAGTACCTCAACCAAGCTCAACATATTCCTCCTACAGATATAAATCTTAGGCCGGAATATTACAAAACGGCTCAGTACCAAACTGATCGAACCCAGCACCCACTATGCGAGCCCAGTGCTCCACGCGGCTGCGACACGAACTATCCCTCAGTTCATCCCGCCAAGCAAGCTGACCTTGGCGATTTCGCTCACATTCCTTACAGGAATACCTCAGGGACTAACCCGCATAATCAGAATATAAATGTCCCACTTGGTCTACCTACACCAAGTAAAACATATTTAAATCCACTACAGCTCTCATCTGAAAACAATTAGTAGGTTCCCATGATTAGATTGATAACTTGAAAATTCCAAAACCGAAATTTTTACCTGCATGTCATAATTCTAACTCTTTAATCGCGCTGCAATGTTGCTAAGGTAAAGGCACCAATTGATGGCACCTTAAGGGCAACATTTGACTTCAAAATTCATTGTAAAACTAAATATGGGCTCAAATAACTCAATTTTTGTTTTGTATAACAGCTATGCTTATCCTGAATCCAAATGGCTATCGTTTTTGAAATATTAGGGTAGGTACTTTAAAACACCATAAAAGCAGAAAAACTGAAATCATGTATGTAATGTCACCTATTGCTGGCAAGATTTTGAAAAGAAGGCACTTTTTTCTTCTATTGATGGCAGCGAATTCATCAGCTATATTCCAGTGATAATCACTGGCCTATTGAAAAAATATTGAGAATTGTTTCACATAATTGTCGGGGAATGTTAATAAAACATCAATCGGTCAAGTAAATTTGCTGAAATGATATCTTTACCTAGGTCTGTTATACTTTACAATTTACTCGAACCTGGCTATCCCATGTCTATGTAGGCAGCTGACAAGGCAGACAGTAAAATGAATTCAAATGTATACTCAATCTCAAATTCAAGAGAATCGTTGACATTGAAATACTGAAGAGACTTTAGCGTGACGATAGCATTTGGTTATTTGTGTATATGTTACGGCCCAAAAATATTTGATACCTCTGAGGGAGTTCTAACTCGTGTCCTTATCAATTACTAAGGAGGAATTTCCAGTTAGTTGCAACACTAAACGGGTTGAGCTATGAGGCCGATTTAATGAAACCTCTTTGACTGTGAGAGTTTTCCTTGATCAAAGCATTTCCCTGGAGTCAAATACCAGTCGTCTCGGCTGGTTTGGGGTTGGACGAACGACGAAGTGAAACTGCAGGCCATTGGCCCAGCAGATGCTCACTGGAAGACGTCCAGAAGTCTATCATTGTCACAGTGTATTTTGATACTAGCGAGAGAGGAAGTGAAAAATGCTACGTCAGGGAATGTGATGTTTACAGCCTTTTGGCTCGAGAGGGATTTAATTATTTTTTGTTTCATGTTATTTCAGGTCCTACTGACTGCGCCAACTGTCACAGCTAAAAATATTTGATACCTCGAATGGTTCGAATTCGAGTCCTTACTACTACTGGGAGAGTTTTCCTTGATCATAACATATAGATGGGTGTACAAAATGTAAAAATACGTGTACAAAATATGTGAAGAGCTTGAAATACATTTGCAGTTGCTTGCTTTAGACGCTGCTATACGCATTACCAGGAAAAATCGTACAGGAAGAACAAAAATAGTCAATTGACTCAACACAACCATAACCACTCCGTGCGCAAACACAGTTTTTATATTCCTATTTATAGTGTCTCCCACTGATACATCTGAAACAGATACACTCATTCTGGTTTACCTTTTAATATAGTTTGGGGAAAAATATAACAAAATGGATTCTTATTCATCACCTCATTTCTAAGCCCCCTTGTAACATGTATAAAAGATATCACCTACTTCATTCAGACGTTGATTCAGATCTTTGATAATTGTGGCATTACGTTCGAATCTGCTGACGATAGTCCCAATGCCATCTCCATCCGAAATTCGATCTATAAAGTCGTAGTATATCTTGTTGTTAACTATCGCATCCTCCATGATTTGCCACAAGTCCATGAGACACTCCCCAGCTCTTAGGTAATGCTTCATTGTTAAATCATGGAGATTTTCCTCCTTGGCTTCTTGGTTCAAAATCTGATTAATTAATACAAATGGTTAAGACCTATGCACAGAGAGTCAATACATGAGAAAATCATTTGAAATTAAAAGTTAAATATTCGAACAGTCACTGTCACTCATCATGAAAGAACCGAAAGTAAGTACAAACGAACGGCCGTTGCCGGTTCGGTTCGGATCGGGAGACCTCCGTATCAAACGTATATATTTCGTTACGGACATTACAAACCTGCTCGGGACTATGTTAAACTTTGAAACGTATGTACTCTGAACTTGGTATTAGAACCTCTTGAAACTCATACGGTGGATACAGCTTTCGTACAAGTACGCAACCACGAGAGACATTTTATGTCTTTGCGCCCCCTTTCCCCTTCCTATAAAACCCCGTATTGTATTCTAGAGCCACTCAGCTGATCTGGGATCGGTCAGTTGTGTTCAGAAGTCCCTCAAGGGCCCACATACCAAATCTCAGAATCGTGGGATCATTAGGGAAAAAACTGGATTCTAGAGCCACTCAGCTGATCTGGGATCGGTCAGTTGTGTTCAGAAGTCCCTCAAGGGCCCACATACCAAATCTCAGAATTGTGGGATCATTAGGGAAAAAACTGGATTCTAGAGCCACTCAGCTGATCTGGGATCGGTCAGTTGTGTTCAGAAGTCCCTCAAGGGGCTACATACCAAATCTCAGAATCGTGGGATCATTAGGGAATCTCCGCGTAACGCTCTCCGCGTGACGCTTTTTCATTTATGTGCCATAGTAAAGACATAAAATGTCAAAAAGTCAGATTGCTATTGTAACTGTTTAAAATGGAGTTGAGCAGGCATAATATCCAAATAGCTGCTTCGACAAATCATTATGAGTAGTTTGGAGCTTGTCATTGCATTGCATTCCAGATACATTGGAAGCTAACCAAAATTTTTACTTTCTATCTACCTCCGCTATAGCTCATGGATAGCCTTGCCCTTCTTAACAATCCTTCACCATTCCTGTCAATCCGCTGCTCACGTCTCCATCTGCTGACCCCAATATTCTGAAATTCTCTTCCAAATCTAGGTCTTCCATGCACTCCTTTCTTTAACTTCATTGTTACCACAAAAATCCTCCTACTTGCTCCGTCCTCCCCCATGCTCAGCCAAAACAATGGAAGAAGAGACAAATATACTACACAGTCTCATTCAATTCACTAAATTGAGTTCTATATAAATCAAATGGAAAAATACCCTTTATTTCGTAAGTTTTCGAGATCTCTTTTTTTTTAAGCATTTTAACCTTTAATGCCACTCTTCGGGGTTGATAAAAAGTAATGCCGAGATTACAGGCACATGTGTACTGGCTGAAGTCAGAATATTGGAATAATCAAAATCTAATTCAACCTATGCACACAAATACATCAGGAAACCTAGCACGCCATCACCTAAAACGTGACATCCCGACTAGCTGTCATCCTCCAAAACTGCTGCCACCAACCAATCAAAAAGCTGCTAGCCAGACTGAGTTTGGCCACACTGGAGAACACTCGCTCCACATGTTAGCTGCTGTTGAAGGAAGATACAAATTGACATGCCGCTGCTGATGAAAATATGGCAGACTAACGTGATGTAATTTGGCTGGGCATAGTATACAACTATTTGATACAACTATTGCTTTTGAATTTGTAAATCTATACCAGTTATTTTGTAAAAATGCTTACCTCTTCATGCTTATTAAGTTCTTCTTGAAGCTGATGATATGCTAATTCAGAGTCCCTGAACGTCGCCTTCATTCGTTCACATTTTCCGATCACATCCTCCAGAAGTTTTTGTCTTTCTACCTCACCAACCTCACATTCAGCTAATCGTTTTTTCAACTTTGCGTGTAAACTGGTTACCGTCCTTAAAATTGAGAAAAAATTACAAAACTCATTGTATTCTCAAGAGATCAGCTCATTATGAACTCATAAGTTTTAAATCAAGATATCTATTGCAGCTTTCAGGTGTAAATAGTTTGTACTCTTCATTTGGTAAGTTCCTGCATTCGGTAAGCATGTGAGTAATCAATTGATAATCCTATTCCAACACTACTACTTAGGGGGCGACCACACAGTGAAGAAAAGAGCCTCCATCTTCTACCAACACCTCGAAAACATAAGTACACGTAGATAGGTAATCAAGTACAGCCCACATATTTTCCTATTCATAATTCCAACACCCCTCATTAATTTTTTCTTTAAAATCTAAGAAATTCTACCCCATTTAAAATTTTTAATACACATTTTAATAAATGTTATGATTTTGGCTGGTATATAACTAATGACATTTATATGAAATATATTAATGCTGGTAACTATCACCAATTTTTAAATTACAGAGTACCTTAAGGGAGTGTTGGACGTTTTAGTGAAAAAAGGTCAGCAAAGTGAAAAAAATTTTGAATTGTAAAAAACTCTCTCACTCTTTTGTGAGAACTTATCTGTAGAATTTATTTCTGAAGTGCGGTTGGTCTTATCCCAGAACACTCAGTATGCATGAAGGTAGGTACATTTAAAATTCATAATCTGCTCCGACCACTAAAAGAAACATCAGCGAGCGAATCTCGAATTGCGAAGTTCAAATTTGACTTAGGTAAGATTAAAATGATATAAAAACTTCCGTTATACCCCCCTCCCACCCTGCTTCCCTTAACTTCTTGTTGCGAATTTTTCTGTTCATATTTTGTAGCTATGCCCACTTGCTACCTAAATGAAAATTCTTCATCAATTGTGACAATTCAGCCCGGAATGAAATTCCTTAGAGCTGCAATTATACTCTACTGCACCTAGAGGCTTCGTTCTGAATTTCACCTTCATAAGTTGAATAAGAAATAAATTAGCTACGGCACTCATTCAGCATTAGATTGGTTCCTTGTACTGTAATTTGGTATCGTTTATCACACAGCCCCCTCCATGCTCCAAACAGCTCCAAACATGAGAAGCTCGAGGTAGAGTGCACCACGTGAACAAGGACCAAACCGATTCCTATTCTTTTGTTGCCTATAAGGGCAGTCATGACAGACACGTTGTTTTTGTTTGTTTTCTTGCCGGTATTTTGTTTGTTTGTGTGTTTCTTTATTATACTAATTCATTTATTAATAATATAATTCTCATTGTTGACCAGTATAGATGAGACTGATAGTGCGGGAAACGAATTTATTGTAGAGTGGAAAGGGGTGACGCAAGGGGAAAGTCATGTCAACCACCATGTTCCTTAGGTACTTTGCCCCCTAGCGCTACTAGCGGCGGACCTTGGTAGTTCGGAGCCCCATTCGACACCTACTTTTGTGTGCTTGTAGTACTTCCAAATTAGCATTTTGGTCCTAGAAAAAAATGGTGGAGTTTCCACTAAAAGTTTTCATAAATGATAGTAGGCACAAAACAATTGATGAATAAATTAGAAAATAAATACTTTTAAAATCATCGGGGTGTACAATAAAATAACAATTTGTGACTTACATTGTACAAAAAAATTACGGACGAAACAACGCTTATTTATAACTGATGCACTATGGTGATCGCTAAGGCTTGAGAGAGATGCCTGCTAGGCGATAAAAAACTGCAGCATTTTCAGGTTGGTGCACATGATTTCAAATCTATCTAAGTTGATGTAGCACAACTTTTCGAACCCGAAATAAAAAATTCGATTTTTGGACTTTTGGCCAGCTTTTAGTCTCTAGACCACTGTGGGGCTGTGTACACTCGCCCTTACCTGACCTCGGTTGCTACTACTGGTACTACTACTTACCAGAGGGCGTGGTTGGTCAAATTTTTTTGGATAGAATCTATTTTAATTGATGAATATAACTTATGGTTAAATGGGTGATACTCATTCACCACTGCAGGAATAGAAATTACGCATGACTTGAGCTCAGGAAATCACCACACCTAACTGTGCGTTAGCACTTTCATGTTTCTTCCCACTACCCATCTTACTCTTCCTTATTTTATTTAATAAGCAAATGTATTAGTGTAATTTAATCACCGTATATCTCTATTCAGTCGGTAAGCTGCTGTCAAAGGAGGAAGCATCTCCCTTTTTATAAATTTTGCCTCTTGATTATCGCGCTTCAACTCATTATAGTCTCCAATTAGCTTGCCAACTTTATCCGATATGAACATGTGGCGAGTGCTGTACTTCGGTTTAGACATGAAGAAGCATAAACTCGAACCCTCATTTTTCAATATAGAGCTCTTTGATCTCATTGGCATTCTTGATTTTTCCTGAAACTTCGACATTTTCATTGTAGGTACAAGAAATTTAAATGATACCATTCAATATTAATTTTGCACTTCGGAAGAGGAAAAGGTTTGAGGTTCTAGTCCAAGCAGGTGCAATTATTAGCTCAACTTACCTTCAGGGAAACGTTGAGTAAAATTGTAGTAGGTCAAGAAGAAGACTGTTTACTTATGCAGTTGACATGTTTACACTCAGGGCACAGTAATTTTCAAAGAAAATATTTTAAAAAACCCACGAAAGCACAGATTTTGAAATAAAAATGGAAGTTTCACTCTCCTGTGTTGGCCATCCCCCCCCCCCTCCCATCACGCCACGCCATGTTGGGGAGCTGGTTCCCCACTCTAGTTTCAAGACCGCTGAATGTTGCAGGTGAATGACTGGGCCACAGAAAAAAGGTAACAGCCTTGGTGGGCGCTAAACAGTCTTCTCCTTGACCTACTGTAATTTTACTCAACCTTTCTCTAAAGGTAAGTTGAGCAAGTAATTGAAGTACGGCCTTGGTAGAAGATCTATTACTTATGCAGCACATTTGGAGACTTCATTCACCTGCCGGTAGGGAGAAATGGCGAGGGTGCAGGAAAGAAACCAGAAGAATCCACAGGGGAAATTCTTCTGTGTAAAAGAAAGGAAACAAATGCTGCATCTTCACTAGTGGTGCACACTATTAGTGTGCAGTGGCCCTGTGAGCTCCCTATGTCCCCATACCCACCTATGCCACTAGTGGGTGCATATGGTGTCCCCCACCCCCCTTTTGTTGCCCTGAGAGTCGATGCAGGAATAAGTTTATCGGGGATAACGATAGGTCACAGTATCGTAATGTGAGATGCAAGTAAAAACAAGGCAAATATGTGTACATGCAAAAGGTCATAACATTCATGAAAATTCAGCCGTAATGCTGAATGTATCATGTGGGCCACAAAAGGGTCAAAAGTATATATATATATATATATATATATATATATATATATATATATATATATATATATATAATATATATATATATATATTAATCACTTGATTAGTGGCTCTAAGAGAGCTAATATATGAAACAAAAAGAAGGAAACACAGAAATACACTTCACAGACTAGTTTTAATATTTCGGCTTAGATGCCTTTTTCAAAATACAAGAGAAAAATAAATTTTTTGAAGAGTTAATTTACAGATTTACAACGTTGGCAAAGAAAAAATGTAATAAATGTTAGTAGCATGACATGGAGCCCCAATATGGGGCCCAGAATAGGTGCTGTTTGGAGAAGCGTGAAACTGAATCCCCGTTGGAAAGAAAGACTATGAATTGGCTAAATATAAGATGTATCATGTGAGTGTATCAATGATGTAGTAACCATCTACAAAACCCATTGGGCATTGATGCCATAAGAGCTATGGGGAGACACAATTAGGACCCGAAGACATATGGAAGATGGATGATACCATAGGGCTGCCAATTACGATGACTCCTCGAGAGAATTTGGGCCTTTCTGCAGAATGGTAGAGGCGCATTGTCCCTCGAATGAGAGGGGTCTATTGTATACATTTGCAAACATTGAGGAGCTTGGAGTCCACCCCACCAATCTAAAGATGGCTTGTAAGGCGACACCTTTCTGTGCTGCCACCGATACTGCCGCATGGCGAGTAGAATAGGCAGAGAATTTATTTATGTCGACTCCTGCTGCTTTGAGAGTCGATGACACCCAACGACTTAGCGTGGCCCCTGCTGCTGGACGGAATGGAGGGCGTGTGGTTGGCGGCAGATGATCATTATGCTGAGCCTGTGACGTGGTGTCCAAATATTGCCGTTGGGCTGAAGGGGCGCAGAGTTTCGATTCCTTTAGTCAGAAGGGATAGAAGAGAGTCGGCTCCTCCACTGTAGGGTGGGACGATTTTATGGGGAGGATACAAAGATGCGAATTCCTGATCCATCAAATTGAGTAGAATGCTTTTGATGACCATTTGTCTGTAAAATGTGACAATACCTACCCAACTGCCTCCAACTTCTTGATATTAATAAATATGTAAATCCCTATGCTCTGGACCCCACCATCCGTTGATCCTATAAGAGGGGGGACCCTCCCCATCCTGAGGAAGCTCTAGCTGTCCAAGTAGTATAATCATACCGATCACACTGAATAGGAGAGGGACCCTTGTCTACAGCTATGCCCCACCAATGCAATTCTAACCTGCCCTGGCTAGATAACGATTGTCTGACCTGAAATCTACCCCTGGTTAGACCACCATAATCCATCTGTCCTGTCCACCATAATTTTTTCCAAGTGGCGCAAGTGTAAAGTGCCATAGGGCACTGCCAGTGAACATGATACTAAAAATCCTATTGTTTTAGCCAATTTATGAATAGACAGTCGGCTGGACCCCAGAGTATCGCTCACTAATTTTTTGGCTTTTAATATCTTGCCTCTGAGGAACCCCACTAGACCACCAAACTATACACATCAACTAATCTACGAGTATATTGGACCAAACCTACCACCATACCGCCAAGTTTGCTGCGATCGCGATTCGAATCCAGCCTACCCCCACTGTCTTGTTTCACAAGTCCATCTTTAGGTAGCAGAAGTTATAATATTGTTGGGATTCACTAGTTGAAATAGTCAGGTGCTATTTCAGCCTTGGTTACCTTCTTGGTTGATACTTGCAATGTTGGTTGTTAATAAAGGTTGCATTCTTGTTCGGTTCTCGAATCTAACGTGTTGTGATTCCAAACTTAATTCATTGTACTTTTACCTAGTTCAGAACACTGGTGGCAGCGGTGGGATAGTTATCATGAGCACACGTTCTGGGTTGCCTTTCCGTGTAGATGCAACGGATGGTGAGGTTGTGGATAACGAGTCGACAAATGAAGTGATAGATGATCAGCATATTGAACACGTTTTGACAAAAGCTGGTGGTGAACAACCGAACATGCAATATTTCCGAGATTTAATCATTCAAGAAGTAGGGGAACAAGTCAATGAATCTATGAGGGAGCTTCGTGCTGCGTTACGCGAAGATTTAATAACGACATTTGGACAAATTACTGTCAACCAACCTGACCCTGATAGGTTGCATCCGGTTGACATGCACAGAGCCCACGAAATGGAAGATCAGGCAGTACCAAGTGGATCCAAGATTTGGAAACCCCGAGCCTTTGATGGAGGCGCCGATTGGAGATCATACCTCAGGCAATTTGAGGCTATAGCCGAAACAAATGGTTGATCCAACCATCAGAAGGCCATGGGGCTTGCAGCTGCTCTGTCCGGCCCTGCGCTTACTGCATTGCTTGAAATGCCACCACAGTATACATACAGTGATCTAGTCGCCTCCCTAGAAGGACGCTATGGTGTACAGAATCAAGCGGAGCTCTGCCTTGCTCTACTTCAAAGTCGCACTCAATTACCTACGGAGGACATCTCAACATATCATCAAGCAGTGAAGGAACTTGCGCGTAAAGCGGGATTGGATTCTAAAAGAGATAGTGAAGTAGCAAGCTATTTTTTTAAGGGACTTCAAGACCCCAAGCTCAGAGAATGGGTAACAAATGTATGGCCTGCCTGTGGCAAAACAAGCTTGACAGATGCCTTGATATTAGCATTGCGCATGGAGGTTGCCAACAGAGCTAGGCCTATCAGATGTGCAACCGTGGACCAGCTACCGGAAGGAGAGGTAGAACAACTTTACCAAGTAAATAAGCAACGATTATGTTGGCGCTGTGATTCCTCACGCCACATATTTCGCAACTGTCCAACTCGGAGGCAAAGAACAAGAAAAGATTCTACTAACCAAAAGGAAAAACTTGCGGGAAACGACGACCGGTCGGCCTGAGGGGTGCTGACCCGACCGGTAAATCAACGGCACCTACATTGCATTCCGCCATTTCATCAGAAACTTATTGTTTACATCGTCTGGCGACATCATGAGGCGCACTGGGGCTCAGTTAAGGTCAGCCGGTTCCATAAGTCTCCGCGCTGTGTCTGGTGACACTGTTCCTGTGTTGGGAGAAGCTGACCTAAATTTTGACATTGGTGATGGTCAACCAAGAAAACATACCAGCCTAGTAGCGAATATTCAAGAAGAATGCATCTTGGGACTGGACTTCCTAGCCATCCACAAATGTGTCATTGATCCAGCTAACTCTGTTGTTCATGCAGGGGGAAAACAGCTTCCAGCGCTGGCGGTAAGTGAAGAAGAAATCTTTGAGGAACAGATCGGAGAAGAGAATGAAGGTTTTGTGACATTGAACTACTACGAGGAAAACAGAATAGCCACATGTATAATGAATACGCCTGATCATACAAAAAAGTTGATACTAGGGGACGAACTGTTGCCAGAACAATTGTGTGATGTACAGCGACTCATAGGTGAGTTTGCTGACATTTTTGCTCGGGATGCCTCAGACATGGGTAAAATTGAAGGTTGTACCCATACCATAGATGTTGGTACAAATCATCCCATTCGCCAAGCCCCTCGACGGATACCTCCCGCGCGGTTGGCAGAAGTTGATAAACTTGTGGCGGAAATGGAAAAAAATGGCATAATTGAGCCATCTAAGAGCCCTTGGGCCAGCCCGATTGTGCTTGTAAAAAAGAAGGATGGAAGCACCCGATTTTGCATAGATTACCGCCGATTAAATGACGTCACCAAAAAAGATTCCCATCCCCTCCCCAAAGTTGACGAGCTAATCTGTGGTCTTGAAGGAAGTAGCTGGTTTTCAACCTTGGACCTCCAGAGTGGGTACTGGCAGATTCCTATGGCAGAGGAGGATAAAGAAAAAACGGCATTTTGTACGCCCTGGGGGCTTTGGCAATTCAAAGCTATGCCATTTGGACTTTCTAATGCGCCAGCTACATTCCAAAGAGCAATTGGTCGAGTATTACATGATTCCATTCGACATGGTAGGGTCAAGGTGTACCTGGATGATGTCCTTCTGGACACAGGGACCTTTCAGGAGCACGTGAGTTGGCTGAAAAAAGTGTTCGAAACATTTCGTAATGCCGGGATTAAATTAAATGCTAAAAAATGCCGTTTGTTTGGGCGGAGAGCTTCATATCTGGGGTTCATTGTATCAAAAGAAGGAGTGGCTACAGATCCTGAAAAAGTCGAAAAAGTAATCCGGTGGCCTGTTCCTACAACAGGAAAGCATCTGCGCTCATTTCTAGGGTTCTGCTCGTACTATCGAACTTTTGTGCCAGATTTTGCCAAAAGAGCGAGTACATTATATGCCTTGCAAGACCAACCAAATTTTACATGGAATGAGACGGCTCAAGCGGCATTTGATGATCTGAAAACATGTTTGGCACAACCCCCTGTCTTGGCTCATTTAGACCCTACCGCTCCTTTTGTTCTCGATACTGATGCGAGTGACCACGCAATTGGAGCTGTTCTTTCACAAATTCAAGATGGTAGGGAGAAGGTCTTGAGCTATTTCAGTCGATGCTTGAAGAAAGAAGAAAGACGTTACTGCACAACCCGGAAGGAGCTCTTGAGCCTAGTGGAAGCTTTGAAGCAATTTAAATCATTTGGCCTACAGTGTGGAGCACCATTCAGAGTTCGAACGGACCACGCTTCACTGCAATGGCTGAGGAATTTTAAGGAGCTTGACGGTCAATTGGCGAGGTGGCTAGAGGGAATAGCATCATACAACTTTCAAGTCGAACATCGACCTGGACAGAAACATCTGAATGCCGACGGACTATCAAGGCGGCCATGTAAAGTTGATAAATGCAAGTACTGTCCTAGGCAAGAACAAAAATTCCCCACGGACTTCGGCACAACCTACTTGACGCGCATTCAGCCACCTCACGAGGAATGGGTTACACTACAAAAAGAGGATAAAATCCTAGGACAGGTTTATCAGTGGGTAGTGGAGAAAAGACGACCAGATTGGCAAAAAATAGTTGGCCTGGGAGAAGAAACGAAAGCGCTATGGGCCATGTTTGACTCCCTCTCAATAGAAGATGAACTGTTGGTGCGACGTTGGGAAAATGCGTCTGGGAGGTGCACTACAAGTCAACTATTGGTGCCCAAATGTTTACAAACGGACTTGGTGGGGGAAGCTCATAGGTTGGGACATTTCGGAAGGAGGCGAACTCTGAATTTCATTCGCAATCAGTACTATTGGCCCGGGATGTCCAAGGACGTCAAAATAGTCTGTGCATCATGTGAAACGTGTGGTAAACGAGGGAAGTTTGCCCCTAAGAAAAAAGCTCCTCTTCAGCCATATTACTCTGGGGTTCCTTTCGAGCGGCTATTTATTGACGTCCTTGGTCGTCTTCATCAGACTAAACGGGGTAATCAGTACATTGTAGTTGTATCGGATGCATTCACTAAGTGGCCGGAAGCCTTTGCGGTTCCCGATCAACGGGCGGAGACCATCGCTAAAGGCCTTGTGGAGACGGTTGTGTCACGATTTGGAGTCCCTAGAGAACTTCACTCTGACCAGGGGACTATGTTCGAATCTGAAGTGTTCCAAGAGATCTGTCAACTGCTCAACATCCACAAAACTAGAACAACTCCGATGCACCCCCAAAGTAACGGTCAAGTCGAAAGACTGAATCGAACCCTCATTGACATGCTTGCAAAGGTTGTGGACGACAGACAGGATGACTGGGATGAAAGGTTACCGTGGGTGTTGTTAGCCTACCGAGCTTCAGAACATGCCGCCACTGGATTCTCTCCGGCTAGTCTGGTAATGGGACGAGAGGTGACGCTTCCTTTGCACTTGCAAACGGGGAAATCGCCAGATGCTACTACGGTCACCCAGTATGCTCAACAGTTGAACACACACCTGGAGGAAGTTCATCAAACAGCGCGACAACATCTTCAAAAAGCTCTAGAAAACTCAAAAAGACGTTACGATGTTCGACGAGACATACCCCGCTACCAAGTTGGCGAGAAAGTGTGGTTTCACTGGCCTAGACGGAGAGTGGGAGTCACCCCGAAGCTGCAGTCGCCTTGGGTTGGGCCTTGTGTAGTTTTAAAGAGAATATCAGACGTTGTTTTCAGAATACTGACACCTAATCGTAAGCGCAAAGTGGTGCACGCAGATAAGCTGGCGCCCTATCGATCACCAACGGCTCATCCTTCAAAGGGGAAGGGGAGTGATGTTGGGATTCACTAGTTGAAATAGTCAGGTGCTATTTCAGCCTTGGTTACCTTCTTTGTTGATACTTGCAATGTTGGTTGTTAATAAAGGTTGCATTCTTGTTCGGTTCTCGAATCTAACGTGTTGTGATTCCAAACTTAATTCATTGTACTTTTACCTAGTTCAGAACAATATAGAAGAAGAAGATCTTTATTGGCTGCCTGTTACATAAGCTTCATGGGCTTTCTTAGTTGTAACATAAAGTATTATCTTATTAAAAAAATACATTCTTAGGCCTTAAACTAAAACACCGCACCAGTAAAATGAAAAATACAAAAATTTGAATTATACATAAATGAGAATATAACCAAACTTCTCAGAATAAAATGTATGAATGAAGAAAAATGAAATACATAAATAATAACTAAAATAAATAAATAAAGGATTAATAAATTCAAGTGGGTGGGTGTGGGGATTAATAAGTGAGAAATACTATGTGATACTATAGTGCCGCTCAGTAAGACTCCAAAAGGTAGAAAGCTCTGAAGCAGATTTACAAACCATAGGTACGGAATTCCAAAATCTCGACCCCGAAATCTTCAGGGAATGGACCCATTAAATTGAACAGAAGTTTCGTTTCGTTTTGTGAAATGAGAATTCTATTGCAATTATATTGTTAATTAAAAAAGCGTATTGCCGGCGCCATTTTCCTTTCGTCCGATGGCCCTGGCCAATCAGAGAGCTCATCCTAGCAATCCGTGAGCTAACCCTCCATTCAAAGCCGGGTTCGGGGGCTAACCCGAAATGTTATTTACATCTTATTCTCAACAACGCAGAGGTAATCTGACCCCTGTTCTAGATGCCTGGCCTTGGAATGAAATCCTCTTCCATTTAAAAACAGGAAAAGTACCTACTTTTTCACACTCATGTGAACCCATGCATTTCACAACATGGGTAACGCTCATTCCCTTCTTAAGGGTACCCTTGCACTTGAGGCTCGAATATGAATTCAACCATAAATCAGTGTTAATTACAAAGTTACAGTGTGAAAATATCAAAGTAAAATCAAATGTAGGCACTCACTTTGGATCAAAAAGGATGTCGACGTTCTTTACTGGTCAAGACGGTCCGGATAACTTCTAAAAATTAATCTACTACTGACTAAGGAACAACTACACAATCAACACATGAGAAAAGGTGAAATATCTACTAAATACATTCCAAACTAAACCCTTCTAATCTACATACGCACGATTTTAGCGAATTTTTAGGAGATTTAGAAGATCATTACAATTTTCCGCCCTCACGATTTTAGCAAATTTTTAGGAGATTTAGAAGATCATTACAATTTTCCGTCCTCACTAGCACTGAGGATTTGACGATCTTGACAATATATAAATAATTATGTGATACCTACTCAATTAGTTTAAAAACTAACTAGAGTTGAAATTTGGTCATAATTGAATTATCTCCATGAAAACAAATACAATAAATAAAAACAAATTTGATAATTTTCGTCATTGTACCTATCGATTTTGAGACCTTATTATCAAAACTTGCGCGAAAACGTGTTACAACGCCCTTTAAAACTAACACTTTAGCAATATCTATTTTTAGCGCTATATTTAAATTAAATCACATTTTTATGCCCACGATTGCTCTCTTCTTACTTTTGCAATGCCAACTCCAAGGTCAAATATTTATCTCTTGGAATAGTAAGTACAACACACACATATAATATGGATGATATTGAAGTCGAATATAGAGTTTTTTTATAATTATTTTTCAGTAATGAACGTTTGTAGAGGACCAATAAAAACGGAAGTTTAATCTCCCTGTAAAATTGTTGGCTCATATACAAAGAGACGTAGATTTCGAATACTTGAAACTCGCAGTTTTTAGGAAGTGAACAAATTTTTTTAAGGCAAACAAATTAATATATTTATGAAACGTTTAACATTCAAGCATAACACAAATTTCAAAAGTTTGGAGATTTCGTAGAGATATTGAATTCGTATGTTTAAATTTCCAATACCAAAAACCATGTGTTAATAAACATAACAACTCGAGAGGTTCAAATTTAAACAAATAAATTCAATACGAATATATATACATATATATCGTGGTCAGTCATATTTTTGCTCCATTCCATTACATTTTGAGTATTCTTTCTTTTGATAATTAGATCCCTACATTAAATCGGAAAGGGAGTTACGTGACTCTCGTCAGGCACACATGGGTCTGGAACAATCGACAGAGGCGTGCTGGTACTAAGGCATCATAGTGATTGCACAATCAGAGGAAAGGAAATATGTTCGAAAGCTCGGCACGGTTCCCACTCGAGGCCATTCAATAATATAAGGGCTGGTGACAACGCCATTTCGTGCATTCTATTCTGAGCGATCAGATCGAATAAGCGTTGTAAAGAGTGATTGTTGAATTCTGCATTCAACTTATACCCATCATATATAATTCGTTCGTCTTCGGCTCAAAAAGCACGCTCGTGCCTGCAATTTGCATAGATTTATTAACCCCAAGGTGTAACATTCATGGGTTGACGCATGGGTAGTTTTTTCGTTTGATTCGGATAAAAGTCGGTTCATTGAATCGAATGACACCACCCGGAACAACTATTCACACCACATATTATTGGGGGAAAAGAGAAACGAAATATCGTCAACACGAATCGAATAGCGACTTGCTCATGCAGGAGTAGGCAGACAGAACGTCTGCCAATAAGCAATTTCACCTATTATTTTATAATGACAGTTGAGTGGCTTTAAGAAGAGCTTTCCCAAAAGCTGCAATATGAAGGGTGACAATTGGAAAGAGGCGATGATTGGAAGTGGCCAAAACAGTGGTATATAGAAGAGCTGAATGAAGTCACATGGGAACAAACTCATAACCCCCCCCCCCCCCGTCCGCCTGTGAGTGGGGCGAAGTGCGATCGACCTATGACGTCAATGGGGTTGCAAACTAACATGGTCCACCACTAGGAATGCTAGGGAGTCCATAGAAACATGGCTGTTGACACGTTTTTCACTGTAGTTGATACCTTGCATCACTCTTATAACTATATAATTCGTTCCCCGCATCTGGAAAAGAGAGAATCATATCAGTAATAAATGAATTATTATAAAACCTAAATACCTACCTACTCATAAACGGAAAGGTCTGTCAAGTTGGGTGGGCAGAAGGTATAGCATACGTCACACATTATGTAACATCGAGAGTTACTTGAGGAACAAAGTAGGTACGAATCGAAATGATCAAATGATGAAAAAAAAAGAAAAAAAAAAAAAAACCGGGTGTCCCAAAAGTACCCCTCCCCCCAACTTTTCTCCACAATTTGTGTGATATCGAATTGAAACTTGGAGTGTTTTTGGGGAGCCTGATACCATGTTTTAGGCAAAAATCAGGAATTAAATCTAAAAGTTTTTGAACTATTCGAAGGGGGGAGTAATATCAACGTTTGTTACGTACCTTACGGAGGAATCCGTCGTACCTTACTATTACGGATCTGTGTGATAATTATAAATCCTTTTCTAAAATGAGCTCTTGGGCTTTGGGTAAATGGGCTTTTCTAGCCCATGTGCTGATGTTTCTCTTTTTTCCTATTTTACATTTTTTAAAGCAAAATCACAAGTCTACAATAGTGCATTAATATAAGCTGACATAGATGAGTACCTGTGTGAACTCTACACGTACCTATTACCTGATGTCCTAAATATACCTTACATGGCGAAACCGGTCGACCACTGAATAACTCATTAACTCAGGAAGACTCATTATAAACTTCCACCCTCAACCCATACAGTCCAAATGAATCGAATGGCAAAGGAATTGGATGTAAGCCGCACAACCCCTGAAAATGTCATGAAAAATTGGTCCGTTTGTCTCAGAGTTTTACCTGTGTTAATGTAATCAATTTTAATTTTCGCAAGCGCAGTATTATTCAAATCTTTGTCGAACATATACACAACTCCCCCCCCCCAGAGTTTGAACGAAAATGGACCAATAGATGATGAGAAATCGACATTATAAGAAGTTCACGTTTGCAAATTTTCGTTTCCATCATAATTGAAAAATATCACGTAGACCGAAAAAAAAGAAAAGGATTGATTGGGAAACTATGTTTGGTGTAAAGGTGGAACTCTTTACAAAAAGCTCTTTCAGTATAAATAGTTGTGTATTCGAAAAACAATTGTTGATATCTCTTATTAACTGGAACTATTGAGAAGATTTAATTAGAAAATATATACTTCAAACGAACTGAACAAAGAACAGAAAATGATGAATATGGAAAATAATTTAGTTGTAAGTCATGTATCTCGGGGTGGCTGAGAACTTAGCATAGGACTTGATGACTTTGTTGACTGCTTCCAGGAAGTCTTTTTCAGTGGCGACTTTCCTTCTGGCACGGATGGCGAACATGCCGGCCTCGGTGCAGACAGACCTGATCTCAGCACCTGGGAAAGGAAACAAAGAAATGATTTACTGCGCAGTGAATTTGGGTGAAACAGTTATGGGGGTCGGATGAAAGATGGGTTAAAACAGCGACGAGTGGACTTATCAGTTGCTCGTTAGAAGAAGTCTCACTCAAGCAAGGTTGTTGTCACAAAGTGTTTAAGTCAGTGACTGAAGAAGAGAAAATGCTGCATAAGGGAATCTAATGTTTACTCTGTGGTTCGAGAGGGAATACATATTAAAGTTTGGGTGCCACATTACCAGCTGTGCTGGCACAAAAATTGAAGGTACCTCAACAGGATTCGAACTCAAGTTTTCCAGAGAGGAGCACAGAAAAAGCCTCTTAACCACACGGCTACCAAGACCAATAAACCAAGTCTCTTAGACTGTGGGGGTTCCCCTGCATGTAACATAATCAACACTCCGCCTCTCGCTTGGATGGCAAAAGGACCATTATCAGCAGAAAGAGAAGCCCCCCCCCCCCCCCCCCCCCCCCTTAATGTAATCTTTCTTTAAATCTTTTGTCACCAAATAGCGCACCAGATAGCTTTTCTTGGTGTCTTGGTTCAGTGACATGTTGAAATATTTCATTAAGTTTTAGCCAATATTTGAAGAAAATAAGCTAGGTACTTAGTCAAAATGTGAAAAATTGTCCGATTTCAAAAATGTCATCCTTTTGTTTATGTAGTAAAGACGAAGTCAGTACCATCAACCAAAAAATTCAGAAGATAAGGCTGGAGCTATTGAAGGAGGACGCTGGTGATATGGAAGAGTAAAAGCTTTTAATATTTTATTTCATTGTAAACCTACCAATATTCATTAACTTTGCTATTCATAATATACATATATATATATATATATATATATATATATATATATATATATATATATATATATATATATATATATATATATATATATATATATATATGTATGTGTGTGTGTGTGTGTGTGTGTGTGTGTGTGTGTGTGTGTGTGTGTGGGTGTGTGTGTGTGTTTCCGTTTTAATCTACTTTCTCCTATTTATTATTCTATTCAAAGAAATGGATTCGGTATTTTTACTGGATTTTTTCTTGTTTATTGGCGTTGTATAATTAAATTCATGTTGCCAGCAAATTGTTTATAGCATTAACATAAAATATACAGAATTAAACTGAATAGGCTTTTCCAATATAGCTTAAAAGTGCATCTACCAGAGTTTAACGTTTGAATTTCCAAGAATTAACTTCAAATCACTGTCTTCCAGAAATCTTCCCCTCAATCTTCCCTCTTCTGTGACTCAATTCCCTCACAGTGACCACATTCCGGCGAATCAGCAACATGGATTTTATGTAAGCTACTGTTCAGTAGAACATGCCCAATTCTCATTCGAACTCATGATAATTCTAATTTTAGTAGATAATATGATTAAAAATAAATAACAACTATATGAAATAATTTATCTTGCGCTTTTTTGTTTCACTGAAAATATTAATAAAAACAGTTGATTTGTTAACTGTTAAAACAATTTAAAATCTGCAAAAAAGTGAATGGCAATCTAAATGTCACCCTGTGCAAAACATTTGCTGCGGAACAGGGCACGCACAGCAGAGGGTTACCTGTCAATAATGAAATTCATTCCCTAGTATCGAGTTCAACTTACCGGTGCTGTTGGGGCAGAGACGGGCAAGCAACTCAAAACGAATGTCCCTTTCGACACTCATGGATCTAGCATGGATTTTGAAGATGTGAGTCCGCCCTTCGAGGTCAGGCAGACCGAATTCGACTTTACGGTCCAAACGGCCTGGCCTCATGAGCGCCGGGTCCAACGTGTCTGGTCTGTTGGTTGCCATCAACACCTGTAACATGAACATTCCATCAAAGATTTTGTCTTGATTATTGCTCAAGGTTGAGGCAGAGTAATCATCGGAGACAATACAAATTTCATTAAAAAATCAAACTGAAAATTAATATAGTTCTGGCCATTACGATGATAGATAAGTGAAGAAACCAATAGGCGCAAAAGTAAAATTGTTCAGGACTGGCCAAAATACTAAAAACCAAGTCCAGTCATGCAGCATGACCCCATGAGCGAATTTTTGAAGAAATCTTCGACATTTCAGTCGCTATTGATCGTGTAGAGAAATTTTAGTTAATGATTTTGATAGACAAACATGGAATCAAATTATTAAAAATAATTAGGAGGTACTCATACTTTATTATTATTAAAGAGAGCGACCGAGAGAATCGGAGGACGGAATATTTCACAGAGTAAACTCATCAGTTGTGATTACATTTTTTTTTTTTAACAAGCACCTACTACCTACGTTTTAAACAGCATGGTTCTAGGATTGGTTATACAGGGATACTTCCATAAGAGTAGTTCAATCTGAATTTGGACAATGTTTCATGCAAATATTACCGATTTTTACAACTAGAAATTTTTGAAAACTTGATACATATTCTTATAGGAAATTTTACGCTGATTCCGAATACACCATACTTTAGTATGCTGCAAAAATTATTTCGTACAACAAATCGCAAAAAATTGGCTATTTTGAAATTTTTGGCTACATTTTTGAAAATTTCAACCCGAAGATGTAATGCGATCATGCTGGCCAACGAACTTGAACTTTCGTTTTGTGTCCTTAACATTTTAAAATTTGTTTGAAGTTTCTAGCACAATTCTACAGACAGTTATCGTCTGGAATGACACATACATACATATATACATACATACATACATACATAAAAAAATGCGTTAAACTTCAGAATATGATTCAGAATAGCCTGAAACGGATTTCTGCATAAAATTTTTTCAAAAACTCACATTCTACAAATTGTGAGGCGAGAGCAATAGCTTAATTTTCTTCAAAAATTCGCTAAAAGTGATATTTTCTCGTAGTAAGGTTTTGTGTATGTTGTGGCCCGAAATTCTTTGTTACCGCGAAACAATTCGAAATCATGCCTTTCCCTGGGTGAAACCCGGGAACAGATCGCCACACTGTAGTCCAGAATCTCAATGACGGGATCGATATCTGTAGCACCTTTTTTAGGATGTCCCTTTGAAGATAGGCTTCGTGAATAGAGGTACGACCTATTAAATTTTGTCCTGGGGATGTGGGACAACAGAGAAAAAAAATAACCCTATACAAACCTGTTTCAGACCCTTTTAAGACCAAATCCGTGGAAAAACCAGCTGTATTTGTGTGTAACAAACTTAGGGCCGGTTTCGCCAAAGTTTTTAATCAACGTTTACTCATTAAACCGAAGATCTCAGCTGTTAAACCTACTCCGGTTCAGATAAATAAATGATCAAATGCGCTAAATCAACGATCAAAACTAACCAGCCAAATTTGGGTTGTTAGCGTTCAAATCAACGATTTACTAGGTAGGTAGTTCTTTTCATGACCGAAATCCTTTTTAGCTACGTTTTCCCATCTATTTTGCTACATTTTCCTAGTTATTTCCTATGTTTTCCTCCATGCACGAAAATTAGCCACAGAGGATTGATTAGAGCATTGGTTTTTGAGGACGAATTTGACGAGGATGATATGAAGACTTTACAATTCACCGTCCTCGTTGGATTAGGGAGAGTATAGCGGATTTCAATCTCAATCGATTTTCAGAGGAGAAAACTACTGTTTTGTCAGTCCTTAAACAAATTGATGATAGCATTGAATACACAAGTCACGGGCAGTTTAAAGGCAACTTTAAGTGCACACACTTGAACGATATTTTGAAAATTCCACTTAAAAGTTTTAAAACATGAAATTTGGTGGATATATTAGTAAATATTGTACTAAAATTAGTCGACATCCTACACACTGAAACTTTTATCCAAAATTCTGAAAGTGACAACTAGTCTACAAAGAGTTAAAAGTGTTTATTAAGTAGTGAAAAAAGTCTATTTTGAATATTCCGTATAATTTGAATAGTCCATGCAAGACTGGGTTTTTCATGTTCTAAAAATAATTCTTTGTTAACCACTCACTTTGATGTTGCCACGTGGGTCAAATCCATCGAGTTGGTTGATGAGCTCCAACATAGTTCTCTGGACTTCATTGTCACCTCCAGCGCCATCGTCGAAACGAGCTCCTCCTATCGCGTCAATCTCGTCAAAGAAGATGAGGCAGGCTTTCTTGCTTCTGGCCATTTCGAAGAGTTCTCGAACCATCCTGGCACCCTACGAACGTACAGGATTTTGAATTGACGCCATAAGACCTTTTATGCATTATTATCAAGTGTTGCGTTGGGTAAGACAAATATATGCTCCTTTCTTAGTATTGCGTATTTTAAATTTATTTTCAAATCGAACCGAGTTGTCTGATGCAGCCTCCGCGGGAATGTTGGGCAGTATACTGGTCGTACAGTTCAATCAAAAGGTGGCTGGAGAAAGGTGCGTAACTAACGATGTTCTAGAAGAGTCCTTAGTTAGCAGAAGTGAAATGATTATTGAGACGACTGTCAGAAGTAAAAAAATCAGTATTGCTTAAAGCACCACTGCCTGAGATGGAATTTGTGGTTAATAGTCGACCATTGATTCGGGGTGGACCGTTCCAGGAGTAATGATACAAGGATTGGATCCGAAGTGGGATCGGTATCAGCTCCCAATTTTACCGATCCACTAGAATTGGAACAAAATCACCGTGATCGCTCTTATGGATATAGAATCTGCCTCATTTCGAAGAGGCAATCACTGAAAAAAGGTCAAATCCAGCAGCATGATCGGATGAGAGAATCTTTCCTAAATTATCGTATTACATTATGTTGAATTGTTTTGAAATTTTAACACTTAGAGTAGGTAGTAAAAAATTGTTGACTTCAAATTATATGGCAAAACAACTTGTTCTAGATGATACTCTGCGATTCGAATATAAATTTTGGATTTTTAAAGCTTTTTTGCAGATATTTATGAAATTCAAGTACAGTATTCAACAAAATTGTGTGCATAAATTGTATAATGTTCTAGTTCAATGTTTATAAACTTTTTTTGACTACAATTTTACTAAATAATATAAATGTAACGACTTTTATTTTAGCCGTTTTTAGTTATTATTTTCTGCATTTTTTTGAAATTTCACCAATTTAATTTGCTCAAAAAGTGCAGGCTAACGAACTCATCCTTTATTTTATAAAGCTTGATTTATTGGCGCAAGAACGGAATTTCAATTTCAATCCTAAGTAGAGTTATCGTCTGGAATGACGAATATTTATGTACACATATATTTTATTAAAATACCTACGTATCATATTGAGGTTTTGAATTTTCTATTTCATTAACCCAGTGGTCTCCCACCAAAGTAATTTTTCCTTCTACGGAACGAACCGAAGTATCCAACTGCACGACGCCTTTGGGAGAAAACCCTGACGGGATCAATACCGGATTGTAACAGAAAAAATACCCTAATCCCTACCATTGACACAAATCTCAGTAGACTCATCTAGAGTATCCCACTCCAAACTATAACCTGTTCTGAGATGCAAAGGCAAAGGTGTAATGAGTAGTATCAATAATTAATTGGATGTTAGCATCCACTGTGTTGTCCCTAGGATTGCTAGGGTATGATTTGGAGCAGATACTATAGCCAAGGGCCAAGGCATTATACAGGGTGTCCCAAAAGTAACCCCCCCTTAAGTTTTCCCACAAAATTGTGAGATATTGAAGCGAAACTTCGAGAACGTTCTTGGGGTACCTGACACTAAGCTTTCATAAAATAAAAAATCAGGAAAAAATCCAAAAGCTTTTGGACTACCCAAAGGTTCTTGAATTGGGTACTCAGAAAAAAATCCATTTCTTGCCGAGTGACACCTCATTTCAAAGATTATTTTATTGCAACAAGCGATGATGAAACCAGTATTGCGATATGTTACTCCATTCTCGGATTAGAGCCAATGAACCAAGAAGAAGTGCGATTTCTCCTAAAAGTACTTATCTTTAGAACATATCGAGCTCCTTTGTGGATTATCAGCTCTAATCCTAGAGAAGAATAAGATATCGAAATTCTGGGTTCATCGTCGAGTTCAGCACTAAAAAATCTTCAAAATGACGTGTCACCCTTTGGGTAGTCCAAAAACTTTTGGATTTTCCTCTGATTTTAATTTGTTCAAAACTTATTATCAGGCAACCCAAAAACGCTATCCATGTTTCATTTCGGTATCTCAAAAATTGTGGAAAATTCCTCGGGTGGGGTGGGGGGTGTTACTTTTGGAACACCCTGAAAAGGAAAATCGCAGACTGCGCACTGGCCAGTGCAGCACTAATATATCCCCCGTTTTTCCATACGAAAAGTCAATTCCGCACTGCCGATTCTGCTATCGAATGGAAGAAAAAACATTTGGTAGTGAAAGGGAGAATATAAAAGACGAGGTTTAGCACCTATTACTATTAACTATAACTAGAACTATTTTATTCATGAAAGGTTGCAAGTAACGAACCTAGAAGAGAATGAGTTAACGAAAGCCCCCGTTAACCCCCCCCCCCCTCCATTAAAAAACCCCTCCATTCTAAATATAGTGTAAAAATATTCTTATAAATCACAGGTTAAAGGATGTGGCAGCAAATCGGGTGATTTTGAAAAGGGGAGGAGGGCCTAGAAAGCGGGAGGGTGGGGATTCAGAGGCCACTGATACATTCCAAGAATTTCAGTAACAATGGGGCATTGGACCAAACTATTCTGGTTGAAAACAAAAACGTTACTTATGTTATGATTTTAAAAAGAAAATTAACATATTAGTTTTAATTAACAAATAACTTCATCGATATGTCATTACAACAGATATTAAATAGTTAGTTTATACATCATTTTGTACAATATATAAACTTGTTTTTGAAGCCAATAAATTAAAAATAAAACTTACTTCTCCAACATATTTCTGAACAAGCTCTGAGCCAATGACACGGATGAAGCAGGCGTCTGTGCGGTTGGCAACGGCCCTCGCGCAAAGCGTCTTTCCTGTGCCAGGAGGTCCAAACAGAAGGACTCCTTTAGGTGGCTCGATCCCGAGATTAACGAATTTCTCCGGCTAAAATTAAAACAGGACGTTACAATGGAGAAAGGTAACGTTTCTGTACGTCAGAGGTAAGTGTCATAACCCCCCTCCCTATAGAAATTAACTAAATATGGTGAATGCATTTATAACCTGAAAGTCGTACTTCCAGGAAAGAGGGAAGGCTTGCCAAGTTAAGTGAAGAATATAGCTCCCTCACTAGTGGTTACCTTAGTTAGCACACAAAAGAATTCACTAATACCACTAATATTTGAGCCAGGAGCGATGCAATTATGTATGGTGAATAATTTAGGCTATACCTATAAGCACAATGGTATTGGATTAGCTTACGTGAAGCAGTGGCGTTTCCACAACTTCCCTGAGTTTTTCTATCTGTTCCTTGCAACCGCCAACGTCACTGTACGTCACATCAGGTTTCTCTTCCACCTGCATCATCGTAACGGTTGGGTCGATTTTGGGGGGAAGTGGAATGTGGATTTGATACTTGTTGCGATCAACTCTAATAAACAAATAAACCACAGAAAAAGTTTGAAAAATATAGGAAAATAACAATTTTACACACAGATAAACTCAAGTGTGCTTACAAATAAGTTGTTTGTTAAAATATTGCATGCATTACAGAGACGTCCCTACAAAATGGATTGTTTATAATTTTGGTGAGAGTCAAAATAAGTGAAAAAACAGAAATATCATGATTTCGCGGAATTATCCCCCCCCCCCCCATTAAACCCCTCCACCGACAGTAAATTTCCATCCAACTTCCAGCATAAAACCTGAAACTCCTGACATATTTTCCAAACTGGACAAAAACATAATTGAACAAAAAAAAAAAAAAATCATGAAATCTGACGAGAACAGTTAAAAAATTATAATTTATTAATATTATCCCCTCCATAATGAAATTTTGAAACTCCCGATATACCTTCCAAAACTATACCGAATTCATAGTTGATTAAAAAATAATCACGCGAATCTGACGAGATTAGTTAAAACATTATGATTTATTACTATTAGCCCCCTCCATTCACCCTAACCAATTATGAAATTTGAAACTCCTGATATATATGATCCAAAACTAGACCAAATTCATAGTTGATTTTAAAAAATCACAAAAATCGGACGAGAAATTTCAAACCATCATGAATTACCCCATCATTATTACCCCCTCCCATGATGAAATTTGAAACTCCTGACATACTTTCTAAAACTATATCGAATCCATAATGGAACAAAATAAGAATCAGGAAAATCAGTAGAGATTTTTAGCTTGACCAGCACTTGAAAGAGTCGTTAATTATCCCCCCACCTCGACAGCAAATCCGAAATTCCCAAGGTCACAACTAGATTAAAATTGGAATCGAACCAAATAATAATCACGAAAATCGGGTGAGAATTGTGGCTTGGGCAGCGTCGACAATATTTGTCACACACACAAACATACACCTATGGTTTTTTTCTCACGGATTTGGTCTTTGAATGGTAAGGTACATACCTCGCGATCTTACTGAATTAAAAAGTTTGTAACAACTGGAACATTTTCAATAAGTTTTGAGTTTGCACAAAATGTCTTCTACCTAGATAATTTGACTTTATTTTTGTTGAACCAAATAAACATAGACGTAATTTATTGAAACAGTGCACTTTACATGAATACTTTACGAAATTTACATGAACAGTGCGCTTATGTGACAAAATGAATCAATTGATTAAAAAATAAATGAATTACTCTATTCTAAGTTTAGCACCGTAAGTTGAGTAGGATAGAAATTAACCTTGCAGGTCCCTCGAGTGATCAGTTCGCTTCCGAACATTGTAACTGTATTCTTAATTCAAATTTCAACACCATAGGTCGATCAGGAAAGATTTCACGAAACCGTAACGTGAATATCATAACCACATTTGATAACAGATTTTCATAACATTTCGAGATCGAATATAGTAAAAAAATTTGTGGTGAAGTATTATTATCTCCAATAATGTTAATTCTTATAGGTTAGCAATTATATTCACGAAAAAATATAAGTACGAAACAAGAAATTACAGACGTTATAGTTCACAAGTTATCAGGGAAGAGTTTCTCTCCACAAGCAAAGTTTCGTTATCAGAGCATGTATCTCACAGTACCGATTTTCACATTTTCATAATTAAAATACATCTTTTCGTTCAATAGTAAATATACTTGTCGATATAGCCACAATAATTAAGTATACCAATATAAATGTATTTACCCGACTCTCATTCCTTCTTCAATATCAGTTGGTGCCACAGAATCAGCCAGATCGACCACAAACTTGGCAAACTGTTTGACGTTGATGATGTACTTTGGATCATCCGAGTCTGCATTGATAATTTTAGTGCATCTTGCCACCTATACAAATACATTAGAGATAAATCAACTCACATCAGTAAAGAACTACAAATATAATTATTTTCAACAAGACCCATCTAGTCAATCGGAACACATACAGTCATGACACAAATTAAGGGGAAGCTTGGGAAATTAGTGTTATTGAAAGTTTATCGATCAGCATTAGCGACAAATTTACTGGAGCTGGTTCCAATGTCAAAAAGTTCTAGACAGTCCGATATCTCCACTTGTCATTACTTAATGCAATATTGTTGTATCTCAACCTCTCAAATTTCTATCAAAGCAAATCTGTGTTATCAGTTATACACGTTGTTGAGGTTGTGGTCTAGATAATGTTCAAATGATGACTAAGTGAGTAGTGAGTTATAAGTTGAGAAATAGAACAAGAAAGTGATGGTGATGAAGCCTGGACTGACAAAACCCTTAAGAAATATGCCAAACTAACTCTAACAAGGAAAGACAGATCTGATCATTTCCCCGGAGAGACCAGGGCACTGTCGGAATGTGATCAGTTTAGGAAAGGACAGGTGATGAATGTTGGTCCAGAGCAACCAGGGCACCATTGTACTCGGAAGGAAGGACAGTTCGTCGTTGGAAATCGCATAGACTCTAGGGCCTCTTAGCGCGTTCCCCCTGGTTGAGGCCAGTGGAACTCCACCTTGAAGGGGGCACACACAAGGGGGCTTAACCCCACTCCGTCCTGCATGATTGCAGCACATGTAGGGAGAGGCCACGGTAGCCCCTGGGCCTGGGTCCGCACGTATGCCACACGTGTAGTACAGTGTCATTAGACACCCCCAGTACAGGGGAAGGAAGGACAAGGTACTGGAGCCCTATGGGTACCGTCATCTCCTCAGCAAGGAAATTGAAAGCTGGAAAAGCTTTCAGGGTAGGAAGTTGGAAGAGCGAGCGCAATTAGGGTACCGTCGAATCTAGATGAAGGAACAGTTCAGCCGTTCTAGCAAGTCCCACCCCCTCACCTTCCATTGATCGACGGGAGGGCGTTACATCAGTCCTTTCTGAAAACATTGGCCACCTCCTGAAACCTCAGTTTGAGACACTAGTATGGTTGGACAGTCATAGCACTGGAGACAGTTGATGTTTCATGAATGGCTAGCAGAGGGCTCTCCATGGGACTAGCTACATTGACCGATCTCTAGGTAGGTCGGTTTGGAAAAAGAACACAAGTTTGAATGCGAGAGTAGATACCCCGACCAGTCTGCAGCCACTTTTATACCCTCACTCTTGCCAAACTCCCACTCTAGGGCCCATCAAGCCCATCAACTTAGTTTTACTTTCTAGGCTGGGTGCAGCTTGGTTGATTTACCTCTGTTTATTAACGAAACTATAATTTCTACAGGTTGGGCACAACACATGCGTTATGGTTCCTGGTTGCTACCTCCAATCCCAATTAGAAAAATCTCTTTTTGAAAAAGGGGGGCAGAACTAAAGTGCACACAAATTCTGAGTATTCTCGATCATAGCTGATAAAACTTTTTCTAACTAATATTGTGCTGAAAAAATCGATTCAAAGATTATTAGCTTTTTTCCATTTTTAATGACGAAGAAGTGTAAATCCATCTTAAGATAATGTTTTTCTTATTTTTCCACAATGTCACCCCTTAACCACCAACAGCTCTTGGCAACCGGGCTAGCCCGCAACCATCCTTGGAAAGCCACTGAGCATGAAAGGAAATGATTTACCAGTAGACCAAGGACATACCTGCAGGGGTTGTTCATTCTGGAGCGTTTGTTTATCAGCAGCAAGATCCCAGAGAGCGGGAGGCGCAAGACCAGTGTCTGATTCTTTGATGCCCGTCAGCTCATTGACTCTCTTAATGATAGTTTGGATGTCATCTTCTACAGCCTTGATACTTTTAGTGTATTGACCTTGCCCCTGTAAGAAATGATGCATATTATATTACAACAATGACTGAAATAATAGAAGAGCTGCACTGGGTACTTACGTACGTGACTAGGCGCACCTACCATCTATGTAAATGCCAAGTTTCAAAATTAAACTGCGCTCAGTTATATAAGTTAAAACGTTGATTGTACCCCGGGCCCTAAGTTTGCTGGGACTCATACCAAAGGATGAAAGACTGAACAATTATGCTCACCATTTGTATAGACTGTTATATGAAAAAGTAGGATTGGAACAGTAACTGAATCCGCTTTCTGCTCGCATTATGTTACTTCCGAAAGTCAATAAAATTGGGTAATGCTTAGAAAGTGTTTTGCGTATTCTGTAAAGCCCCGTGCCTTGAGGCACCTGCCTGATTATTCAATGGTGGCTGCTAAAAATTAAGTAAGCTACTCATCTAAAGAGAAGGAGTTCGGCTTCTCAAAGTAGCCCAAACCTCAACCCCACCACATTTAGTAGGTATCTAGTGAGCGGATCAAATAGGTACGTATATACAGACCAATATTTTCCCAATACTAACTAATAGATACTTACGTAGGTCTTTAACAGAGCAATATCAGCTTCGTCCAAGGCTGAAACAATAACAGACTCAATTAATGAGAATATTAAATTGTGTATACTTAAAATCCTACAATCCATCACACAAATCTTATTCCCCTCAAACTAGCAATTCTCGTAAACCTACCCACAATAACGGACAATAAAGCATATTTGTTCAGAACATTCTTATGTGGTCTTCAATGAGGAAAATTGCCAAAAATTTTGATTTTAACATTTTTGGAGCCATTGCTGTAGCTTCATTTTCTACGAAAATTCGCTAAAGCAAGTGGGAATTTCGGTTTTGAGGTCAACATTTTTTTAAACTTCAATCACGAACACAAAGCTTCACTACCTTCGGTAGTGAGGAAGTGAAATTAAATTTCCACTACATTGGGTATTCACTAGGAACTTCCCACAAGGAAAGTTGTGCTTCCAGTTTTCTGGAAAAGGTTACCTGCTTAGGTACCCATGTAAGCTTCAGTATGCTTTGTTTCTCTCACGGTAATAGCTACAAAAGCTTGTGGATATCAACTTATACAGAAATTATAGATTAATTATGGAAGTGAAATTAGTTACGCATTAGAACAAAAGATATAAGATATTAAAATTAAGTTCATTGAGCACCTTCTACAACTAGGGAGCGATAATAGCAATTCCTTACCTTTGATTTCTTTCTCTTCCTCCTTTTCGTCCTTGGCCTTTCGCATATCATCTCCCAAATAATCAGGCATTTTCACGGAATCTACTAACGATACAACAAATTTGCAAAATTACTATGAAAATAGTCACCAATAAAAAATAGAGTTAATTCACCAACAAACACCTCGCCAGCCAGTGACTAGTGAGAATGTTTCATAACCTATCTGAGCGAAACCTACTTATTCTTCTTCTTATCGCATTATTTTTGTCTTGACAATGATTGTCTGTCTGAGACGGTGTTCCGTAATAGTTGTTTAGGAGCCCAAATCGTTACTTATTTTACTATTTTTAAAACATACAAAACTTACGTTCTTTTCCCCTTGAGGTGATGAATAATTATTGTTGTCTGTTATCTCAAAACAGGAGGAACCCAAGTTTTAAAGCACACAAAACATTATTAAACCAAACCTATCAATCGTCTCCTAAAATAAGGATGTAAGTAAGGTAACAAAAATTAAAAATCGGGCTAAATTTGTGAGCCTCCCCCCCCCCCCCTACACACCAAATGGGTTTTTGAATCCTTAATATCGGGTAGATTGGAAGTCAGCCCATGCTCCTTTGAGTATGGAGTTGAATAATTGTCAAAGGTTGTTCTGCTCAGATTGCCCATTGACTCACAGAATCAGTGTGGTATTTACGGTAGGGGGGGGGGGGGGGGGGCAGAACTTTCAAAAAGGATGGCGAAACCTTCAAAAAGATCAATGCTATCGAAGCAACAAAGAAATGTTCACTTCTGTTCACAATTGCAAATAATGGCTACCCTTCCAGTGACCTCTTGTAGTGCAAAAAGATCACGAAGTTCTAAACGAAATGGCGAAAAAATCCAGAAGAATTCAACTTTAGCTTGAAACAAACTATTTTTTTCATGCATGTATTGTGATAATTCATCTCGTTCACACCTAGTTTTTTTACTTTTACCTTTCCAATCATAATGATATTGGGCGTCGAGTTCCGTATGTGTCCCCAAGTTCAAAACAATGTACCTAAATCTATCATTAACCTATCAAAAAATGAATTTGACGACTGTTTCGGAAACCTCCAAGTATTCTCTTACTCAGGATCCCTGATAAATTAACTTTCTCCTTCGCGTGCGTGAGAAATGGGGAATTAAAAAAAAAGTGGGGTCAAAAAGTTCCGCATGTGCCTCCACGGTATTTGTGAGTATTGGATTTGTCTTAATTTGTTGTTAGTACTAGATAGGACGATAATTTCTTTTAAAAAAGCTTTTGTTAGGTACCTCGTTGAAATTATCTCTTTTGATCTAAGAATTGGATTCAGCATCCTTGAAAACCCTAGACTAGGTACTAATTTTCAGGTCCAGATTGTCCAAAAACCGAAAGAAAGAAAATGAATTTACATCTTAAGCGGATGGCACTGGCCCAGGCGGATTTGGGGGGTGCAGTTGATCCTCATTTGACTTTCTTTAGTAGTATTTGGTACATTTCTAATCATCCAGTGGCGGATCCAGTAAGGGAAGGGGGCTAATGGCCACCGGGGGGTTTGGGAGTATGGACTACCCCCAGAAAGGGGGGGGCTTGGATAAGTATGATATTGAGTTATTTCCAAAAAATTAAAGGTTCCTTCTTAAAATAAATAAGAAAAATAACTAAAAGGCTTATTCTTAATCCTGAAATGCCATGTTCGTCGAATCGAAGAATTTCCAAAAACCTTTCAGTGATCTAGAAGAATGGGAGGGGGCTTCAGGTACCTATGTATAGGTAAGGATTAGTTGGCTTTGAAACGGCGAAGAATTTGGAAGTGCGCATTGGTGAGTTATTTTTCTTTTTCTGGACAGTGACGACGTATATGCGACGGATGAGTTTCAATGAACGATAAAATTTTATAGATCAATTATGGAATCGATAATATAGTAAACCGGAATGAAGGCATTAAAAACAAGCTCGTCCCAAAAATGAAAGTCAAAACTAAGAAAATTCCAATGCTGCTGAAATACTGCCATACTGCTGAATGCTCTCAATTTATAACTGCATCCCCAAAGAAAGAGCAGCTCCATCCTGGAACCCCAAAATATCTTCACTTGAGATCCACTTCTTCCGGATTCCATGGATGCACATTGAACTAGACCGGGTAATGGCAAAGCCAAGACGAACCTTTATCCATCCACGCACCATCCCTTGCGGCTTGCCCCATTTTTCAGCAAGTCTCTCTCTCAGCCAGCACATTTGTGAAGGACTACATTTGGGGAGCATGAACTCCATCATCAGAACAAACAAGTGGGGTGAAAGATGCATGTCGCTGCTCGCATGCTGCCAGGTACTTCATTTTCTTTTCTTCTTCTGCCCCTGAAAGGACAGCTGCCACGGTGTGGTGAACGTAAGAGGGAGCATCAGTGTCACAGACACGAACGTCGACCAATGCTTCCCTCTGTCGTTCCCATACACCCCGACAGGCTAAATCCCCTCTGAGGCCTGGAGAACATGTGGACTCTTCTGTGATTACCGGTTCTTTTACAAAGTTTCCCCAAGCAGACATCATCAACTCTACCAATACATCCCGAATTTCATTGTGCCGTCTTGTTACCAGCCCTCCTGTTTTGCAGCTCAGGGCATGCTCAAGAGTAAAACTGTTGCAACCACAGCCATCACAAGATGTTGGCATTTCTACAGGCTCTCGCTTATACCGAACTGCCAATGCATCACGAAATTCACTTGCTGTCAGATCGTAATTATGCCTTCTTAGAGGAAGAGTGGAAAGCCATCCAGAGCATTTCTTCTTTGTAGTCATGAGGACTGCTCTTCCTATGGCTCTTTGTCTGTCTGGTGGGAGTTCAAATAGAGAGGAGGCCAGTATGAACGATAAAATTTGTTAGTCGATAAGACGAATGAGTTTCAATACAAATTAATTTTATGTTCGTAACAGGGATGAATTGGTCACATTACAAATTAATTTATGTTCGTAATAGAGAAGAATAAGTTGCAATTGTTGTTCAAAAGCATCATGTCATGTTTTGCTATATGTGACTGCATTGAGAAATGAATGCATAGATAAATAATTCAGTGACACATGGGCTAGGTATACAATATGGTTTGAACCAAAACAAGAACTGCACTAGGTATATAGCTATTCTAGAAGAGGGAGAGGGTAAATATTATATATATATATATATATATATATATATATATATATAAATTCCTACCATGCACAACTCATTTGATGATTACTTTTTTCTTTTCAATTCAGCTTGATTAGAAGAATTTTGATTATTTTTCTTTTCAACGAACGAATTTGTGAAATTTCGTTATGGGATGAAAGAAATGTAGAGGGAAATATCGTGAAATTGAGACATTCCCCCAATTCTCTTCCGAATTCGATTATTATACTTATTTTTCAATTAACAGATCAAGGAGTCTTAGGATTGTCAAATTTAAGAGGTTATGGAAGAACGATGTATTGGGTGGAGGGGACGGGTATGTGGAAATAAAAAAATTAAAATCAAGTAAAATAAAGATTGTAAAATTAAGATTCTTTACTATATTCATGATTATTTTTTATTCGATCAAGTTATAGGGAATGTAGTGGATTTATATATGTTTTACTTGGCGTCGGTAGACCAAGTGGGACATTTATATTCTGATTATGCGGGTTAGTCCCCGTGTTATTCCTGTAAGGAATGTGGGCGGATCCGTCAAGGTCAGCTTGCTCGGCGGGATGAACTGAGAGATAGTTCGTGTCGCAGCCGCGTGGAGCACTGGGCTCGCATAGTGGGTGCTGGGTTCGATCAGTTTGGTACTGAGCCGTTTTGTAATATTCCGGCCTAAGATTTATATCTGTAGGAGGAATATGTTGAGCTTGGTTGAGGTACTGAAAAGTATCCTTCGTTTTTTGCACATTTGGAGTGTATTTGACACTCGGATCGGCCGGGTAGGCTTGCGTCGAATATCGTGGGTATTCGGACAGCTTGGTCGAATCGTAATGATTGACTTCAGAGCGGGTCTGAAAGGTATCCTCGATCTTTTGTATAGGTGAGGCTTGATCGAACGTTTCTTTAACGAATACGTTAGGTGAGAAGGCGATCTCGTCGTGAGGATCGAGCCTTGCGCCGTCGCTGGGACCGGCGGATTGGCCGGGTAGCCTGTAGGGAGCGCTACGGGGGCTAAGAGGCCCGGCTTCGCCGTCGTCTGCCTCCCCTTGCATGAGGAAATAAGACGGCCGACGTTCCATCGAAATAGTCGAGTTATTAGCTCGTTTCGATGCCTCTATGTACAGAAATAGAGGGTTTAGGAAGGTGGACTCGCTTGACAGAGCGTCTTTCCTTTGCTCGTATGTCAGGGTCCTACCTTGTAGTCTTGAAAAAGACTTCCTTGGACGGTAAATTAGAGCGGATGAGCAGAGTAATTTACCGGCGTATCCCGGCGGTCGGTGACGAGCCTAATGCTACGAAACCCGGGTGATACGGCTCGGAACGTCCCTCGGGCGTACGATCTAAAGAGAATATCGATAGATGTACCGGGTGGCGTCCTGACAGATGAACTACGTTGGGCAATGAGCAGGATGAATAATCACTGGACTCGTAGATGCCAATGCGAGATCTGTGTGGAGAGAAGGTAGGCCTTGTAGAAAGCAGTAGGAAGCCGTTCTTGAGATGAACTCGGGATGCAGAAGGTTCGTCAGCGTAGAGCGTGTAGAAATCTTTGTACTTCGAGGTGTCGTCGTCGAGAGCGGAGAGTAGAATGAATTTCGGAGGCTCCGAGCGGGGTATTTATAGGGAGGTGGCCGCCCCCTGCCGCCTCCTGGTTGGTCCGCTTAATTTCATTAATTCGACTGTGTAATCTCATTGGCTCGCACATTGTTTTCTCAGTATCTGCGAGTATGATAGCTGAGCTGGTCCTCCGGGGTGCTTACGAGCGTCCGTCGCGGAGCCGGCGACCTTGAGTTTAGCCGGGGGCCTCGGGTGCTTTCTCTGCGTCAGTTGTTCAGACGGGGTCCCCGGGGTGGCTGCTGGACCAGAGGTGGTTGCTTGCCGCCTCTTGGTTGGTTCGCCTATTGTCTCTCGTGTAATCAGTGTTTCTGATTGGCGAGTAGGCTTGTTTGAATTGTCCTTGCTAGTTTTAGAGGACGTTTGATTTTCTGTTTGAGTTTTCTCGTTCAAGGCGACTTGGTTCGAGATACTTGTCGCATCTCTCTCGCCCAGTAAGTGTCTAGGGAGGTCGCCTTGTATGTTTCCAGTGAATATTTCACTTTTGAGAGAGAAATTCGTACTTTCTCTCTGGTGAAATATTTTGTTTGACGGAGTTGTAACTCGACGTCTTATAAATATTTTTGTGTTGTGCCTACCTCTTTTTGGTAGCCCTGAAAAGGGCTGTTGAAAAGAGGGGGTGGTTTTCACCACAGGTGCCCCCCCAAGACGTCGTGTTATTAACGACGACGCCGGCTGGGGAGAACTGGGAGGTCCACACGGAATTCTCCGTACGAAACCCTCACCAGTTGGGGCGGAGGCGGAGGTGCAGGCCTCGCGTCCCGCACCTGGGGTGCGCCCCGGCCTCGCCGGTTTCGACGAGCGCCGCGGGGCGGCCGTGGCCGGCCCGAGCATTGCCGACGGGAGCCAAACCCGCGAGGGCTTGGCCCGCGGCTGCGGCTGGGCTGTTGCGGAGGTGCTCGTTCCGGCTCCGTCCACCCCGCCGCGCTCATTTCGTCCCACCGAGGCACGGGCACGTCGCCCGAGCTGATCCACTTTCGTGGAGCCGGGAGGGGCTGTTGAGCGGGCGGGGCCCTGGGCAGCTGCGGAGCGGGTGCAGCCGGTGTCTTGAAGGCTGCTGGTGTTCTCCACACCACCTCTCTCGGCGCGCTGGCGTCCGCCGGTGTCTTCTTCTCCGGCGACGGCGGTAGCGGGCTGATGGTTGCCGGAATTTCCTCGGCGAGTAGGAGATTTTCCACTTCCTCCGTGATCATCTCTTCCGTGGTAGTGGGAGCTGCCATGGTCAAAGTTGGTATGAGCTCCTGGCGTGGGGCGTTTCATATTTATATCTCCCACTGTTCCTACCCGAGAAAAGTGGGCGTGGCTTGTTTCGAGTGCAGTCACCCACTTCTCGTCGAATTTGGTAGAGGGGACGCGCCCTCTGGCGGATTTTCGGGGAGTTTTCTCCTTACTTTCTGCCTGATTTTGGTTTCGTGACACAGCTTCGTCCAAGTTTAGAGTGTAAGCTGGTTTTATTTGCTGTTTGGGAACTTTTTTTGTATGTTCGCCAATTTGTACTGTAACCGAAAACTTATCTCTTTTAATCACTTTGAATGGTCCCGTGTAAGGACATTGCAGAGAGGTGAGCTGTGTGGGCACTCTGATATAGACATGTGTACATGTATCCAAATTTTTGGGCATGTTTACGGCATATTTCGTATTATTATGTTTAATATGCGTAGGCCGGAAGAAGAGAGGCTCCGAAAGGTTTGTAGAAGTTACGAAAATGTCTCCTGGGAGTGGTACGTCAATTCCGTAAACTTTTTGGAACGGTGTAGTTTCCGTTGCTGGGTCTACTGCCGTACGCATGGCGAGTAGAACTTTCGGAAGTGCGTCGAGCCAATTTTCGTTTTGTGCTTTGAGAGCCTCATTCAAAGATCTATTTCTGCGTTCTACCATTCCGTTTGTTGATGGTTTGTATGGTAACGTGTGAGTATGTTTTACTCCGAGACGTTCCATAATGGAATTGAATAGATCTGATTCGAATTGTGTGCCTTGATCACTTGTGATGTATTTAGGTACGCCCTTTGAAGCTACCCAAATATTGATAAAGGCGTTTGTGATCGTGGTTGTTTCGATGTTGTTAAGAGGGACTGCCTCTAGCCAACCCGTTGCTCTATCAACCATCATTAAAATGTAACGTTTCCCTCCTTTAGCTAAAGGTAAGGGTCCAGTAATATCAACGTGTACATGTGAAAATTTGTCAGCCGTCTCAAATTCGGAGTACGGGAGCTTCACGGAGCGAGTGATTTTTGCTCGTTGGCAAGTTTCGCACGCTCGGACCCAGTTTGAGACATCTGCACGGAGTCCGTGCCAAAAATATCTTTGTTTAACTTTATACACTGTAGAGTGTATACCTGGGTGTCCCAAATTGTGAATTTGGCTGATTATTTCTTGCCTTATTTCGTTTGGAATATAAGGTCTTGGGTGTCCTAGATCTAGGTTACACCAAATTTCTCCTTGAGGGAATTCAACTTGTGTGAGTTTCAATTTGTCCTCTGTGTTAGGGGGAGAACGAATTTGTGCATTTGAAATGTGCAGTAGAAGATTGCACTCTATTGCAGCCGTAATTTGTGAAATTTCGGCTATGGGTGGACCCTCGTCCGTTTGGGTTGAAATCGATTTTGTTTGAATTTCAACCGGATCGAAAGGTCTGGAGAGTGCGTCGGCGACGACGTTGTTCTCTCCGGGTATATGACGAATGTCGCTCGTCATTTGAGAGATGTATGTTAGCCATCTTAATCTCATTTTAGAAAAATGTGCATTTTTCTTAAGCATCGTGCCTAGCAGAGGCTTGTGATCTGAACAAATATGAAAAGATCGGCCGTCCAAGTCATTGTGCCAATGAATACAAGCTTGGTAAACGGCGAACATCTCTTTGTCGAATGATGCTTTATTCTTCCATTGTTCCGGAATTTCTTTACTGAAAAATCCCAATGGTTGGTAAGATTTCGAGCCGGTTTTGTCTGTAATTTCCTGCTCTAGTGCCGCTCCGATGTGTGTGTCGGATGCGTCGCAGACCAATCTCCACTCTGCTGTAGGGTGTGGATGAGCGATATTATGTAATGTAGCTTTAATCATTGCTTGTTTTAAGCTGTTGAAAGCTTTTTCTCTCTCTGATGTCCATTCGATAGGTGTTTTGTCATTTTTTTTGTTTGACTGAATGGAGTCATACAGAGGTTGTGCCGTGTGAGCGAATTTACTTGAGCATGCTCGGTAGAAACCACACATACCTAGGAATCTGCGTAGACTTCGCACGTCTATTGGCCTAGGAAATTGTTCTATGGCTTCTATTTTATCTCGTTTAGGAATTATCCCTTCTTTCGAGATAGTGAAACCTAGGAAATCTACGGTAGGTTTTGAAAAAATGCATTTATCAAAACCTACTCGAAGTCCGTGTTCTCCTAGCTTGTCAAAAATTTGTTTGAGGTGGTTCATGTGTTCTTTATAATTTTTGGAAGCCACCAGGATGTCATCTAGGTATACAAATGCGAAATCAAATTTTCGCATGATGCTGTCCATGTATCTTTGCCATGTTTGGGCCGCTCCGGCCAAACCCATGTCATTTTCTTAAACTCATAAAGACCGAAAGGTGTAATAATTGCAGTTTTATGAGCGTCATCTGGGTGCATCGGAATATGATAATATGCCGATTTTAAATCTATTGTCGAATAGATTCGTGTATCATGTAAATTCGCTTGGAAAGAGCGAATGTGAGGAGGGGGATAGGCGTCTTTCTTCGTTTTCGCGTTCAGGAAACGGTAGTCGCCGGTGATTCTCCATGACCCGTCTTTTTCTGGTACACAGTGTAACGGGGATGCCCATTCGGAATCTGATGGTGCAATTATGCCTTCTGAAAGCATTTTGTCAAAAGTACTTTTGACTTGAGCCCGTTTTTCGCCTGCCATGGGTCTTGCTCGGAAGTGTACTGGTGTTCCTTCCGTGGTTATACGGTGGTAAACCCCGTTGTTTTTCCACTTTCCTTGAAGTTTGCTCATTTTATCATTGTATTTGTCAATGATAGAGCGAATGTTTTCGTCCTCCGTGATTTGCACGTCCTCTGGTTGAGGATTATTGTCACGATGAGGGATAGTAGCTGCTATTTGTTCGTCAGTGAATTTTTTGTTCATGACTGCAGCTATTTTTTGATCGGCATAGCTCTTTATTTTATCTTTATAAATGTACTTGTGTTTGACCCGTATTCCGATATCCCAAGACTCGAGGAATGGTATACCTAGGATCGCTAGATCAACTTTCGTGATCATAAAATCGGTGGTCATGTCTCCGAGGCCGATGTTAATTGTCGTGTCAGCTCGCCCTAGTGTGTCTATAGGGGCTCCGTTAGCTGCTGTGAGCTTAACGTTGGACTTACGAATTTTTAAGCCCAATTTTTTTGTGACATTGTGGGGCAGAATGTTCACTTCTGCTCCCGTGTCGATGAGAAATTCAGTGCCATTTAGTTTGCACTTGAAAAAAAGCCTTTTATACTCAGTAGACTGCCGGTGTATAGGCTCAGATACACTGGCAGTTATTCGTTTTCCGAACTCTCTACGTCGGAGGTTGGAACGGTACTTTCTTGTACCGACCTCTGAGTATTTTCGTTTGAAACCCAGGTTTTAGGCTGGCTTATAGTCGCTGCCTTTTTGGTAGTTTTGGAAGCAGTGTTTGTCTTCCAAGTGCAGTGTTCTGGGTCTGCACATTTGCGAGTTTCGTTACCGAAACGTGCGTGGTTTCGACAGACATAGGCCGTCGGTTTGTGAGGCCTACTCTCTACTGGTTGGGGTTTGAACTCAGCTTGTTTTGAGAGGGCCTTTTTGAAACCAGTATTTATGGGTTTCGGAGTAGATTCTACTCCTCGTATGTTTAGAGAGGTATTCTCTGTTTTGTACGCGTGTAGCGTATCAGCTAGGTCGAGCCGGGCGGTCGTGGTAGGCTGAGCTGCGACCATACCTCGTGCTTCGATGGGTAGAGTCTCGATCCACTTTTGAGTGATCAGAGCTTCTGAAAAGTACCCAACAGCTTTAGAGTACATTTCGTGGTACTTGGTGCTGGGTTTTTTGGCGAGAGATGCGGGGTCCTCGAGTGCGAGGAGCCTGTCCTGTAAGGACAACCCATATTCTCGCTGTAGGCGCTGTTTGGCCTCTTCGTAGGGTGCGTGGGGTGCCGTGAGGTAAGCTGAGTCGATAGCTTCCCTCATTTCTTCTGGTACCCACTTGTATATAGCTGAGAAGCATTCGTTCTGCGTTCTCAGGTGTTTTCGCACGCAGTATTGATCGAACTCGGCGAGTGCACGATCGATATTCTTCTTTTGGAAGATTGGTTTTTGATAATCTCCCATCTCCTCTAAAAGTGCTCGAAAGCCACTTTGTGTAGAGGGATGTTGCGTGAGATGTGGGGCGTAGAGGCCCGGCGGGGGTCGCACGCCCGCAGTGGTTCCCTGAAATCCACTAGCTTCATAAGAGGGAACGAAATGCTCCGTGTTAAGCCTGTTCAAAGGCGGGGTCACCATTTGTAGTGGATTTATATATGTTTTACTTGGCGTCGGTAGACCAAGTGGGACATTTATATTCTGATTATGCGGGTTAGTCCCCGTGTTATTCCTGTAAGGAATGTGGGCAGATCCGTCAAGGTCAGCTTGCTCGGCGGGATGAACTGAGAGATAGTTCGTGTCGCAGCCGCGTGGAGCACTGGGCTCGCATAGTGGGTGCTGGGTTCGATCAGTTTGGTACTGAGCCGTTTTGTAATATTCCGGCCTAAGATTTATATCTGTAGGAGGAATATGTTGAGCTTGGTTGAGGTACTGAAAAGTATCCTTCGTTTTTTGCACATTTGGAGTGTATTTGACACTCGGATCGGCCGGGTAGGCTTGCGTCGAATATCGTGGGTATTCGGACAGCTTGGTCGAATCGTAATGATTGACTTCAGAGCGGGTCTGAAAGGTATCCTCGATCTTTTGTATAGGTGAGGCTTGATCGAACGTTTCTTTAACGAATACGTTAGGTGAGAAGGCGATCTCGTCGTGAGGATCGAGCCTTGCGCCGTCGCTGGGACCGGCGGATTGGCCGGGTAGCCTGTAGGGAGCGCTACGGGGGCTAATAGGCCCGGCTTCGCCGTCGTCTGCCTCCCCTTGCATGAGGAAATAAGACGGCCGACGTTCCATCGAAATAGTCGAGTTATTAGCTCGTTTCGATGCCTCTATGTACAGAAATAGAGGGTTTAGGAAGGTGGACTCGCTTGACAGAGCGTCTTTCCTTTGCTCGTATGTCAGGGTCCTACCTTGTAGTCTTGAAAAAGACTTCCTTGGACGGTAAATTAGAGCGGATGAGCAGAGTAATTTACCGGCGTATCCCGGCGGTCGGTGACGAGCCTAATGCTACGAAACCCGGGTGATACGGCTCGGAACGTCCCTCGGGCGTACGATCTAAAGAGAATATCGATAGATGTACCGGGTGGCGTCCTGACAGATGAACTACGTTGGGCAATGAGCAGGATGAATAATCACTGGACTCGTAGATGCCAATGCGAGATCTGTGTGGAGAGAAGGTAGGCCTTGTAGAAAGCAGTAGGAAGCCGTTCTTGAGATGAACTCGGGATGCAGAAGGTTCGTCAGCGTAGAGCGTGTAGAAATCTTCGTACTTCGAGGTGTTGTCGTCGAGAGCGGAGAGTAGAATGAATTTCGGAGGCTCCGAGCGGGGTATTTATAGGGAGGTGGCCGCCCCCTGCCGCCTCCTGGTTGGTCCGCTTAATTTCATTAATTCGACTGTGTAATCTCATTGGCTCGCACATTGTTTTCTCAGTATCTGCGAGTATGATAGCTGAGCTGGTCCTCCGGGGTGCTTACGAGCGTCCGTCGCGGAGCCGGCGACCTTGAGTTTAGCCGGGGGCCTCGGGTGCTTTCTCTGCGTCAGTTGTTCAGACGGGGTCCCCGGGGTGGCTGCTGGACCAGAGGTGGTTGCTTGCCGCCTCTTGGTTGGTTCGCCTATTGTCTCTCGTGTAATCAGTGTTTCTGATTGGCGAGTAGGCTTGTTTGAATTGTCCTTGCTAGTTTTAGAGGACGTTTGATTTTCTGTTTGAGTTTTCTCGTTCAAGGCGACTTGGTTCGAGATACTTGTCGCATCTCTCTCGCCCAGTAAGTGTCTAGGGAGGTCGCCTTGTATGTTTCCAGTGAATATTTCACTTTTGAGAGAGAAATTCGTACTTTCTCTCTGGTGAAATATTTTGTTTGACGGAGTTGTAACTCGACGTCTTATAAATATTTTTGTGTTGTGCCTACCTCTTTTTGGTAGCCCTGAAAAGGGCTGTTGAAAAGAGGGGGTGGTTTTCACCACAGGGAAGTTCCTAAAATACTTGTGGTTCTAGGTTTTCACAGTAAGTTCACATGTTGATGAAATTCTAGATCTTTTTTAACGTTTTAAGTGTTTTAATTTGGCGGTGGGTATTATATTATCCAGGAAAGTAAAGAAAATAATGATTTATAAATATTGTTATTTACCAAAATCCCCTGAACTCCTATTACAGTACCTAATATTCGATCCCAAGACTGCTCATTACATGACCCCACCCCACCGACCCTCTGCTGGTCCACCAGACTTTATATTACTTACTTCAGTTTTACAAACTTTATTTTCAAAATCATTTCCAAACATAGTACCAGTTTAGTTACTAACAAGCTTAATGTATTATGTAGGCGATATTGATACCAAAAACCAAGGAAAACCTCAAGAAGTCAGCCTATGCTCTAGACGACCATGTGCATGTGGTAAATGGTAGCCAATACTACCTCGAAATTTAACGATGAATCGCTCATAATAAGATTGAAGATCCCCAAATTTGTAACCTTCATACGACTGGCCCAACTCAATGAACATGTAGATGATATAAAACCTAGATATGAAGATCAATCTCTAGTAAAGGCTTCAAACAAACCTGGTAACCTAATTTTATTGCTGTACCGTAGCCATCAAACCATAATAATACCCTTAAAGATAGTAGTGACCTATATTATATCCCTGAGGAGGCCTGACCAGGCCGATCTAGGATTTTGAAATATATTTAACACCTTAAACACACGAGGAGCAGCCTTAATATTCCTCCCCTCAACCTTGATCAATTTTTATTAAATAAATTGGCGTAGACACTATTTTTTTTACACTCATCATACGGACTTCATATACCCCCCCCCCCATTTTAATGCTTCTCAAACTTTTCAACAATTCCAGAAAATATTTTTTAAGCTAACCATAAAGCTTCCTCATTGGTATTCGAGGAGTTGGGAAAGTGAACCTCCTTGGTACCTACACAAAACGACGCACATTGGGAACTTAGGTATGTAGAACCTACTTTATTCAGCCCCTCAACTTTGTCGTCCAGCCTATGGAATTTTTAGTTTTCTAAAACAGAACAAATAATGTACTATATTGAAATTCTGTAAGGAAATCCACAACGTCCAGTACCGAGATCAAATCTGGACTAGGCCTCGCTCTTACCCAGGCGAGAAAAACCATGATTTTTCCATCTGAAAATTGAAATCTTCCCATTCACATAGGCCATATTTTTCAAACACACAGAAAAGAAATATGAACGATATGAGATATAAGTTTATTACGATAAACTGTCAACAATGATTCCATCACTCATTTAACCGAGCAGCTAAAACGGTAACTGAACCCCAGGCGCTCGGTTAAAATAATCAGCGATTATAGGATAACTGAGCAGAGAAAGTGAATTGATAAAAAGGTTTGTCGAAGATAGTCAGAGACTTGACTTAGTCATACTTTAATCAGGCTAGCAAATGCGATTGACAAACCGGCCCTCAGTGAAATTTCTAGGAGTAACAGTTGATTTCAACTTCCAATTTATCGACAATATAACGGAAATTACTACCAAGCTGTATACATCCTGTTTTGCTTTTCGCAAATTACGACCGCTTGTCTCCAAATCTGTCCTTCTCACTGCTTATCACGGCCTTTTTGTCTCGAAAGCCAAGTAGTACCTACAGTATTCTAACCTGGGCAACTCTAACCAGAAACGTTGCTATCTCTAAATCTCTATCATTCTCGGCCGGCCACCGAATTCATATTGCAGGACTGTTTAATGAAGGATTGCTTACCGTCCCGTCAATGCTGGTGCTCGATACCCTGATGTTCTATAAAAATCACAAGGAGAATTTTGAACAAGATACGTTCACCCACAAATATACTACTAGAAATCAGGCGTTGCTTCAAGTACCTTCCCACTCTCAGGAATTCTTCAAAAAAAGCATCCAATAGGTACACGGTAATCAGCATCCACAACCATTTCGTCCAGCACCTGGAAAGATCAGTAGTCGCCACCGATGCCCCTCTCCCAGTTTTTTACTGTGAAATAAAAAAATTCCTAATAATCTATGAACTGTATTCCATGAAGGACTATTTCGATATTAAGCTCCACTAGCTCAAGTTGATGTTGACGATTACCCTATCATTTTGTATATATTTGACGGCAATGGCAATAAAATATTCATTAATTTAACTATGGGCAACACAAAAATTAAACAAATTAATTCAAATTTATTTCAGTAAATAAGATAACATCAGTACCATGTGAAATATTGTCATTCATGTATATGTTTATCCACAAGGAACGTTTAATGCCAACATGCCCTAATAAAATTTTTACAAATTAAAAAAATACTCATGGAGTCAAAGCTTTACACAAGCGCGATATCAACTCGATAAAAATTAATTTAGCAACAATAAATTAACAAGCATCATAATATAATCAAAGTACTCTCATACAAAATTAAGGTACAAAAGTTCGTTGAAGTACATGTTTAATTATTTACAGAAGTGTATGCACCATAGAAATGGCAATAAGTAAATGCTATCCAACATTCCAAATAAATCTTTTCTCCTAAGTCTTGAAGTTTGTAATCACACAAATATTTAGCGCTTAAATGGAAGACTTTGTGGATCTGCAAGGCTGACAGCTACAACGTATAGGAGACCAAAGTAGAGGTTAAGTTTGGCCGTTTGTTTCGGTACGGTCTGAATTGACTCGGCGGCACGGGATTGCTTCTCAAGGCGGAAGGCGGATGGGAGTGTGATGAGGGGAAGGAGAAAGGACACAGAATACCTGACGGAGAAGACAACAAAGAGAATGTACGGAGTGAAGAGGAGGAAAGCGTAGAGTATGTGGGATGCGGTGTGGCCTATGAGAATTGCGAGAGTGACAATCCCAGCACGACTATCTGACTCAAGATCCCGGGTGTTGTTGCTGTGCAGGATGGCTTCTGTATTGAGAGCCAGAGGTATTGCGAAGAACATAGTGGCCCATTGGAGAGACCCAGTTTGTGACATATATGCAAACAGTACTGAGATAGGACCGAAAATGACGAGAACTAAAACATCTCCAAGAGCAATGTACTTAAGGCCGATGCCTCCAGTGTAGAGAAATGAGCTTGACAACCCACCAAAGTAGACTAGAGCAAGGTGCTCCATTCTGGCTGGGGACATGGTGGCCAACACAACGAATCCCACACATCCAAGAGCATACAACATGACGCCCAGTGTCACAACTTCATCTATACTCAGTATATGGTCAACTAATGTCCGGTCATCGCTTTTGCGGTTGTCTATTCCCTTCACATAGTCGTAATAGGTATTAACAACGTTGCCTGCACAATGCACGGACATGACAGTCAGGAGAGTGAGGACCAGTATTATCCAGCTGAAACCGATAGATGGAGGCATGTATTTGTAGGCTATGGCACACCCTAGGAGTGACGGCATGAGAGAGGCGCTCAGTGACCATGGCCTCAGTGCTAGCAGATATGATGACAACTTCATGAGCTGAGGCGGCCGATGCGCTGGTGGCTCCTCCTTCTTTTTTATGTCACCGTTCATGTTGAGTGCGGCCTGTGAACACAATGAATACAATGCATCAAAAACGAGGAAAATCATTAGGGCTCAACATAATAAAGTAGGTACCAATTAACCTTTTCGGGACAACTTTTTTAGGCTCAAAGGCAGAGCGCTGGGTCCAGCGCAGCTTTTTTTCAAGTTTTACAAATAAGAAAAGTTCCAGTCATGCAGCATGATCGTATGAGCGAATTTTCATAAACTATCTTACTTTATTGCTACCTTTGTTTAAAAAATTGAGGAGTTGAGTGCAAAAAGATATTAATAACTACAAATTTTAAGATAAAAATTCGTTCTGAATAATTTTCTGTGATTCCAAAAGATTTTGGATTTTTTTGCAGTTTTTATCGATTTTTTTGCTAATTTTAATGAAAATCATGTACATTTTCCAGCATAATTTTGTACATATCTATTTTTTTATAGTTTCAATAAACACAAGATTCATGAATCAATTGGTAGTTACATTATTTCTACTTAGGTATATATTAGATTGGATAACCAATAATTTTCCCCCCAACTGAAAGCACATTATTCAGATCTGCTAGGAAAGCATCAGCTCGCAAAATAGTTTTATCAGGATCTATTTCGTCCTCACAACTTTCGCCTTACTAGCACTAAGAATTCCGGAAATAATTTCCCAGATCTCATTGTCCGAAAAAACGCGTTTCTCACTCATTTCTAGCAAGGGAATCACGACTGGACAAAAACTGAACTAGTCAGAAGCGAGAAGGAAAAATGCTGGGTTAGATAAACAAATACATCAGTCCAAAAGTCACACAACAACATTCATACACCTCAAGTTACTTCCGCCACTACTAGGTTGCAGAGAAATGAAGAAAATGGCCAAGTCGTAAATATACGACACTGATCCTGGTCATGTGTAGAGGTGATGCCGTATACATACAGCCGATGGGCCACACAGAGCATGGTACCTATCGACGTGAATTTTCGGCACTGGTCCCTAAAAGGTTAAGCTGGGTTGTCCATAACGAATTGACAAATACACACATCATGACGCTAATGAGTCAATTCTAAACAAATCGTTAAAGAATGGTGATTGCAGTCAGTTAAATGACATTTCAACATTTTTGTTCAACTTTAGAATGGTAAATGAACACCTCAAAAGCATAAAAAATTCTTAAAGCTGCCCACACTTTGTGCTGCCAACCCAGCATTCTTCTTCGTAATAAGTAAATTCAACAGCGAATTGTTTAAGAATAGTGTGATATTGGAGTCAGTTCAATGATTTCATATTTTCGTCAAACTTTAAAATGGCCATGTACCTTCTCTCTAGCAACAGCTCTAGATCAAGCAAATAGTGGACCAGAGACAGAAAAAGAAAAACTTCAAGTTACGGCGTTTCTTAGTAGTAGATAAATATAGATCATAGAGAATATGACAACAGATAACTACTCCCATAAAAAACGCAATTTTATTAGCGTCGGATTGATTATGTACCTAGTGAGAAAGTAAACCAGGGTTTAGAGGAATCACTTCATTCGATTTACATTTATGTATCTAGGTATTACTTGTTAGAATGTACATTTGAATAGGTTCTCGGCACAAACCTATTTAAAATACAAAATGCATATAGATGAGACATGCATCACTTGTTTTCCCACTCAAGATCTCTCCGACATGATCGTGGGGACTGCAACGAGAAAACCATGTTCGGATATACATTCATAAACGAATTACTACTCAAGAACAGAGCTCAGAAGCTAAAAGAGAAAGTGTCTACTATCAAATATCCAATGAATTGTTGCTGTCACAAGTTTTGTAAGGAACATCACGTTAGGTTGGATGCATTACGAAAATTTGTTTACAAAGCCTGATAAGCCCTTACATCATCTCTAGACAACATTCGCGAGATAATTGCTCGATCGCATAAATTGATAAGCTTCATTCCTCAAGAAGAGTATTATCGTTTGAGGAGTTCATTCAAATGGAAACCTAGGAACTTTGTGAAAGTTGGTTTAGTAGGTACCTACCGATATGGTTTACGTTTCCAAACTCGACTTCATGCTGCGGAAGTGGAGTTCCGTTAAACGAAAAACGTATGTTCGACCCTCTGAAGGGATTTCAGATCACTGCAACAACTGCACATTTGGAATAAATAAAATCGGAAAAATTGACAAATTTTGAACCACGAAAGTATAAAGTAAAAAATTGTAACCTCACAAAAATGGGAAACCACGACAGATTCTTCGAACCACAGCCATTTTGATTGGAGTTAGTAGATGCACGTCTGGATTATCAGATTTCATTGGGCAAGTTTCGTAAAAATTTAAAGTAAGAAATTTAAAATTTAATTGAAAGGACGCGGTTATAATAATAATAAGTAACTTCCTCCTTTCAAGGATTAATGAAGAGAAAATCAACTATAAGCGATGAGCGCGACACCTAGCGGTTTTTACGATAAGCTACTCACACTTCTGGCGCTTATTTTTGAATAATCTCAACCAACGATCTAAAGGTTTGTTCGGATTCGGACACATAGTTCTGAACCAGTTCGGAATTCATCTAGTTCATAATCGAACTGCAAAGGGAGGGGAACTGAAGCGTTCAGGTTTCCAGTCCGAACGCCATTTCGACTAGTTCGGAATTGATAACCTCCGATATCTTCTCTCCCTCTCTGTGTTCTAGAAACTATACTTCGATTGTAACTGTTTCCTCACAATTTTCATTTTTCGGACGCATCCTCATTTCTGAAAGAAATCCAACTTCATCATCGCTGATGGGGTTTACCTTCACTCGAACAATCCATGATGATGAATAACAGTGGTGTAGTTTGAGGATAGAGGATGCAGAAGTTCGTTTTATGGATACAATCAAAATTAATAATTGTACGCTTCTAACTTCAGTAGGTACCTACCTATATTCACCTTCAACTGGAGAATGTAATTCGTATTATACGAATCCGGTTCCCTAGTAACTTAAGACGCTCTTAGGAATAAAGATAGGTACCTACTCTTATTATGTTCGTTTGTGTAAGGTCGAAATGGCGTGGACCATAATTGTACGACAAGAAAAGGAAATGTGGATAGATAACCTACTGCAAGCAGTTCATACTGAAATCAACAAATCAAGTTGTCCCCACTACCTTCTCGGGCTAGCCCATATGCGATTTTTCCCTAGAAAAATATCCATTGTTCAGTATTCACCAAATTTCCCCTACGTTTCACTAGGTAGTAGCTACTTGATCAAGCTTGATTGTTCGATTCACAACAGTTTCTCGCATTCTTTCATTAATTCATGATGGATGGACATTTTTCTTAGATTCAACTTAGAGTTGTTTGAAATTGTTATAGAAAATACCTGATAATACTTACTGTGTATATGACAGGCAAAATGAAGTTGAGCAAATTTGGATAAAAACATTGACCAGAACATTAGAGCCCCTTGTTTTTTTCCAGGAGAATAGATTCGGGGGCATATTTCCGGTGGTACCCTTGGCCAAAAGAAGAAGAAAGAGGTAGGTAGGTACGTCTAGGTAAACAGGTAAAAGAATATAACTCCAACAACTTGAATTCAGGCGAATTCTGATGGATTCATCAAGTTAGTTATTTTATTTATAAAATGCTTTTATTTTGGGGGATAACATGTATGCATACATATTTCAAAAGTGACATAATTATAAATATTTTCAGAAAAATATATCACAAAAATAGATCCCACAAAACCCACAAAGACAAAGTCTGTGCGTGGGCATTTTCTACATAGATATTTCTTATGTATACATCGTCTATCTGGTGCGTAAATATTTATACAGCATATATATAGTCTATTCAATTACATGAGGAACAAAAGATAACAAAAACTTTAAAATACAAAAAATAAAAACAAAAGGGTGGAAAGAAAAAAAATAAATAAATAAAACATGCGGATAGATGAGGGTGTACGTTCTAAAAGTTCTGAGTTACCCAGATTTTGAGCTCATTACGCTTTTTAAGGTTGAACGGTGCCTGCAGCGTGAGACGGAAGGCGATTTAATAAGTTGGGTCCACGGTAAGGGGCTTGTTGTAAACATAATTGACTGCTTCTACGAGGGACAACAAAGTTTTATAGATTTTTCGTGGAAGATTCGAATTAGAGATCAATGAACACTTTGTCAGAATTGGTACTACGAACCGATCAATAGATGATCGAGCAGCATCAATCGAAGCAGAATCAAGCACAAGTGGCGGGTAGGCTAGCACACCGGTACCACAAGGTCATTGGTCAGGCAGTTCTGTCTGTGTGTCTCCGTCTCTACTTGATGGTTTGGTGTGTGTGTCTGTGTGTGAAATCACAGTCACCGCAGTTTTTGTGCGGTTCCCCCTGGCGGGTGGAGTTGGCAGGCTTGTATAATCGATGGTTTCAGGATTTGGAAGGTGATAATGAATAATATTATTACAATAATATAATGATTTTCTCTGTTATACACGTTTCGGTACCTCCTTTTCTTATTTTCCTTGATCTTGTTAATGTCTCTCAACTTGTCTCACGGCTTTTTTTGCTCATTTGTTTGTTCTGAGTACCTACATGGAGAATGGAAAGTTGTTGTGTGAATTGTTCTATACTTACTTACTTTTGAACAGAAGTGTGACATCATCAGGTTGGGCCGTTCAACATCCCCACTACTGAATCTGACGGCAGTTGTAAAGTAACGTAATCCATGAGCACACATAACATTTTTCAATCCAAATCTACAATAGGTATTAGTGGTTATCTGGCTGTAGCCAATGCCAAAGTTCTAGCCCTTAGAGAGAGCAAACGTAAATCGACCCAATTGGTTTCGTCCGATCTTTAAAATGACGTCACTTGATAAGACAAAAAAAACTGTTAATATTATTAACTTTCTGAGATCTTAATTTTTTTTTTAAATATTTCAGCCCTTAATTACTACCTACACTTTCGGGTTGATAAAAATTGATGCCAATGTTACTGGCACATAACCGACTGATGTATCATTTTTGCGCCAAATGGACGGATTTTTCTACTCGATTTTTGTAATCTACGCAATAGTTTAATTTTATATGAAAATTCGCTAAAAGGTAGGTTGAAGGTACTGAACTAAAAATTTTGATCTACTTCATTAATAAAATGAAAAGTTTGACTGCCCTGGAAAAAATTGAATTTGAAATTGCGAAAAAGTATCGTACGTATGACAATTTTTAAGTGGTACCTAAGAACATTTAAGTAGTTTAATTTTCTCCAGCAGACTCCGCCCTCGGAACTCCAAAAATCTCTGGTTAACCTCTTTATTAAATCTCTGGTCCACTTTAGTCACTGACATTAGGTAGAGTACCTATCTTCCTTCCACCTGATGGAATGTGACAAAGATTGATGCTCTTATAATTTCATGATACAATGATGCTGACAGTACCTAGTGTTATAAAATGGGAGGAATAAATTTCTGCATGCAATTCTGATGAGCGGAAAGATGAAGCACAGGAATAATATCCTAAATTTACTTACTAAGATTTTTGAAGTTTCTGGACGCGTTACCATGATGATCGGACCCATTTTCCTGTAACGTGAGATTACAATTATGTCACGGAAGGTTGATACTAATTTAGTTAACATATTTAAAGCTTGAAACTAATGTTGGTTTTGAATTTTTACTATCCCAACTCGCTGGTTGAGATTTTTCAAGTATTGTAAACAGCAAAAAAATAATTTAAAAAGCAAGAAATTAATAATAACAGTCGTTGTCAAGACAAGCCAAACATTGTCATGTCTAAATACAGTCGTAGGTGAGTTCGTTTGACAACACATTTTGAGCACACTAGTGTTCAAATTTCAAAAAATATCCCTCAACGCTTACATAGGAGTCTGCAACACATTGGGACACTTCATGTCTTTAGTTCCCCCCCCCCCCCCCCCCCCCGTTCAACAAATAATTTTGACGAATAATGTTCAAAACAATCATTTACATAACAATTATAACAGTTCAACATTAATTAATATAAAATGGCGACATAAATACCAAGAACAAGTACGAAAAAAATGCGTGATGAATCGAGAGCTTTCAAACGAATGGTGAACGATTTCTGTTCGTTGAAAACTTAGGAAGTTTCATTTAACCAGAAACGGCTTGGTTGTACGTGAAAATAATTAAAAATCAACTGTAACGCTTTCTTATAACCAACGCTTTTTGAGTCCATGTGCCAAAGTAAAGACATAAAATGTTAGAAGTTCCATTCATGCAGCACGATCACAAAAGCGAATTTTCTTAAATTAATTTTTTTATACAATGTTACATTGTTTTGAAATTTGAACACCGAGTACAAAGAAATTGTTACTACCAAAAAACTCGTTCTAAATCATATTCTGCAATTCAAAAAATGTTCGAATTTTTACTCATTTTGTTTGCAGTTGTTGACATGGATGTGTCTATTGGCTGGCCTACGTCAGTGGGAAAAAAATTCTAATTTAAAATGCAACGGTTTTTGACATGGATATGTCTTTGCTCTGGGGGGTCAACCAAAAATTTTCGTGACGCAAAAAATATGTCACAATTTCTAATGATGTTCACGTACAACCAATCCGTTGCTAGAGGAATGGAACTTCCGTAGTGTTCATCGCACAGAAATCGTTCGCCACTCGTTGGAAAGCGCTTGATTTATGTGATACATTTTCACATCTCAAGCTACCAATTTCCCCCTCCTTACGTACCTGGCTACATTCCTAAACTAAGTTGATTGGACTATAAACAATTTTAATAAGCCGGTTACAATATTCTTAACGTAAAGCAATAGCATCATTAGGACACCAGCAAAGCAATCCATAGGAAACATTATCTCCTCTTGACAACAGTCGACTGTAAACAACAACTCATTGTAGTGGCTTCTCTCCACAGTTATTTTCAACATTTCTATAAGTAAACCGTTGTTTTGTTGGAATTAGTCGGGATGCGGCCCAGGGAAAATGAATGAAATTATTTCATAATGATAACGTTTCGTCCTTTTACTGAGGACACTTCAGATCTTGGTGTGTCCAGGAAAAAATTTATAAACATCCGATATAACGGATTTGTCAAATAAAACAGTGGCTCACCAAGTCAACTCAATGTCAAGAAAGCAAGATCTGAAGATGTCCTCAGTAAGAGGACGAAAAGTTATCAAATAAAACAATAAATGATATAATTTCATTTATTAATGAAAAATCAGGCTATCATGAACATACAAATGATAGCGCCTGTATTGGGGAAATAACTTTAATTGTATGTATAGTATGCTTATTGTGTCTCCAAGAATCATAGAATAAATTCTTTATCCTACATTTCGTAGCCTACAGTTCAAAGTTGAAGGATTTTTTTACAACTCTCGAGGACAACGGACAACCGTTATCTAATCCCCAATCAAAGACATATCTAACATGGTATCTGCTTGTAAAGCAGATAGTGGAACTCGTTTACGAGTTTATAAGTTTCAGTTTTTCTATTTCTATTGATTTTCACGTACAACCAATGCGTTACTAGGGAAGTGTAACTAACTTTTTTTTATAGCAGGAAAATCGTTCGCCACTTTTCGGAATGCTCTCGTTTTATCACATCTCATGATCCCTAAGCCTCTGTAGTGTCAAGGAAAGCTGATTTATTACGCTGTTATAAAATAATATTGCTAAGTAACCATAATGAACTAATAATGTGAAAAGAAGGCACTAGGTACATGGTAGGTATACTACTGAGTAGTAAGTAGGGAATTGTAAGCAGTAGGTACTAGACGATGCATAGACCTCTGATCAGCTGATGGGCTCCTAAAGCTGATAATTTCTATCATATTTGATCTCTGAAGATGAAATTAAGAGACGATTGAAATGATTGCCTAATTCCTATTCAGCTGAGTGAGCTAAATTGACTCCTATTTATCCTAGGAAGTTGAGATTTGATAGGGATACTTTCTACGACACTAAGGAACGATTGCAATTATTGGTTTTTCCTAATCAGCTGAGTGAGCTAAAATCACTCCTGTTCATCCTAGGAAGTTGAAATTAGATATGGAGACTCTCTGGGACACTAAGAGACGATTGAATTGATTGGGTCTTTTCTGATCAGCTGAGTGAGCTAATTTAATTGAGACATTTTTAACTTGGGACACAAAACACATATTTCACAGGGGGCAAAATAAGACATATCCATGTACCAATGTATCTGCATGTGGTGTAGTAGATACTCAACATCAGTTTAGTGATTTCCTTAGTTTCTTAGCTTTGAGTTTTATATATTTTTCAGCTAATGTTAATGACATGTAAGTACATTTTTCAGCAAAATTGTGTGCATATATGTTTTAATGTAATAGTTAATTATTGATTAACTTCTTTTGACTAAAATTCTGCTACCACGTTTTTTCGGCTTTACCTTTTCCATCATGATATTCAAAATTTCCGGAATTTGTTGCACAACTAGACTAAAATTGGGATCGAACAAAGAAAGAATCTCGAAAATCGGTTGAGAATTGTGGCCTGGGCAGCGTCGACAAACTTTGTCACACACACACACACACACACACACACACACACACACACACACACACACACACACACACACACACACACACACACACACACACACACACACACACACACACACACACGCACACACACACACACACACACACACACACACACACACACACACACACACACACACACACACACACGCGGCACACACACACACACACACACACACACACACACACACACACACACACACACACACACACACACACACACACACACACACACACACGCACACGCACACACACACACACGCACGCGGATTTGTATATGGTTATTTTTTTCTCGTGCTTGGGTTGTCCCCCATCCCCTGGATCAATTCCAATAGGTCGTCCCTCTTAAATAAGAAGCCTTGCCTGTATGACCTAGCTTCTGAGGGACGTCCTAAAAAGCAGAACTGTACGGCCAAAAAACACTTTACAATAATATCGACTACCTACAATTTATTACAGGGCAGTTTGCACAACTTCTTCCTAAATCTTCAATGTGTTGAGAAAGTAAAAATCAGCATGCGCTTCCGGGTTACTTCTATATCGCCATCCATGATAAATGCACTATTTTCATTAAGGAGGAGCGTTTACTCTACTCACGGATTCGTAACTGCAGGAAGCGTTGAGGAGCGATTATCGTTCCTGGAGTCAGCTGAGTCCAGTTGGGCTTCGGCTCCCATCAGATCCGGCAGTCGAATGACCTCGAAATCCTCAAAGAAAGTGTATATAGCTACCAGTATATATATATGAAACATGTAAATAAGTTTATATGGAGGGTTCAACAGGGCAGCTTGACGCCCATTTCGTTTTTGTCCCGAGTCCCAAATCGCAAGCCATCATCTTTTGTTAGGTTTCGTTTAGACCAACTCGCTCTTCGTTGGATGAGATTCATATCGAAAAGTATTCTCCAGGGAGGAACTGGTGAACTCCTCCTAGCAGACACTCAAACAAAAAATGTTCTACTTTACAAATCTGTTACAAACTTTAGCAGTACAAATGTACTGAACTGTAGTTTTTCAGATTTCATTTATGTCAAATTTCTAAATTCGATCCCTTGTGTTATTGACTATCGTGTTTGTATTTAGCTCACAAAAGTTCTAACATTAAGAAATTGCTAAAGTGCTTTTTGAGAAAGAAATTTTTTGCAGAATATTTTGTATATGCCACAAAGAACGCATAGAAATTTTTGTAGGTACTTCAAACAAATTTATGCAAATGACAAAAAAAAGGTAAAATAAAAAAATGTGTAGAATGCAGATATGTGGATTTCAAGAAATGGCTAGAGTGCTAAATACATGTTTAGCAGAATATTTTTCATTTGCAATAAATTTGAATGCTAACAAATTTTAGCGTACACAAATTGTTCAAGTTTCAAGAGCTCTAAACCTTTCCATAAATGATAAAACATATTCTTAATTAATGCATGCATTACAGGGACAACCCTATGAATGGATTGTATGTAATTTTGGTGAAAATTGAAATGAGAGAAAAAACAAAAATATGGAGTGGTCCACTGATAGTAAATTTGAAACTTTCAAGGTTGCACAAATGGGTTAAAATCTGGATTGAGCAAATAATAAAAACTGACATGGTAACTAGACGAATATGGTAAAAATACCACGATTTATCGCTATTACCCCCTCCATTCACTCCCTTCCATAATGAAATTTTAAACCCCTGACAAATTTTCTAAAAATATATCGAAATCATAATTAAACATAAAAGAATCATAAAAATCTGACGCGGATAGTTAAAACATCACGATTACTACTATTACCCCCTCTATTCACCCCCTTCCACAAAGAAATTTGAAACTCCTGACATAAGTTCCAAAAACTAATTTGTAATGGAAAAAAATAAAAATGACGAAAATCGGTCGAAATTAGAAGCTTGGGCAGAAGAATCGGTGATTATCCCTTCCACCCACCACCTCGACTTCAAATCAAAAATTCTCAAGGTTTGCTGCTCAACTAGGTTAAAATTGGAGTAAAAAATAACAAGAATCACGAAAATCGGTTAAGAATAGCCTGGGTGAGGTGGTCAAAATTTGTCAACCACACATACACACACACTTAAATACATACATTATTAATATTAAAAATAAATAAATAAGTAAATAAATAAAATGAAAAATAACCCCCGCGCAAAGGCGGAGGGGTGACACCATTAAACAAAGAACGGAAAAAAAAAAAAAAAAAAAAAAGATGAAGCTTTTGCAATGGGTCGGAAAATTATAAAATCGAAATTTTTGAAAAATTTCTTCATTGAAATCCGTTTAGAAGCATTCTGAAACGATTCCTGAACCTTGCGCTTTTTCATATATATCCATGTGTGTGTGTGTGTGTCATTCCAGACGATAACTTTCTTGAGGATTGAGATATAAATCCCGTTCTTGCGCCAAAAAATCAAGCTTTCCAAACAAAAGGATGAGTTTGTAGGCTAAAAATGTTTGAGCACATTAAATTGGTCAAATTTCAAAATATGTATTTAAAAAAATCAATAAAAATGGCTAAAAATTGCAAAAAATTGTTAAATTTATAATTTTTAGCAGAGTTTCAGTAAAAAAAAACCCATCAACAATAATTAACTAGGACATTAAAGATGTTTTGCACAAAATTATGCTGAAAAACATGCTTAGTTTCATTAATATTTGCTGAAAAACCTATAAAAACTGAAGAAAAAAAAACTAAAAATCCAACATCTTTTTTGAATCACCGAATTTTATTTTGTACCTACCTATGAGTTTTTTTTTCATAAAATTGGTTTTCAACCATTTATTTCTATTGAAATTGCTCAATTTTCAATACAATTTAACGTATTATAATTCGGTAGGGGATTTAAGAAAATGCACTCATACGATAATGTGTTGCATGACTGGAACTTTTTTGTATACACTTTTTTGATGTTTTCGGCCAAAACGCTGCACGGAAGGCTACAAATCAAGAACCAACTCGAAAGAAACTTCGAAAAAAATTATTTACAAAACAAGAAATGAAAAGAAAAGTGGAAAAATAAACTTTTATTCATCATAAAATAAACTAAACTCATAAAAATCAAGAATACAATCCATCAGATCATCAAAAAATTAATTTGAAATATAAACATGGCAGCATTTTAAGTTAGATATAGAATATAGAAATTCTTCTTAAGTAGATAAATATTTGATATTACAATTATTGTGGGGTAGTTCCTGGGAATATGAATGAATGGAGTAGTTCCTATGAAGTTCTTATGCATGAGCAGTGCTTATGAATGTTCACAAACTTAATCTGATTCTGAGAAATCGGAATATGGCGAATCTGATTATTTCGAACTCCTCATAAGATTTCACCCGGAACTGCTTTGTCAATAAATACGATGAGGTAGTCGGGAAAAGTAAGAGATTTATTCAGATTTATGTCTGATTTTTTGTTAGAAATGACCTTCGATATTCTTTACAGGCATCCCACATCGTTCTGAGGGTTAAGGCGGTCAATTTTGACTACCTATTCAGGGCATTAGCAACGTTGGTTGTCGTCTAAATGACAAATTTCTTTAATACAATTTGATAGGTCTTCGTTATTTTTCTTCTCAACCGATTTTTCGTATACATCTCTCATGAGGATTTTTGAGTTGTCTTCTGAAAAAAATTAAAAAAGGACCTTTGAAGAATGTTTTGGAAAAAATTTTTTTTTCTTGTTCGATTTCTTCGAGGGTTCAACGAACATTTTAAAAACCGAATCCCAGAAACGATTTTAGCTTTTTGTAGAAAATGCTTTTTGAAGTTGACTAATCGTGTTTTCGTAAGCTAGTTTGACATCTGCTTATTGCACATTTAATAAATTCAACGGTAACGGCTTAAACTTCATCAAATACGTTTGTACATACCTGTCACTGTCATTACTCGAACGCCAGCGCAGATAACAAAGTTTTATTGATATTGGACAACCATGTGAGCCATACATCACTGGGAGCCTACACCATATGCCGTGAAAATGGGATCACTTCGGTTTCCCTTCCTCCTCACACCTCCCATCGGACCCAGGCTTCTACGGCCCTTTAAAGCAAACTTTTAAAAGGAAATCTGACGAGTTCATGAAGTTGGGAAGTCAGCGAGGAACAGATTCTTCTGGAATCATTCAAATAACCCCCTATGATCTGGCTGGAATATTCAGTGCAGCGTACAGCGAAGTCGCCAAAATTGGTCTGGCTGAATCTGGCTTTCGAAGCACTGGAATATTTCCGATGAATAGGAACATTTTTAGGGACGACGAATTTTTAGCTGCTCATGCTCTGACGAATTATCCTGTAGGATCACCTGTTGTAACCCTTGACGTTTCCGATAAAGACAGTCTCAAGGGGGACAGCCCCTCCTCAGCATGCGTGAGCATTGCTGAGTTGTTGCCCTCCCGGGGACCACTTCGGAAGAAAGGGAGTGCTCGAGCTAAACAAAAATCAGAAATTCTTACTGCTACTCCCAGAAAAGAGCACCTTCTCGAAAAACTAAACAAGAAACTTGAAAAAGAATCCAAAAAATCAATAAAAAAACCTACAAAGCGATCACTTAGTATGGACTACGAACCTTCCACAAGCAGAGATAATGAATTTCCTAATCGGAAGAAGCAGAGGGTGATGAAAAAGAGAGGCGAGAATAAAAAAGAAGATAATGCTAGGGCTCAGAAGAAGAAAGTCGTTTCCTAAGATTAACCAACTGTCAAGCGGTAAATGCCCGTTTTTCATATAATTTCGGGCTTTCACCAACAATATTGGGAAATGCTAGGATTTTCTGGTAAATTCTAACATTTACCGTACTTTGGGCTTTTACAGTAACATATGTATGCGGCTAAAAGCCGGTTTTATTTTCCAAATAAATATCCTAACTAAATAAAGTTTTAAGTAAAATAGTTTTGTAATTGTGTTTTTCTTTCATCCCATACGATAGTGGAAGTGGCCAGTGATTAGCAGGTGATTTCGTTGCCAAGGTAACGGAGCGCAGAAACCTCGATCTGTCCGAACAGATTTCCGCCGTCCGCCTCAACCGGATCAGACGCGCTCGTTAGTCTCGCGCTCGACGGGCTTTTCTTTGTCGCCCGAAGGCGGGAGGAGGCGGCGGAATTCGGAAAACATTCGCGACGCCTGCGTTGTTCGTGTCGCGAGCCCCCCCCCCCCCCCTCTTACCTCCTCCATTTTCCAAGGTGACGGTCGGCGGATCCACCGTGGAAAATAAGGGCGACGGCTCTGGAAGGAAGTGGAGGGCAGAACTGAAGCTTGAAGCTTGAAGCAGTTTTTGTGCAAAAACCTCTTAGATGAGCCAAGTGGTTGAACTTGATATGGATTCTCATGTTTTTTGGGGTGCTGAGTCGATTAAAACCATTCCCGACTCGCTAACTATAATGGCTAATCGGATAGCAACGTTTTAGCGAATTTGCTTAAAAAATGAAACTATTGCAATGGCTCCAAAATTTGTAAAATGTGTCCGTTTTGAAGTATTCTGAAACGATTCCTGGATTTTAACGCTTTTTTATATGTATACATTCATATGAATGCCCTGCTTTCTACATTGGAAAAGCCGAAACCAGTCATATCCCTTATTACTGCATCAAGTATCTACTACCAAAACGATAACTAGAAAAAAAAGGTGTGGCAATAAGGGCAAATGAGAACATTTTTCATAGCGCGAAAGCTGAATCAATAGTAAATCAAGCTGAATAATTATTTTGAAGGAACGTAAGTATAACCGAAATGGGTTACTTAGTTATTTTTTATTCACCTGATGTAAAACCGTTTCTTCCAAATTCGGGTATTGTTCGCGCAGATCTTTCTCAAAACCACTTCCACTCTTAAATAAAATATTGCAAAGCACTGAATATAGAATTTCAAGAGCCTTTTTTTTTTACCACGATGTTACGGTTTTCTTTTTCCACAATGTGTGTTTAAATGTTAGGTACAACGCTTCCGCTAACGTTGAATGAGTGATAGTGATAGAAGACTGCTCTCAAAGAACTATTTTTCTAGACGAAGAATGAATCGTAACATTCATTCTCGGGACAAGGTTCGCACCTAGTGGTTTATTTACTCTGACTCGTCAAAGCAGGAGTTGATAGGCGGGTGCCGTCACTTACTTTCCTCAACGTTTTTGTTCATCGTGATCACCGACGGCGGAGAACGGCGATCAAATTAATACACAAGACACTTGAATGAGTGCGTAGTCGGATTATTCCAGTCCCAGGACGACTGGAGATGACCTGCACTTTTGGCACTCTGAATAATCACATGATTTTTCCAAAAATCCTCATTATCACTGCTTACTCTTGGTGATGCACCAAAAAATGTGAAAAAATGATCAGGTACACCTAAACATGTATACAATACATGGTATATTTCGTCTTGGGGAATTTCCCCAGTTTTGGAGGCGTAATCAATCATCAATAACTGCTACACCAAAACCTTAATTTCAAGCATACGACCAATTATCACATTCAATGCCTTCTCAAAATTTTCTGCATGCCCAAATGGGGAAACTAAGGGCTAAGTTTGTGTCTGAAGGTATCTAGGAACAATATTAAAATGGAAAAACAATTTTATTAACGCTTTCATTTTTTGAGGTTTTTGCACGCTTCCATCCACCGTGCGGCGCGGCGTAGGTGGGAAGGGGTTGAGGTGACCTCGAACGAGGAACATCAAAGTCGGAATGCCTCAGGAAAAGTGGTGTAAAACTTCGATAAATCGTAAATTATAATAAACAACTAGCTGGTTCACCCATGCGTTGCACAGGTTGACTTGAACATTATCATATTGCCTATGACCCAAGTTAAAGTAATTCAGATAGAAAAACGCTGCAAATTATTACACAAAGGTTTATTATTTATGTATTAGACAGCCCTTCTACCTAGATCTCTGGTCCATAATTATTAAACGCCGCTTATAGTATATTTAGTATCGGAACTCGGAGCTTCGGACCTCACAATCCATAACAGCAGCGGAACCTCACAATTTTACGCTTTTTAATATAGTAGATAAACATAACAATTTATTACCAAGTCATCTTTCCAACACATAAAAGTGTTACCTATACTGTATATTGATATCATTTAATTGGTCAAATTTCAAAAAATGTGCTGACAAAATCACTGAAAATGGCTAAGAATCGTTAAATTGATATTTTTTAGCATAAGACTGGTCAAATAAAGTTTATCAACTATGAAATAGAACATTCAACAATTTATGTACGAAATTATGCTAAAAACTTGAACTTCATTAAATTTTGTTTTAAAAAATCTATAAAATTGCAAAAAATAGCCTAAAATCCAAAATCTCTCTTTGAATAGAAGAGTATCATTTAGAATACTTTTTTTCCATAAAATTAATAGCTAACATTTTCTTTTCACTCATAAATCTCCAATTTCTATACAACTTGAAATATACACACAAAAAAGACACTGTTTCACCTATTTTTGGCTCATGGGTGTAGAGCGATCGAGCTGGCGAGAAGTTAGGACCAACTAGACCCCAAGTGGAGTATATGTGCGAAAGAACAGATTTTTTAAGTCAATTCTAAGGCCTGTTATGGCCCGGACGGCGAACGGCGGACGGACAGTTCAAATTTGGATTCTACGCACCTTGAAACGTAAATTGACAAAGTTTGAGGGGGGGGGGGGGGGGGGTTATAAACATTTTTTGCTATACGATCACATAGGCTTATAATTGGAAATAATGAACCAAAAAACGGAAGTTAGTTAAAAACGTTGTCTATTTCCACGAAAAATAAAGAGTTACAATGTTAAATCGATTTCGACGGTTAGGCCATCATCAGTAACAAACAATAACTCAGTAAAAATACTCCGTTATTGTTTGTTACTTATGATGGCGATTTAACATTGTAACTCTTTATTTTTCGTGGAAATAGACAAGATTTTTCACTAACTTCCGTTTTGAAATGGGTTCCCACAACTTCGTCGCGAGTGATTTAGTTCGAATTCAGATAGATTCGCCCACTCAGATCCCCAGTTGGTTCAGTGACGTTCAAAACGCTTCATTGTAGGTCAGATTTGAAAAATGTGAAAAAAGTGGTCTTTGACTTGAATTGGAGTAATCTAAACATACTCGACAGTCAAATCCCCAGTTTGTTCAGTGATGACAAAGATACCTCATTCCCCCCTCCTCCCCTAAAACTCCCCCTATGGGGCAGATTTGAAATTTTAAACCTTTTAAACCTTCTCTGGACTTCCACAAATAATTTAAGACCAAAATTAGCCAGTCGTTCTCGAGTTTTAGCGAGACTAACGAACAGTAATTGATTTTTATATATATAGATAGATAGATAGATTACAGTTTAATTATTCATATTTCGGAAAAGTCTCAAAATATAGCAAAAAAAAAAAATAAAAATAAAAAAAAAAAAAACACTGCAAATTATTACCTTCACAATGGTTTATCATTTCTGTGTTAGATAGCCCTTCTACGCAGATAATTGTTCTATAATTATTAAAGCCCGTATGTAATACATTACGATCAGGACATGGCGCATCGTGCCTCTGAGAAGAGTTCACACTTTTACAGTTTCAAGACCCCGCAATTTTACGCTTCACAGTAAAGATATTTAATAAAACGGGAAAACGAAGTGAAATGAATGCATGAAGTAATTTACGTTAGCGCATGCGCAGAATGGATGAGAAAAATGAAATTGGTTGGGACACATCTACAGCCTAACCCACAAACTCCCAGAAAATTTAATCAAAATCTGATGAAAACTAGACCTTGACGTACCATTGAGTACCTATCATTTTTTCGTTTCTTAATTGACCAATTTTACCTATGAAATTTCACGTTACTTCTTGATTTAATATTTTCCGCTATGGAATTTTTCAAGATCATTTAAAACGTTTCAATGATCTATACAGTCATGATAGGTAAACGAGGAAGCTATGTGCCCCACCCAACTTGGCAGACGTGTTTGATTTGTTATTGTAGTACTGTAGACCTACAGTAATTGTTGATTATTTTTAAAGTTTATCATGAGTAAGCATTTTTTAGGCAGAGAGAGGGTTGTTTTAGATTTTTGGTGTTAGTTCTGTGATTAAGTATTCATGCTGTTTCGCCTAAATAAATTACAGAGCCTGAGGAAGGGGACGAAACATTTCCCGAAAACGCTGGCAAAATAAAGAGAATATGTTGGAGTTCTGAGTTAATTCTTCCAAATTCCTAAGAATATGATTGACGCAGAAATCTCGATAAAAAATTTAGCATAAACGAAAATTCGCTCATTTGGTCATGCTGCATATCTGAAATTTGTTCATGCAAATCCGGGCCCCCTCATGAAGGACAGGCCTGGGGTTATGTTCCCACTGTCCATACTGTCTCAAGAGGCCTGAGATTGAATACCTCCCCAATGTAGCCAGGTAATGTAGTACTGATTGCAACAAAATATATATAGGGTACCTTCCTCTGAGGGTAATGTGGTAGTAGGTACCTCGATGCTCGTTAAGGGGTCTATTGATTCTGAGTCTACTGATTGCAGACCTACAATAATTGTTGATTATTTTTAAAGTTTATCATGAGAAAGCATTTTTTAGGCAGAGAAGGGATTGTTTTAGATTTTTGGTGTTAGTTTTGTGATTAAGTATTCATGCTGTTTCGCCTAAATAAATTACAGAGCCTGAGGAAGGGGACGAAACATTCCCCAAAAGCGCTGGCAAAATAAAGAGAATATGTTTGGGTTCCGAGTTAACTCTTCCGAATTTCTAAAAATATGATTGAAGCAGTAATTGTCGTTAAAAAATTTAGCATGGACGAAAATTCGCTCATTTAATCATGCTATATCTAAAATTCGTTCATGCAAATCCGGGCCCCCTCATGAAGGACAGGCCTGGGGTTATGTTCCCACTGTCCATACTGTCTCACGAGGAATGAGATTGAATACCTCCCCAATGTAGCCAGGTAATGTAGTACTGATTGCAACAAAATATATATAGTGTACCTTCCTCTGAGGGTAATGTGGTAGTAGGTACCTCGATTCTCTTTAAGGGGTCTATTGATTCTTAGAAAGAGGAGGCGGGTTGTTGGGTGTGCGGGGAGGAGGTGGCGCTCAGCTGATTCTCCCACCAGGCGGAACTGGGTCAGCTCGAGGCCCCGCAGCTTCTCCAGCCGTCAGTCCCGTCGCTCGCGTCAAGTCGGAAACCTTCGCCGCTCCTAAGCCCTCGCCGCCTCCGCCAATCTCTGTAAGCACAAATTCTATATTATGAATTATAACCCTATCATGATCATATTATTTAAAGACATTTCGTAAAAAGAGAGCTTTCAAGGAAAATAAAGCTTTTACAATAATCTAAAATGTCAGGTAAAAATCTACATTTTCCCTAATTGGACCAATTACACTAGAAGCTGTACAATTGAGGCTTAAAAACTTAAATAAAATACAAGATCAGTTATGCAACATGATGTCAGAGGGAATTTTCGTGAATTATCGTACTTTATTTATGTTGAATTTGTTTGAAATTTGAGCACTGTGAGCGGAAAGAAATTTAAAACTACCAATTTACGATTTTATATCTAAACAAAAAAAAACTTGTTCTGAATAATAATATGCAATTATTTAAACAAAGATTTTAGATTTCAAGCTTTTGTTTGCAGTTTCAATAGATTTTTTCAAGCACATTTTAATGAAATTGTCCATATAATTTTGTGCTTGATATTTTGGTGTTCTTGTACAAATTAATAAATTCATTTCGAGTTATAAATATTCTAATAAAAGCAAATTTTAATGATTTTTAGCCTTTTTTTGACATTTTTATTGATTTTTCAATAATATATTTTGAAATTTGACTTATTTATTGTGCCCTAAATAGTTGCCTGACGAACATGGTGAAAGAGGGAATTTTCGTGAATTATCGTATTTTATTGATGTTGAATTGGTTTGAAATTTGAACACTGTGAGCGGAAAGAAATTTAATAACTACCAATTCACAATTTTGTATATTAAAAAAAACTTGTTATGAATAACAATCTGCAATTACCTATTTAAACAAAGATTTTACATTTCAAGAATTTGTTGTAGCTGTTTTAATAGATTTTTAAAGCAAATTTTAATGAAATTGATGTAGATTTTTCAGCATAATTTTGTGCTTAATATTTTTGTGTTTTTTACATATTAATAAATTTATTTTGAGTTATAAATTTTATATTTATAAAAGCACAAATGTAATGATTTTTAGCCTTTTATGACATTTTAATTGATTTTTTTCAGAAATAGTTTTTGGAATTTGACCTATTTATTGTGCCCTAAATAGTCGCCTGACGAACTCATCCTTCCTTTTGGAATGCTTGATTTGTTTGGCGAAAGAACGGAATTTTTCATCACAATCCTAAGGAATCGTTTCAGAATGACTAAAAACGGAATCCTATGAATAAAATTTTGGACAAATTTTTATTCTTTTTTGAAGCCATTGCAATTGCTTCAATTTCTATTGAAATTCGCTTAAAAAACAATTTAAATAAATAAATAATTTAATAAAATAAAGTCATGAATAAAAAAATAATGTACGCGTACATGATAAATAACCATTAAGTACGTCTTTGATTAATAACCATTGATAAGACTTTGTGGGAGTAGAGTGTGTGGATGTAATTTTGAGTTAGTATTTTTGTTGTAAGTATATATCTTTGATTTTGCGTCATTGCTCTTCCCCCAGTACATGTTTATTTAGAATATTTCTGTTTAAATTTGAGTTGTATGTTCCTACAACGAATATTAATAAATTCATTAAACAATAAATAAATAAACCATATTTGATACTCTGTGAGTTTCACAAATGAATGTGTGCGAGGTAGGATAATAATCAGAATCAGAAGATCGAGGTACCTAATCTAAGTGATGAATGAGAATACAATCAAAATAAAAAGGAAACCTTACATCGGGTTGTCGAAGAAAATCACATGATGTCATGGAAATGATGTAGGAAGAAGATGATGATGAAGGAAGAGTCGCCTTACATATTTATGTAGGTGTCTAAACTTCCTTATTATTTTCTTGCACTGAAGACATTGACTACAAAACGCCGTATTTCAAAAAAGAGGCTACTTTTATAAGCATGCTTGTTCGATTAGGAAATTAATTACCCCCAGGGTTCCCTGGCTGATCAGTGTGCTCTTTCTTATCATATAATTTGGTTTTCAATGTGTCCATTTCAAATTTCAACACCTTAGGTCCTTTAGAAAAAAAAAAAAAAAATTCAAATGTTTTTGGGTTAGCCGAACGGGAAGAAGGATTTCGAAGTTTGTTTAGCGCTGAACACGATGATTGAGCCAGAATCGCGACATATTATTTTGAAGAAGCGAGATTTTTTCTTAAGATTATCATTCAAAAGGAAAAATCGTGCTTCTTCATGGTTCTTCAGTTCTAATCTGAGAATAGAGTAAGATACCGCAATTCTGGCTTCACCATCATGTTCAGCGCTACCTAAAGAACTCTTCAAATGAGGTGACACTCGGCAATAATCATGTAAAAAAATTTCCAATTGTCCTCAAGACACCCAACAACTATTGGATTGTTTTCTTTTTCTTTTTTTTTTGCTTTGTAGGTACTTCATCAGGCACCCCAAGAGTTTAACTTCGATATCTGATGAATGGTGGAAACAATTTAGGGGGTGGGTGGATGGGTGGGTATGTACCCTGTACGTATATCATACACTAAATGATCGTTAAAAAAAAAAAAAAAATATATATATATATATATATATATATATATATATATAATTTAACCAATATTTAGTGTGATATTTATATAACGATTTTTTTTGCCTTTGGCACAGTTGTTGGTTTATATTTTTTTAAATGTGTGCTCGTTATTATTGCGCTTAGGAAGCTCAATTTGCTAAAAATGATTCGCTCATTCACGCTGCTTTTCTATTGACTGTTATTCACAAGCGCTGGACATTTTAAGGTACCATAAAAATCTCGGAATTACACTTTTCCTTGATCTGTGGAGAATAATGAAACTGCAAGCTCATATTCCTCGCTTGTTGTCTTCAGTCGTGAAGCGAACGGGATCAAGCCGTAATATTGCGGAAAGGAGTGTGTAGGTGAATGTAGGTAAGTTAGGTTTGTCGTAGGTAAGTAGGTAATGGTGAAAGGTGAAGGTAACCTATGGCCATAATAAATTGTTCATACCTACGAGACGGTGGAGAGTTGCGACAGATCTGCGCGAAGGGGTCAAGCCGTAACAAGAGACCGGCTGAGCGTTCAAGTTCCTTCTCAAAGGTTTTTCAAAGAAGCCGATTCCATTCAATGGAAACAATGCCCTGCGAAGAATATCTCATGAGAGCCCCACACTTATTTCTCAACGTGGTTTTAATTGAATGATTAATGCAAATATGAATACTACGTGAATTTTGGTAGTTCGGTTCGAAGAAGAAACTTCAAACAGTCCTAACAGACAGGCTAATTAGTTAGCAGTACACCAGATTGGCAATACATCCAAATAGGAACTGCAGCTTAAGTAATCATAATCATGATCAACATCTAAAGAAATAGAATTCGCCCAAATGTTATATATAGCTGCATTGCTTGGTTACAAAAACGTAAAATGCTTCCAGTTGGGAGGCGTTTGTTAAATTTATACAAGTGCTATTGCAGTTTATCATTATGAGGTACAAGTACCATCTGAGAACAATCTTTTCAAGTTCTGTTCATGCCTCATTCTACAGAAATGTCCGATGTATGGAGGTTCAAGTGCAGGCTAAGGTCTTTTGTTTTTGTTGGAGTTTGTCTTCGATGTATTTGACAGCTTGTGGGTGTCCAGTAGTGCAGAATAAGAGCGGCTGTAAGAAATATAATGACCGGGTGGAATTGTGTATCCTGTCTTCTGTAAGTTTTGGTGGTAGCTTGATGTGGTCCAATCACGAGTTTTCTACAACGCCCGCACCGGTTCGCCCTGTTCGGGCACCCACACTGACACAGCGAGTCGCAACTTTGGAAAACCTTCTGGAGGGTATTCATGAACAACTGAATCGGATCAGTCAGCACCAAATACAAACATTGCCTCGGTGAACCAACTTCCTGCAGTGCACGTTGTTGAAACTAATGACTCCACAAGTGGCAACCTTGTAGCACACGAAGGAAGTTTGCTGCCATATGTTGATAAAATCCCTTGGGAAGAATACCAGGTCCATCTGGAGGTGACTACTGATGCAATCGGGTGGTCAACTGCAGGGACAGCTAAGAAGTTGGAAAGTGTGCTCAGGGGTCCAGCGTTAACTGTTCTTACTGACCTCCCCGGAAGATGTGGGAATTAATTACTCAAGTTTATTTGAAGCGTTGTCTAGCAGATTTGGACCACGCAATCAAGCACCAAAACTACAAATGGTACTTCAAGACAGGCGCCAGAAAGAAAACGAGAACTTTCAGATTTGGCTACAGAGATTGAGAGGTTGGTAATGGGGTCATACCCGGATGAGACCAGGCGGACAAGGATAGGGCAGCTGTGAGAGCATTTCTACAGGCCATGAAGGACGAGGATTTGAGGCGGGCATTCACAATGGCCAGGCCCTCAACACTGCAGGATGCAATTGAAAAAGCCCATTTGGTAGAAGGATTGAGACCACGTCCCAATCTGCTGTGCAAAGACTGGTAGAACCTTTGAAGTGTTGGGGGTGCAATTCAATTGGACATATACGTGCTAGGTGCCCACTTGAACAGAAGAATACCACGTTTTCGGGAAACTAACTGCAGCTAAGGAAGCGGACCATGCCTTAGTTGTACTCTCTGTGCCTGGTCCAAATGTGGATGTGAATGTTTTTCGGACTGGTAGTGATGCTCTATTTGTGGATATTGAAGTCAATAGAAATCTTTGTTCATTACTTGTGGATATGGGTGTAAGGGTATCCATTGTAAGGCCAGATGTTGTCAAGGAATACAATTTAGGCCAAGATCCATCTGTTTGTTCATTTTTACTCACCGTGGGGAAGGAATGATTGGGGTCATTAGAGAATGTCAAATCCCTTTTCTAATTGGAAACAAAGCAATTCACCATAAATTCTTAATTGTTAGCTTAAGAGATAAAGGAATTTTAGGAATTGATGTGCTCAACAAACTTCATGCTCAATTGGACAGCCCTCGAGCTCTCATGGTCATGGGAAGAAACGACTTTGTTCTCCTAAAGAAAGTCTAAGTTTGGCTACCAACAACCAACGTACGCTTAGAGTGAGGAGACAAAGTTTGGAAGGCTAGGAAGATAGATTAAAGATATACAAGAATTGAGTTCGGAACGAATAAGAATCTGCAGTCTGATCCTCCCAGTTATTCACCTCATCCCCTTCTATGGTACGCCCCCTGACCGGTGACGGCCGAGTGAGGTATCTGGATCAATCTCCCTTCACCTTCTCTGTTTATTGAGTAAATCACAAATATGCATTACAAGAATGAATACCACTTGCCATGAAGGAGTGCAGGCTAGGTACTTTTAGCCTGAGAGCATAGTGTGAGAGTTCGATCGGCGTTATTTTACTTTTAACGTAAATTTTTTTACGAAGTCCATGTTCCGAGTAATAGTTCCTAAGATCCGTTCCTGCGTTACAGTAAGTAAACTGTGATCTTACTAATAACTGTTTTCTCACTTAAATTCGCCCACTAGCCATGCTGCCCGACAAATTGTACGATGACAACGTTCATTCAACCTTCCTCGTGATAGCGACCCCGATCCGTTGACAATGGTCGGCAGATCGTGTCTTCGGGACACGACCCGCTGGAAAATCGTTCATAATTGCGCATTGTCTCCGAACGCCGATTCAAGCCGACCACCTCCATCACCACCACTTCCCACAAACTATCTTACGTCACATAGCCTATTATCCGTTCACTGAGGTTCAAAATCAATTCCATCTTATTAGTGTTTCTGAAGAGTATAATCTTAATGGAGAACAATTAGGCTGATTCAATTATATTACTACCAGTATGTTCGCTAGGGCACACTTAAATATGTCAATATAAAATAGGTCTTCCGGAACTAGAACGAAAGTCACTTTTTCCGATTCTTTGCCTGAACCTTCGATCGAATTTTTATGATTAGTGGAAGTTAACGACCGAAACAACTTCATTAAGGTTTCTTCGTAACAATTCAATTCGGTACGTCCTGAGCCTATTCTGGAGAAACTCATTTCAATGAAGAAAACGAAAGTTGATGGAAAACTGTCAATTCCTACTAAATGAAGAGTTACAATGTTTGATAGATTTCGATTGTAAGATCATCAATAAAATACAATATTAATTGTTTTTGTTTTTCTGTTGGCTACTAATGATGACCTTTCAGCCGAAATCTATCTAACTTTAATTCGTGGAAATATAGACAACGGTTTGCATTGCATAATTTCTTATTTCTTCACTGTGAAATTCACCCATCTGTACACGAAGAAACATACTTACCTACTATATACTTAATAATAGATATGCTGATTATGTGATTTGGACAATCTAAATACTTGACCTTATAAAAGTGATAAAACTAGGAGCTAACCCGCACAATCTCTGAAACTTTCATCAAAATATGATCAAATTTAGTAGTTAAGTAATGAGCATATCAAGGAATGGGAACAGTCTCACAGACAGACATAAGAAAGACAGTCACACACAGAACCAAAACTGATCAGCAAGCTCTAAAACTCAACTCGGAACTTCGGCCATGGAAAATGCTTTCTTCCCGCTAATTCGGGGGCGGCTGGAGTAAGACTGATATGTAAATGAGGACTAACAGAACTATATAGCGCTTATGATGACTCACTGCTACCTTAAAAGAAAGTATTTTATTTTGTTTTCTTAAAGTTATGATGTTGCCAAGCTAATTAGCCTGCCAACTATAACCTTACATAATTATATATTCACAATCTTCGAATGAAATTATTGAAACACAGAATGTGTTTTAGCTCTCGCGTTTCACCTAAACCCGTGGAATCTGCATATAAGAATCACTCAGATTTTGCAGTGTATCTTTTCACTACTTATGTCAAGTTGTTTTATTTACCAGCGCAACGACTCACCATCAGCTCAATGAAATCATCAGAGATTAACAAGCGGCTGCAATCATGTTCACAATATCAATTATTGAGAATGATCGCCTGTGTCATTCGCAATTATGATCACAATTATTCTGATAACCGAGCTCATAACTGAGCTTGTTGGCCACGCACTTCGCAGTAGTTGACATAATATGGTTGGATAAATCGAGAGCTTTCGAACGAATTGTCAACGAATTTTGTGGGATGAAAAATGACGAAGTACCATTTCCCTAGTAACGACTCAGTTGTAAGCGGAAACCATCAGAAATTGTTGCAACACATTTTCGTTACTCTTTTTTTTTCGGTTGGAGATGCCAAAGCTAAAACACATTCTGTGTTAAAAACAAGTCCTACAATCGGCACAATAGTATTGCTTACTAACCATTTATTTAACATCGCATTATTGGATTAATATCTTGTAAATTAATATAAACTTATGACATAAATAACTTTCCAATCTTCAATAAAATGAGAGCTTTTCAACGAATGGTTAACGATTTCTGTGCGTTACCTTGGCCAAGTCGGCGTCGTTGAGTTGTGGACTTAACGCAAGAACTTGCGAAACCTTACTGCGGCACCAGTGAATTTATGGCCCATTAGCTTTGATTCATCGATTAAATATCCTTGATGTGCTGAAACGGTAATATTACGACGTTTTGATTAACAATGACTTCAAACCTTTGTAAATTCATGCACGCTTGTTCAACCATGGTTATGGTTAGTAATAATTTTGGTACTTATAACAGGCGGAACAAATTTAATCGAGGAATTTAGAAAAAGAATTTCAAGTGGTATTCGCCTCCCCTATTCATTTTCTCAAATATATACGAGGGGGCACAAAAGTTTCTTAGGATCGTACTCTAAGTATTTATTGTTGCAGTTTTGAATTCTACGAAAAACTTCTCCATCAAAGGTCGAACTCTCACGAATCAACTTTTGAAGGAACAAAATTGTGCAAATCTAGATAGTTATCTAATATACCCTGGTTTAATACGACTGGTTTACTTAAAAACTATCTCATCTTTTACCTTAGTATTATTACTTTCAATTTTTTGGAGATATAGGTAGGAGTTTAACAAATGAATAGATATCGTTAGGCATTTTCTGTTTATTTTTCTTATATGTAACACTGAAAAATGAGCACTGCGATCCAGTGCATCCAGCGATGAAAAAACCGCAAAACTAAAGTAATCTATACAGTACCTAGTCTATGCAGTAGCAATACGCCAGTTTTTTGTCGCAATTTTTGTACTTACGAGTAATAGTGAGTCTTTTCAGGTATTTTGCTTCATAACATACTTTATTCTAAAATCCCACTTAAAATCCTAATCTGAAAAATGAAATTTGAAGAAAAAATAAAAAAAGACATGGATTTAGAAAAAGATGTTCAGATGTATATGATTGGTGACATTCCTGAATCAAGAATATTCCACATTGGTAATAAGGTGCAAGCTCATTGAAACAACATACCTATTTGAAAATTTGAAAAATATTGTCAGTGAATTTGAATAATTTTACTGCAAACTATTTGAAAATGGATATTGTCTGAAGAGATGAGCTAATAAGCTCTCTAGTAAACTGAGGTTGAACTACAAAAGTTCGGCAAGACATCTGCAAAACTTTATTTGAATCAAGTCTATTCCTAGACTAATTATTGTTGATAAGGTGCGAGTGGGTTATTATATTTATATACAAATAACAAACTAATTGGTGAATTAGGAAATATCAACAGTTGTCATCCGAAAGTCATCACGAATTTCTGTTGAAAACTGGATTCCGTTTGAAGAGACGAATAAATCAGATGGCAAAATGAGATTGGAGTACAAACTTTTGCAAAGTCAGAATCAGACCTCACGAGAAAACCAGAGAAGTAGTATTCTCATCAATTTCCAATTTAAAAAAAAAAAAATATATATATATATATATATATATATATATATATATATATATATATATATATTCCAATATGTAATCAACATAACTGCGGGTACCATTCCTCTCAAAGCAAATCTATTTGGGTCAAGCAGCTGATGCTCAAGTGAATCACTACCACTCTGTACAAAAACTTCCCAGAAAATGACGTGCCTACACCGTCAGAACCACGTCTCGTATGTCTATATCCTTTGGCATTCCTGAATCAAGACTATTTCACATTGACGATAAGTAGTGCAAGCTCGGTGTTTAGAAACAACTCAGTGATTTGGAGAAATTATTAATTATATCAATTAAAAGTCCACAACGAAGTTCTATTGGAAAATGGATATTGCATGAAGAAGCAAATATGTCACCTCATGTACAGTAAAATTGAAGTAGGCCTATATAACTTTGGCAACGGCAGAATTGATCTCAAAAGCTGGGAAACCATTGTGCCCAGTTCTTCTTCAAACGCAACCAAACACGCCGCTGTTTGACTATTGGGGTGTTACTCCGCTTAGATAAAACGGATCAATCCTATTCTGTCGAAACCATATGTTGGAAAATCTACCACATTTCACAAATTCTCTCACTGACTCCAACGTCCTATAGACATTTGACTGATTATGTGTGCTGAGCTCTAAACCACAAGGTAACATAGTATGGGTACTTTTCCACAAAAATTAATCTGTTGAAAATTATGACGAACCCGACTTGTATAACAGACTGTCTCATTCACTAAAACAAGATACGGCCTGCCATCCGACGGCCTGATGATGATGTCTGTGCATCGAAAGCGCTCTCCCCTCAGGTCCGTAAATGATAATTTGCGGAAATAACCCTTTAGATTTAATACTAGGTACTACTAATTTCATGATCGATAAATAGTTACAATTGCTATTTCAAGACCTACCCCAAAAAGAGGAATTCATTGAAAGCAATAGTACCAACACAAAGTTTACTTCAACAGTAATCAGGGTGTCTTTCAAGCAACGATGCGCACCACAGTCAATCAGCGCTGCCATTGAGGCTTCACAAACGAGAAAACTGGATTATAATGGCGGGTAACTGAGTTAGCGGAGCTACCTGAAATTAGCGGGAGAGATGATTAGTCGGCGCCGGCCAATCAAACTCACAGGGGCAATTTTCTTCTATTCCGCCAACTAAACAAGAGGCTCTGCAAACAACGTTCAGCTCGGCTCCGTCTAAATGTTCTCGTCTGCTCTGTCCAGAAGGGGACTCTCAATAGTCAGTCCAATTGGTATAATCACCGAGAGCAAAAAAAACCTACAGTTAGAGGCAATACTACTTTACTACATCCGATTTTCCAGAGGTTTTGAAATTACTTGAGGTCCAATCCCCTAAACAATCAAATAGCATTTGTGTCTTGAACACTTTCGGCCGATCTTTTTCAATAATGAACCTTTGTAATCGAACAAGAATGAAAACGCTAAATTCGTTGGCTTAGAATCGTTTCAAGACGTGTAAAATCCGAATGTGTGTGAAAAAACCCATTGCAATAGCTTTATTTTCTTCAAAAATCCACTAAAAAATCCTACTCCAAGTTCATTAAAATGAGCTAAAAATCCAAAACTTTCTCCAAATTGCAGACTTTTATTCTTGAAAACTGTTTTTTTTTTCTCATCAAGTTGATATTTAGTTAAATGTACACACAATGTGTGCAAATTTCAGTAGGTACACACTTACATACAATGTAATATAAATATGTTGCAGTAAGAGTCGCTTATGTGGTCATGCTGCACGACTGGTACTTTATTTATTATCATAGACATACTGGTAATGGTCAAAGTCTTGCTTCCTTTTTTGAAGTTTTAATTTGTCGTCATTCTATTCAATACGTGGAAAGGTAATTGCTGCCCCGTCTTCCATTTTCAAACACCTCTGGTAATTCCGGGCCTCTCATCGTACTGACACAGCGCTCTACATTGAGAGCTGGGTTCTAACCCTGACCCATTCCTACACACACGAATAGGGCGTTGACCACTTTCTTGCTTGTGCTGCTGCCATCCGTTTTTAAGAATCCAGCGACAGACTGTGCTGAGATCTGTCGTAGGAGCATACTAGCGATGTAAAAGTACCCCTTCTGTCTTCTACCGCTTCGTCATACTTTCCATGTTTCTCGTTTGCACCAGAATTGGCTACAGAACCCCAGTCTCTGGTACATACTCGTACATTGAGAGGCAGCGTCTGCATTCACGATGTGGTTGTCAAAAAATGACAACCTCTCACTGCCCTTCTTCCTCTTCTCTGCCTATCAGTTTCATTGTTCTTGACTAAATGCCTCACTGTGCGCATGCGCAAACGTAAATTCAACAAGCATCATTTTCTCACGCCCTAGTCGTCCGATCTCGCTCAAATTTGGTTGATATTTGGGGAATGACAATTTGATCATCTTATATCAATTTCAACATGATTTATCATTAATAGCTACTGCGCATGCGCTAATATGAAATCCTTGTAAAGACCTTAATTTCCACTGTTTTCAGCCTATTTCGACGATACTGTCAGAGAGTGCGCGGGTTAGATTGTAGATGGTCCCATATCAGTTTCATTGTTGCCAAATCAATACTTCATTCTTCACATGCGCAAACGTAAATTCCATTATGCTCTATTTTTTCACACTAGTTGTTCGATTTCACTTAAATTATGATTATAGTTGGATAGTTGGTTACCTCATATTAATTTCAACACGATTGTATCATTATAGCTACTGCGCATGCGCCAATGTGAAATACTTTAATGACCCTAATTTTCACAGTTTTCATCTGATTTTGATGAAATTATCAGCGAATGCGTGGCTTAGGTTGTAGATGGTCCCGTACCTATATCATTGTTTTCAACTCATCAGTTCATTCTGCAAACGTAAATTACATTGAGTAGTTTTTGCGTTTCTTAATTGACCAATTATGACATTTCACGCTACTTCTTGATTTACTCTTTTCCGCTGTGGAGTTTTTCAACATCGTTTAAAACTTTTCAATGATCTATATATTCATGATAGGTAAACGAGGAAGCTATGTGCCACACCCAACTTGGCAGACGTTTTAGCGAATTTTCTTAGAAAATAAAGCTATTGATTGCTCTCGCCTCAAAATTTGTAAAATGTGAATTTTTGAAAACATTTTATGCAGAAATCCGTTTCAGGCTATTCTGAATCATATTCTGAAGTTTAACGCATTTTTTCTTAATGTATGTATGTATGTATGTATAGGTATATATGTATATGTATATATATATATATATATATATATATATATATATATATATATATATATATATATATATATATATATATATATATATGTATGTATGTATGTATGTGTCATTCCAGACGATAACTGTCCGTAGAATTGTGCTAGAAACTTCAAACAAATTTTAAAATGTTAAGGACACAAAACGAAAGTTCAAGTTCGTTGGCCAGCATGATCGGATTACATCTTCGGGTTGAAATTTTCAAAAATGTAGTCAAAAATTTCAAAATAGCCTGTTTTTTGCGATTTGTTGTGCGAAATAAGTTTTTCAGCATACTAATATGTGGTATATTCGGAATCAGCGTAAAATTTCCTATAAGAATATGTATCAAGTTTTCAAAAATTTCGAAGTTGAAAAATCAGTCAAAAATCGAAATAATGCCGTTCGCTAGTTGTAAAAATCGGTAATATTTGCATGAAACATTGTTTTATTATGAGTGCACACTAGGCGTATATAAAATTTGGTTTTCTCAAAACAATTTAAAAAGTCATATCTCGGGAACAGGTTCAGATATAAAGGTGCGGTTGGCTGCATTCTACTCCTCCATTTTCAGCCTTGTTTAAAGGTTTTTTTTTTTTTTTTTGTAACAAATAAAGTTACTGCAAGGGCAACGGTTCGAAAAAATTTAAAATCAAAATTTTTGAAAACCTTCTCTATTGAAATCCGTTTTGAGGCGTTCTGAAGTTTTCGCTTTTTCATATATGTATATGTGTTTGTCATTCAAGATGATAACTCTCCTTAGGATTGAGATAAAAATTCCGTTCTTGCGCCAAAAAATCAAGCTTCCCAAACAAAAGGATGAGTTCGTAGACCACCAATTTTTGAGCACATTAAAGCGGTAAAGTTCCAAAAAATGTACTCATAAAATCACTAAAAATGCCTAAAAACGGCCAAAAATAGTTACATTTATAATTTTTAGCAGAGTTTAGGTCAAAACAAAACTATCAATGATTAAATAGGAAATTAAAAATGTGAACACAAAATTAAGCTGATAAACGTACTTACTTAAATTTCATTAATATTTTCTGAAAAACCTATAAAACTGCGAAAAAATCTAAATATCCAGAACATTCTTTGAATCACCAAGTTTTATTTAGTATGAGTTTTTTTATTGTCATAGAATTAGGTTTCAATAATTTCTTTGTGCTCAAACTGCTCAAATTTCAATAAAATTTACCATATTATTATACGATTGGTAATCTGAGAAAATTCGCTCATTCGATCATGCTGCATGACTGAAATTTTTCTTGGTTGACGTTATACTTGGAAAATGATCCTGTAAACCTAACGTAGAAGGGTTATCAAATGCAAAAAGAATACCCCTTTGTTGATAATTTGCTGCGATTTTATTTTTACAAAACTACCAACACTGAAATTCTCTCTCCAAGGACGACCTAAGACATTTGAAGCGAGTTTTTGTGGTGTAGTTTGAATATGTGTGACACGATTCTACGATGAGTAGACGTCCTTATGGCTTGGGAGATCGATCAACGTGAAGTAAGAAGATTACTCAACCCGTCCGTGATCTATACAGATTCGTCATTCTGCTTCAGACGTAGCTTGTAGATCTGGCTTAATATTAAAAGCTGAAAGAAAAAAAAAAGGGGAAAACGGTTATGTAACACCGTGTTATTGTAATAGAGATGAAAGGGGCGGGCGTGTATCTTTAGGTCGCGAGTTTAATCAAAATTTTTATCTTAACCTCCTACGTTACTTGTGCATTATCTCTCTGTCATACGTCGAGTGGATAGGATTAAGTGGATTTTGATCTATTTCACAAGCGTGCGGATTAAAGAGGCGTAGATGACTTCCGCATCCATTTAGACTTTTTGATTCCTCACTACCAAAGGAAGGGAAGCTTTGTGTTCGTGCAAGGAGTCGAAAAAAATTTCGTCCTCCAAAATTAAAATTTTCACTTGCTTTTTGCGTTTCAGAGTTTACTGATCAATTTCTACTTCGAATCTGTCTGTCTATGGTAAATCCGCACCACGCCAAAAACTATAGCATTTCCAGACCAAATACAACCTTTTCCAGACCAAATTAAACCTTTTCCAAACCAAATTAAACCTTTTCCAAACCAAATGTCATTTCGTCGGATCAATATTAGCCGGTACGCATGCGCAAACGTAAATTTCTTTTAACGTTGATCTCTCATCATCTATTGGTCCGAATTCGTTCGAACTCGCGGGGAGGGGGGGGGGGGGGGGGGTAGTTGGGTTATACTCCAAAAAAATAACAAATGAATTATATAGATTGGCGAAGTATTAAGGCCAATCGTCCCGGGATTAGTTCCGAAACCGGCCACCGCGTTGTGCTTCAGAATGAACTCAAACGAAATATTGTTTTTCTCCTTGCCAGTTTGAACGATTACGATGCGGTAAACGGGAATGAATTCAGTACATCGGTCTGAAAGGCTCCACGCTTCAATTTCGAATCGTCAATCAAAATTTCGAAAAAGAAAAGTCAGAATCTAGGAATTTCTTAATTGTGAAATTAAAACGTCAATGAGTAGTTTTTACAGAGCACTGAGATTTTTTGGATACGCTCGCATGTTTTTGATCACTTTATCGATCACTTGTTGGACGAGAACTTATGAAAATAGAGGAATAAGAGGACAGAGTGAATAGTTTCAGCGCAATATCTCACAGTTGAGGGTCACTTTTACACGGCACTTTTGCACCAGAACTCTGCGGTTTTCGAATAAATGAATTTATCCATGCAGTTCCTGCGTTTTGAGACTGCATCAGTTATCACTGCATTATTAGGTACCTTTCTATATGAAATGGATTTCTTACCATTTTCTTACCATGGATTTCTTACCATTTACGAATAGTCAACGATTCTAAATTTTCAGTAATGGTTTTTTTATCGATTATATGATACCGTAGCTTGAAATTCGGTTGGTGCTCTTTAGACATCCGGAATTAGCTGAATAGAGTTTGGCGACGATCTGACGACAGGAACTTGTCGTCGGCGATGACGATCGTCGTAAAATCAACCAAAAATCGAGTTTGGTATCTCTAACAGAATCGACTGAAACCATTTAAAAAACTTCAAAAGTTGTCTATGACGACAGTACGACGTCATCGTCGTCGTCACTGATGTCAGTCATTGTAAAATCATCAAAAATCGAATTTGATATCATTTTCATTAATTTCCGTCTCGTAGAATTGAGATGAAGAAACCCGGAAGTTGAATCGAATAGGATTATATTCACATCTAGATTGAATATCCTGGCCCTCAAACCACCGTTGGAACCAAAAATGTCTACATTACCTTAATTTTCGTGAGGGAGCACATAATGATAGAATTTAATAACATTTTTCTATGTTATGTTGCTGCTGTGGTCCTTTTTGTTGCGTAAATTATGGAGTTTATAATTTTTTAAATAATCTCACCATTTTCTTGTCCTGAGGTTACTATTAGTTTTGATGCGTTGAGATTTGCACGGGAAGACATTCTCAATCTAGAATTTATGGATATTAACAGTTCCGGGGTCCGGTAATATTTGAACGGTTTACGGGAATTTCAAGGATTTCAGGGATAAGGGACTACCTCTGTCTTGACCTTCACGATCCCTGAGAATTGCCGAAAATCTGACAATCTCCCACGTTTTGTGAGGAAACGCGATTGGTATAAATTTCCTGAATGGAGTCATACATTCAGTCATTCACTCGTTTAAAAATAGGTTATTCCTAATTTTCTGGGATTTATGCGAGATACAACACCAATAAAACTAATAATAGAATACATAGAGAGAAAGTAGCTTACAGCCTCACCCCCATTTGTTAGCAATTGATTCATTTTTGTATCAATTAATTTCAAAGATAATTTATTGACTATTGATTCATAAGATTTATTGAAAGCTATTATTGACCTTTTTGATTGGATACTGCGGCCGCTGCAATATGTCAGGAATGGAAATTATATCAATACTGAATACTTATGTTGATGACATAATGAGAGGTTGGTTGGTCAACTATGTACCTACGTTATTATTATTATTTTATTAATTTCTGTTTACCTTTTGCTGGAGAGAACGTTGAAGCCTAGTTTTCACGGTTGCATCAGAGGTCGCTCCCATTTGTGAAAGGCGTGAGAAATTAATCGCTTCTCGTCACAAAAGCTCCACGCGCCTTCGCCGAAATGCGGGTCATGGGGGCGACTTGGCCATTCATCATTTGCTTTACAGCACGGATATGGATTACCTGCATAAATATTTTATTTTATTTATGCACTTTATATTGTATTTTTATAATGTATAAGAGATTGTTCTTGTGGTTTTTGATGTCTACCTACAGAGCCTGCTCAACCATAAATTGCCGCCTTTTCGAATCTTGGCGTGTCCAGTTTGTTAAATGGTTGAAAAGTTAGCACGAGCTGGCAAGTTTCTGATACATTTTCTGAGACTTTTCGACCTCCAGCAATTGACGAAGCATATTCAAGATGTATATATGAAACAACTGTATTATGCAAAAAAAAAATAAAATAAAATAAATAAAATAAAATAAAAAATAAATAAATAAAAATAAATAAATAAATACCTAAAATAAAAAGAAATAAAAGTAAAAAATGGGCTTAATTTAAAATTGTAAGATCTCGAACAATATTTTCATCAACCACACTAAGAAAATATTTTGAGATTTTAAAATTTCAATCTTGTTGTTTTAAATCTGATTTTTTAGCATCTACCTGAAGAAGCCCCAGTTCCCGGGGAGAAATGTTGGGGGATAATAAGAACCCAAATTAAGGACAGACATGCCTTTTGACATTGAAAATGTCTTAGTCGACGGGTCAACCAGAGATTTTGTTACGCAAAGAAAAAAAAGTCACGCAACCTATAAACAAGTTAGGTGCTGTTATGATTGTGTATACTAGCAATGAAATTACTGAGCAACCTATCAACAAGTTAGGTGTTGTCATGATTGTGTATTTATGTATTAGCATTGAAATTACTGAGACATTTCCAAATCTCATAGCTTTTCTCTCATAAAAGAGAAAGTACGAGCGGCCTGCTGCGTTTTATTTTAAATTAAAGTTTCATAATAATTTAAACTGTCCAAATAAAAAAAACGTGGCAGTAGAAGCACGTGCGCATGTGCAATCATTAATATCTGGCAACGTCGATTTGGTCGTACCTAATACGTTTTTTCAACTCATTCTATACGTCCATGTTATATAGGGTGAGTCTCTCGCAAATGCAAAAAAAAAATTGGGTAAAAACTACATCAAAAATGGAGTAAAATGCCGCTAACTGCATATTTTTATCTCAATCCGTTCTCGAGATATGATTTTTTAAAGGTTTTTTCAGGAAAACCGTGTTTTTTTTTTTCTTTTAAACTAAACTTTCTTCACTTTACTTCATTTAATTTTAATTTTTGACCACATTTTCGGAATCAGCACTACATTTACTATTAGAATAGTGTACTTGGGTTCTTGAAAAGTACCATCCAAAGGCCCTCACATCAGCTCAAACATTGACGATTTTGAAAAAATAATATTTCTGAAAATCTTTAAAACTTTACTACTTTTTTAAAAAGAATCCTAGAAACTGGCAAATCTCATGAAAGTTGCTTCGTCTAATACTCTTTCCAACGGTATAATCAAGTATACTTTTATTTTGTTATTTAGTGAAGAAAATGATGTTTTAATGTTAAAAAATGTGGGTTTTTTCAATGAAATTGTTGGTTTTCTCGAAAGATGACCCTCCATGAACCTACGAGTATGAGGTCGGTTTCTATGTATTTTTTCACGCTGTATGGAATGGTAACATTTGTAGATCTCTCCAACTCCGTTATAACTGAGTTTTACGCTTAAAATCGCAAATGTTTAGCTTGTTTGTTACGATTAAATGTATGTTTGTTATGGGGTAAAACTAGTTAACTAAAGTGTAAAACTCGATTATAACGTAGTTGAGAGACCTGCAAGAGTTTCCATTCGATCCAGCGAGAAAAAATACATAGAAACCGACCCCATACTCGTTGGTTCATGGAGGGTCATCTTTCGAGAAAAACCAACAATTTCATTGAAAAAAAAATCGTCAATGTTTGAGCTGATGTGAGGGCCTTTGGATGGTACTTTTCAAAAACTCAAGTACACTATTCTTATAGTAAATGTAGTGCTAATTCCGAAAATGTGGTCAAAAATTAATATTAAATGAAGTTAAAGTGAAGAAGAAGTTGAGTTTAAAAGGAAAAAAAAAAAACACGGTTTTCCTGGAAAAACCTTCAAAAAATCATATCTCGAGAACTGATTGAGATGAAAATATGCAGTTGGCAACATTTTACTCTATTTTTGATGTAGTTTTACCCAAATTTTTTTTTTGCATTTGCGAGAGACTCACCCTGTATAAGTGCGGGAGCTTCACTGCCCACCTACTTGGCAGCCACATTTAAATAACGAAGCTTCTGGAACTTACACAGAAGAGTTATTTCCAAGTTGTATTTCCTCCTCGTGGAGTCGGGTGACCTTTCCCTATCAACAGACTTGAAGATGGAGAAATTGGCGCGGCTGGGCGACCAGCTGTGGAGGCTGGGCCGCGACCCTCAAGATAACAGGCCTTTGGACATCACCCAGAAAAAGTCGTTAGAAAAGAGTTCTAAGAATTCGCCTCATCTCCATTCACTCTCAATTGAGCTTCTTGGATTGTCGCTTATTATATTCAAAACTAATAATCCCACAGAATGACCTCATGAGCGAATCTGTTTTAAGACGTCCCTTTGAAGCTAGGTCATGAAACATGGCTTCTTCTATCAGAAGGACGACCTATTGGAATTGATCTAAGGGGGTGACGTCCAACCCAAGCATAAAAAGTCCAGTCATGCAGCATGATCCCATGAGCGAATTTTTAAGAAATCTTCGACATTTCAGTCGCTATTGATCGTGTAGAGAAATTTACAACTAGCGAACGGCATTATTTCGATTTTTGACTGATTTTTCAACTTTGAAATTTTTGAAAACGATACATATTCTTATAGGAAATTTTACGTTGATTCCGAATATACCACATGTTAGTATGCTGAAAAAATTATTTCGCACAACAAATCGCAAAAAACAGGCTATTTTGAAATTGTTGACTACATTTTTGAAAATTTCAACCCGAAGATGTAATCGGATCATGCTGGCCAACGAACTTGAACTTTCGTTTTGTGTCCTTAACATTTTAAAAATTAGTTTGAAGTTTCTAGCACAATTCTACGGACAGTTATCGTCTGGAATGACACATACATACATATATACATACATACATACATGCATACATAAAAAAATGCGTTAAACTTCAGAATATGATTCAGAATAGCCTGAAACGGATTTCTGCATAAACTTTTTTCAAAAATTCACATTCTACAAATTTTGAGGCGAGAGCAATAGCTTAATTTTCTTCAAAAATTCGCTAAAAGGAAAAAAAAAAAAAAAAAAAAACTCGCCACCCCTTGACCCCGCCAGGGGGGATGCCCCCCCCGATTATTACTGTTTTGAGCTTACAGCCAAAATGCAGAAAAACATGGAACATGCTAATGTCAGCCCAGATTCGGTCAACTAGAATGGACGGAAGATACCTTCTTGCTCCTTTTGTAAATATAAATTAATGTAATGTCCATCAATTTAATCCCCTCAGCTGATCTAGGGGAGACTTCATGATTCGTTTTTAGACGCCTCAAGAGGCTTCCATTCCAAATTTCAACTCAAGTTCCAAGACCCCGGAATTCTACGCTTCACAGTAAACATGTTAAATGAAAGGTTGATAGGTAAGGAACGAATTATTTTATTTTAACTAAATTATTTTAGAGGGAGAACCCGAAAACAAGCAACAACAAGCTTCTTAAAAACTCCTAGAGAAGTTTTTGAACTAAAGTGACGTCTGCACGTCGTGTTGCTCAGAAAATTTGGCGAAACGTGGTTTCAATAAATTATTATTGAATCATAAAATTACGAAATTTCACATTTACGAAGAAATGGTCTTGTTGCAGCATGATTGATACTTGCCTTTGTTGATAATATTCTATTTCGTAAATAAGTTTCTATAAATATGATATTTTCTGTTGATTAAGATGATTTCCAGTACCATTAAAGGTATTCGTAAAACGTACTATACCAACTGCCCTGTATAACACATACTTAATATGTATAACTACCTACTACATGTATAATAGGCAATAAACTTGAGTCATGTGACAAGGTGGGGCCGGTGGACTGGACCGCGCGGCCTATCGCGGGCGGGTCGTTGCCGTGAACTCGGCGGCTCCCACAGCTGCCCCACTTCACCCAAGGCCGCCCCCGCCTCTCACATCTCGCTGTTTTGTCTATTTGTTGTTGTTGTTGTTATCCGGCCTCTAAGAACGAAATCTGGTGACGGTTATGGCGGTTGTTGACGTGACGGTAGTCCAATTTCCACGGTCATCTCGTTCTTCCCATTGTCCCCCGTCGTCCTCGTCGTTTCTTTTTGGACTTCCCTCAGTCCTCGTTTTGGAAGGATTTTCCCTTCAAAAGTTCTCTGAAGAG